>CAWUFW010014492.1:0-411139 GCA_963921515.1 Calotriton arnoldi | reverse complement strand
CTGCATCTTGGACTGCCCACTGGCCTTGCTGTTTTGCCCCTGTCTGGCAGCTTCTCATGGACTCACTTCTGGGTACCTTGGACTGGCCACTGGCCTTGCTGTTTTGAGCCCCTGCCTGGTGCAGCTTCTCATGGACTCACTCTGCACTTTGTCCTGCCCACTGGCCTTGTCGTTCACTGCTGTGTGACGCCTGCATGTGCAGCTTCTCATGGACATGCCCTACATTTTGTGCCTTGCTATTATCTACTCTTGTTAAGCCGATCAGAGTAATTTGTGAGCAAAGACAGTTTGCTCCTGTTGTCTGTTTTGTCAGTGTCCTTACTGAATAAAGTTATTTTTGCTGTGTGTATATGGTTTACTTGTGCCACATGCTGTGTGCCACTTCATCCCTGCCAATGTCTTAACCGCTCACTTACTCTATTTTTTGGAGGGGTGATGGACTTCAGTGCCCTTCCTGACCCTGATACTTGTGTAAGCAATGCCGCAGATTTAAGGTGTAATGCAGTTGTCATTGTCAGTTCATGTTGGCGGTGTTGTACACATGTCGGGCCAGTGTGCACTGCCAGCTCAGAATGGGATTCTGTCCAGAGGGATTGCAGGCATGCTGGCCAGTCTCAGCATGTATGTGTGTCCTTGATTTCGCGTGTGCCCAGTAGTGTATGTGTGTGTCATCTTGTGATGGGCAGTCATCCTAGTCCCAATAGGGTTTCCTTTCTCTAATGCGTGCTCTGGGTGGCTCAAGAAGTGCAGTAGTGTGAAGGTCTTGACTTTTGTTTGGAGTGTTGATGTGTGTGTGCCCCTGCATTGTCAACTACACACATGTTTCACCCAGGATGTGTGTGCCTGTTGTTTTTGGATTGTTTATCCCTGTGGGATGTGGTTGCATGCACATGTGTGAGTTGTGTGTTGTGCAGTGTGCAGTGTGTTGGTGTGTCCATGCAGTTGTGGCTGACTCCTAACTTGATATTTCATGTCACTTGTGAGTATGCGGTGTGTGTGTCTGTCAAGTCAAGCCAGTGTTTTGTTAATCATCCATCTGTCTCTGTTACTGTTTGGGGAGACAGTGCAGACCTGCTGAATCCAACACTGCCATTGTGGTTGTGTTTTCTCATGCATTGCTGTCACATGGTGCCTGTTTGCCTCCAGTATGTGATGTTGTGGTGGTGGTGTCTTGCCATCCCCTATCTGTGCTTGGGATGCCTACCCATTGTGAGTCTGCACTCCTTCTCCCATTTGGTGTATGGTACACTCCTGCCATGGCACTTCACTTGGATGTCAGCTGCCCCCTTGTTTTACGTGTGTGTGCCTCCCCATCACTTGATATGTGACACTGTGCTTTGTGCAGTGCAGTTCTTTAGACGGTGGCAATGTGCCACTCAGGACTTTTCCCCAATAGGTTCTGTGTGATGTTCTTGGGCTGCTTGACAGTCATGGTTTGCTCATATGCACCTCAACTGTGAGAGCTGCCCAGTCCCCTGGTCAAGTTGTTTCCACCTTTCTGTTCCAGACTTGTGCATCTGTTGGTGAAGTTGCATGCATGTGTGTTTGCTGTGGTACTGTCTCTCACTTCCTGTGTGTGATGTTGTCTTTGTGCTGTGCTGATTGGTGTTGTGTGGGTTCATGTTGTGTCACCTCATTTCTGTGTGGGGGCTGGTGTGCTTAGTTGTGCAGACACTGCTTGTTGTGCATGCAGTGCTGTGGGGGTAGATGTTGCCTTGTCATTGGCTGGTGTGCATCCATTGATGTCCTGCTGTGTTTGGTATGTGTTTTTTTTTTTGGCTGTGCATCTGCTGTTTGTTTGCTGTCGCTGTAAGTCTATCTCGTGATGGTACACTTCTTTGTCTGTGTTGTGGTATGTTTTCTGTGTGCATTGTTCCTGACTGATGGGGTTTTGCACTCCTGTTGTGTCTGTGCTCCCATTGCCTTTCCACATTTTTTGCTGCACAGGGCATGGTCTGTTGTTGCTGTGGTTCTGTGTGTGAGGTCTTTGCTGGGTTATCTGTTTGTCTGTTGTTTTTGTGCAGACATTGGTTCTGGCATCCCTGTGTGTATGTGATGTTTGTGTATATCCCCCAGGGAGAGTGTGATTGTTTGTCTGTGTATTGCCTGGACATTATTGCCACCCTTCTGTTTGTTTGACACTGGTGTTGTGTGCTGCAGATGTGAGGGGGGTATGTGTGTGGGATTCCTACCAGTGTTTGACAGTCATGGAGTGTGCAATGCGTAGCCCTGTGTGTTGTGCTGCTGGGAGTAACTCCTGTGAAGTATTTGTATGCAAAGCGCGCAGGTTCAAGCACGCTCACCAGAGGGAGGGCCAGCATCCGCACCCGGCTGCAGCCTTGCGCAGGGCGAGCAGGAGCCTGATGTGTCCACGCCACTTCCCCATTGTCTCCCAAGACAGGGAAGCCATTGCGACTTCCCCCAAGAAGTGGAAAGGCACCCCTCCACAACCTCCCATCCACACTGTGTCTCACGTCTGCATGACTCCACCTCCACGTGCCACTACACCACCTGGTCCAAGCAGCCTCACGCTTTGCCAAGGCACTGATAGGTATACCTCAGCTGTGCCTCCCTCTCCCCAAGTCAAGTGCTCCATCCGTGCCTCGACACACAGCCAGCTCCCCAGTGCGCACTGGGACGGCCAAGTCTGAGTGTTGGTCGACCTCTACACGCCCAGTCCCTCACACAGCATGGCCCGTGTTGCACGTCGACATTCACAGACTGTGCTGCTGACCATGGTTAGGGTACAGCTGCACACATTCCCCTGTGCATCTTCTCTCTCATGGACTCACTCTGCACTTTGTCCTGCCCACTGGCCTTGTCGCTCACTGCTGTGTGCCCCCTGCCCGTGCAGCTCTCTCATGGACTCACTCTGCACTTTGTCCTGCCCACTGGCCTTGTCGCTCACTGCTGTGTGCCCCCTGCCTGTGCAGCTTCTCATGGACATGCTCTGCACCTTGGACTGGCCACTGGCCTTGCTGTTTTGCCCCTGCCTGTGCAGCTTCATGGACACGTGCTCTGCACCTTGGACTGGCCACTGGCCTTGCTGTTTTGCCCCCTGCCTCGTGCAGCTCTCATGGACTCACTCTGCACCTCTGGACTGGCCACTGGCCTTGCTGTTTCTGCCCCTGCCTGTGCAGCTTTCTCTCATGGACTCCACTCTGCACTTTGTCCTGCCCACTGGCCTTGGTCGCTCACCGCTGTGTGCCCCTGCATGTGCAGCCATGGACATGCCCTCACATTTTGTGCCTTGCTTATCATCTCACTCTTGCTGACCGATCAGTGCAATTTGTGAATACAGACAGTTGCTCCTGTTGTCTGTTTTGTCAGTGTCCTGCACTGAACAAAGTTATTTTTGCTGTGTGTGTATATGGTTTTACTGTGCCACATGCTGTGAGCCACTTCAAACTGCCATGCCAATGTCTTAACTCACTTACTCTTATTTTTTGCAGGGGTATCTTGGACTTCAGTTCTTCCTGACCCTGATACTCTGTGGGCAATGTTGTAGATTTAAGGTGTAAATGCAGTTGTCATTGTCAGTTCATGTTGGCTGTGTTGTACACATGTCAAGTTGCGGTGTGCACGTGCTCAGCTCAGAATGGGATTCTTCTGTCCAGAGGATTGCAGGCATGCTGGCCAGGCTCAGCATGTATGTGTGTCCTTATTTTATGTGTGCCCAGTAGTGTATGTGTGTGGTCATCTTGTGATTGGCAGTCATCCTAGTCCCATGGGTTTCTTCCACGTGAAGCCTCTTGGGTGGCCAGCCGTAACGTGTGCAGTGAGGCTGTTCTTTAGACTTTGTTTGGAGTGTTGATGTGTGTGCGCCTCTGCATTGTTTGCACCCATAGCTACACATGTTTCACCCAGGATGTGTGTGCCTGTTGTTTGGATTGCTTATCCCTCGTGGATGGGTTGCATGGCACATGTGAGAGTTGTATGGTTGTGCAAGTGTGCAGTGTGTTGGTGTGTCCATGCAGTTGTGGCTTTGACTCCTACTGGATATTTCTGTCACTTCGTGAACAGGCAGTGTGTGTCTGTCAAGTCAGTGTTGTGTTTTTGTTGATCACCCATCTGTCTTGTTACTGTTTGTGGAGACAGTGCAGACCTCCGCTGATCCACACTGCCATTGTGGTTGTGTTTCTTCATGCATTGCTGTCACATGGTGCCTGTTTGCCTCCAGCATGTGATGTTGTGTGAGTGCTCTGGCCACTTCCCTATCTGTGCTTGGGATGCCTACCCATTGTGAGTCTGCACTCCTTCTATTTGTGTATGGTACACTCCTGCCATGGCACCTCACTCTGGATGTAAGCTGTCCCCTTGTTTTACATGTGTGTGCCTCCCCATCACTTGATATGTGACACTGTGCTTTGTGGTGCAGTTCTTTAGACAGTGGCAATGTGCCACTTAGGACATTTCCCCAATAGGTTCTGTGTGATGTTCTTGGCTGTTTGTCAGTCATGTTTGCTCATATGCACTTCAACTGTGTGGCTGCCCAGTCCCCTGGTCAAGTTGTTTCCACCTTTGTGCTGCCAGACTTGTGCATCTGCTGGTGTTGTGTTGCATGTATGTGTGTTTGCTGTGGTACTGCTTCACCTCCTGTGTGTGATGTTGTCTTTGTGCTGTGCTGATTGGTGTTGTGTGGGTTCATGTTGTGTCACTCATTTCTGTGTGGGGCTGGTATGCTTGTTGCAGCAGACACTGCTTGTTGTGCATGCAGTGCTGTGGGGGTATGTTGCCTTGTCATTGGCTGGTGTGCATCCATTGATGTCCTGCTGTGTTTGGTATGTGTTTTTTTTTGGCTGTGCATCTGTTGTTTGTTTGCTGTCGCTGTGTTTATCTGTGATGGTACACTTCTTGTCTGTGTTGTGGTATGTTGTCTGTGCATTGTTCCTGACTGATGGGGTTGTGCACTCCTGTTGTGTCTGTGCTCCCATTGCCTTTCCACATTTTTGCTGCACAGGGCATGTCTGTTCTTGTTGTGGTTCTGTGTGTGGTTCTGTTGGGTTATCTGTTTGTCTGTTGTTTTTGTGCAGACATTGGTTCTGGCTATCCCTGTGTGTATGTGATGTTTGTGGCTGCCCCCAGTGGAGTGTGATTGTTTGTGCTGTGTATTGCCTGGACATTATTGCCACCCTTCTGTTTGTTTGACACTGGTGTTGTGTAGCTGCAGATGTGAGGGTGGTGTGTGTGGATTCCTACTAGTGTTTGACAGTCATGGAGTGTGTCAATGGGCCCTGTGTGTTGTGCTGCTGGAGTACTCTGTGAAGTATTTGTATACATATGTGTGGCTGTTCACAGTTTGACCTCAGGGCCTTCCTTTCATCCTTGCTGCCTATACATGTGTTGCCTTGTTGTCTCCCTGGGTTGTTGCACTGTGCTGTCTGTGGTTTGACTTCAACCACTATGCCAGCCATGTGTGATTAGATGGGCTGAGGTGTTGTTCTATATTCCTTGTCTTGCATGTGCTGTACACATGCTTGGTGGTTGTCTCCTTGGCCTTCCATTTGTGTGCACCTCACTTTGGCTTTTCTGTTTTGTGTGCTCCATTGCTGGTGGCATGTGGTCTGTGTATGTGTCTGTGTGTCAGGGTGGGGTATGTGTGTGTGACTTGGCAGGCTGTGTGTCCAGTGAGATGTTTGTTCCTTGTATGTGTCTGTGTCCATTTGATGCTTATACTGAGTTTACTTGCCATGGGTGCGGTGTTGTTGTGGTGTGTGTGTAGCCCTGGCCCTGTGCTTCTGTGCTGTGTGCTCCTATGCAGCCACTCTGCTGTGGCTGTGTCCCTATTTGTTTTGTGTGTGGTGCAGGGTGTGGTGTCACCTGGCTTGTTGTTGTGCATGGGGGTGCACAGGGGGCACATGGCATGTCCCTCTCAGTGGGGGCTAGTGTGTGAGGGTGGAGTTGTGGCCCTGTGGTCTTTGTGCCCTGCCCATGCCTGGCGCTGGCCCAGCCTTCTGCATTGTGCGCTGCTGTGATGTGGTCGTGACAGTTGCATGCACGATCGCGGTCAATGTGTGACCTGGATGCGGGAGGGGTGTATTGGTGGCAGGTGGGTCATGTGTGCACTTGGGGATGTGTTCCTGTCCCCACCAAGGTATCTGATGTGGTTAGGGACCCTGTGCCAGTCCATGGGTTGTGTTTTGTGGTTGTGTGTGGGGTTGTGTTATGGTGTACCTGCGGCGGCGTCCGCAGCGGTCCATGATTTGCTGGTGATGTATCAGGTACAGCACCGGGAAAACGTGTAGTGCTGGGTCCATAGCGGTCGTGTCCGGGCGGGTGGACCCGGGACTCTGGTTTTGCGCTCCGCTGTCGAGGTTCCGCCTGTCTGGGATTGGGCGGTTTCTCCGCTGCGGTGCGACTGGTTGTTTGGAGCATCCTAATTTGTGGACCGGAGCGGACGTCATTCCGCACGGCGGTGTGTCTCCATTGGCTCCCACCGCCGCGTTTGTGGGCGCACTTTGATGACGGTTCGCGTCGCACAGCGGCGGGTGGGAATTGGGCTATCTTTGGCCATTCTAATATGGCGGGCGTAAGGTCCACTGCTCGCGGGCGAAAAAATGCATTTTTCCGCACCGCCAGCGCCGCGGTGGCACCTCTGCCCGCTATCCTAATAGACCCCTTGATGTTTGTAAAATGGGGGCCTAAGACCCCACAGGGCATCTAACTCAGAGAATCCCATTTTCCTATACACTAAGGTTGTGATTCTCATATTAAAATCTACCGACGCAATTTAAATTGATTTTGATACCTAGGCAATGGACTAAATAGGACCCTTTAGAGATCAGACAACGATAATAAAAAAATAGTAGGACCACAGTAGATTTTACACAGTACAAAAATTCACACAGTAATTCATCTGATCCCATATATTAACCATAAACAAGGTTTCTTTAAGGGTGGGAGCTAGGGGAGCTTAATTGTTGCACTTGGAGTTGTGGATACATGTACCTAGTGCTGGGACACCTCATTGAGGTAGCTAGTGTGCTTTATACATGTATCATTATGATGATTATTATTATTATTAAACAGCCATGGCATAAGGTAGTGTGGCTAACAATTGAGGTTTCTTCCAACCAAATGAAACTCTCAACAAGATGGATAACTTAGACAGCTTCTGAATGAAGGGGTGGCTAGGCAACAACAACTAGATAATTATCTAAATCAAAATCATTTGTTAACCAAATTTCTTGTAAACAAATAATGAATGCATCATCAAAATGAAAAACGAAATTATCCAGTGACAAGAATGCATGCAGTCCAGCCACATTGCAGCTACATAACTTCCACAAGGTCCTAGGAAGAACGATGACTGGCAAGCTCATTAGGGATCCAAGACCATGCGCTATCCTCCAATGTTAAAAGTTCCATACTAGCCACATACTTTTCTCCTTTACTTATCTAAAAGGCAAAAGAACTTCAGAGTCAAATTTACAGTTTTTTGAAGATTTATCTGTAAGTGCTTTCAGAATTGACGAGAGCATTGACAACAAATACTTTTTAACTAGTACTTGCTTATTAGTTCATTTCAGCAATGAAGATAAAACAGAATGGATCCAGGTCATCATACTAGAGATTGGAGGATACGCTATCTGAGGCTGTGGCACGTTGTCACCAAGTTGAAAAAATGAGTTTCTATATTCCAGGATTGATGCATACTTCATTAGGAGTTAATCAGAGGAGGAGAATCCTCCATATAAAGATCATATTTATCATGTCTTAATAATTTTCCCCCCAAAGGGTCAGAAAATTCACAAGATTCACTGAGGTCATGTTAGATCTGACAGTCTTACGGTGATCTTCCAACAAACTTTGTGCCTGTTTTGCCTCACATTTTACTGACCTGTTTTTGTGGCCTTAGGACTCTTGGCACTTTACCACTGCTAACCAGTGCTAAAGTGCATGTGCTCACTGGATCACTGACAGAATATCGACAACAGAAATATCGACCTACAGAAATATCGTGACAAAAATATTGTTGTCAAAATTATCGACCTACTATCTTCATAATGGTAAGTACAAAAATATCGGAAAAAAATATTGTTGTTAAAAATATCGAAGTAGAAAATATCGTTTTTATGTGTATAAAAAATAATGTAAAATAAATTAAATAATACATCTAACTTAAAATATTCTAGATTTATTTGTATATTTTAAAAATTATAAGTAATAAATGTAATGTAAAAATAAATTAAACACATATTTAAAATGTAATATATATATATATATTCACATTAAAATAATTAATAAATAATAATTTTAATTAATTATAAAATGTTAGAAATATATTAAAATGTGTAAGTAAATATATATATATATGGCTGTGGTTTGTTGAGCAGACAATAAAGAAACTTACAGCACAAAGTTGTGGTCTGAGCTCCTGTCTTCTGCGGCAAATTGGAAAGTGAGAGGAGTTGCTGTTATATATATATATATATATATATATATATATATATATATATATATATATATATACATACACCTGTAACATAAAAATAAAAATAAAAAAGTTATATTATAAATTAAAATATTAAAATATGTAATATTTTTAAACCTAAACTTTACACTACACTGACTGCAACAGTAGGGAAAGTGTTGGATAGCAGAGGCGAAAATTACTATTCCCACTCCAGCGAGTGCAACAGTAGGAAAGTGTTGATGAGCTGAGGGGAATAATTTACTATTCCCACTCCAATAACTGCAAAAGTAGGGAAAGTGTTGGATAGCGGAGGGGAATAATTTACTATTCCTACTCCAATAACTGCAACAGTAGGGAAAGTGTTGATAGCGGAGGGGAATAATTTACTATTCCTCACTCCAGCGAGTGCAACAGTAGGGAAAGTGTTGGATAGCGTAGGGATAAAAATGACTATTCCCACTCCATCAAGTGCAACAGTAGGGAAAGTGTTGGATAGTGAGGTGAATAATTTACTATTCCCACTCCACCGAGTGCAACAGTAGGGAAAGTGTTGGATAGCGTAGGGTGAAAATTACTATTCCCCACTCCAGCGAGTGCAACAGTAGGGAAAAGTGTTGGATAGCGTAGGGGTAAAATTACTATTCCCACTCCAGCGAGTGCAACAGTAGGGAAAGTGTTGGATAGCGGAGGGGAATAATTTACTATTCTCACACCAGAGAGTGCAACAGTAGGGAAAGTGTTGGATAGCATAGGGATAAAATCTACTATTCCCACTCCATCAAGTGCAACAGTAGGGAAAGTGTTGGATAGCGGAGGTGAATAATTTACTATTCCCACTCCACCGAGTGCAACAGTTGGAAAAGTGTTGGATAGCGTAGGGTAAAAATTACTATTCCCACTCCAGCGTAGTGCAACAGTAGGGAAAGTGTTGGGATAGCGGAGGGAATAATTTACTATTCCCACTACAGCATGTGCAACAGTATGGAAAGTGTTGGATAGCGTGAGGGGATAAAATTACTATTCCCACTCCAAAGAGTGCAACCAGGGAAAGTGTTGGATAGCGTAGGGTAAAATTACTATTCCCACTCCAGCAAGTGCAACAGTAGGGAAAGTGTTGGATAAGCGTAGGGTAAAAATTACTATTCCCACTCCAGCAAGTGCAACAGTAGGGAAAGTGTTGGATAGCGGAAGGGAATAATTTACTATTCCCACTCCAGCAAGTGCAACAGTAGGGAAAGTGTTGTATAGCGGAGGGGAATAATTTACTATTCCCACTCCAATGAGTGCAACAGTAGGGAAATTGTTGGATAGCGGAGGGGATAAAATTACTACTCCCACTCCAAAAAAGTGCAACAGTAGGGAAAGTGTTGGATAGCGAAGGGGTAAAATTACTATTTCACCCAGCAAGTGCAACAGTAGGGAAAGTGTTGGATTGCGCTTGGGTAAAATTACTATTCCCACTCCAGCGAGTGCAACAGTAGGGAAAGTGTTGGATAGCTTAGGTGTAAAAATTACTATTCCCACTCCAGCCGAGTGCAACAGTAGGGAAAGTGTTGATAGCGCAGGCGTAAAATTACTATTCCCACTCCAGCAAGTACAACAGTAGGGAAAGTGTTGGATAGTGTAGGGTATAAATTACTATTACCACCATATTACCTATAAATGCCACCAACAATTTCCTAAAAATTATACAATTAACATAATTGATTAACAATTAATTAATTAATAACAATTAACAATCAAAATTTAGATAATTATTAACAAATTAATTCACACAATTAACACTATAAAATAATAGTCAATAAATATTATATAAAAATCATTAATACATTTATTAAAATTAAATTACTTCCCACCCTACTCCCTCTATCAACCCACAACCCACTCCTAAAAAAATCACACAATTAACATAATTACCAATTAATTATTAATAATTAATAACACATCAATAAATAATTAATATTACATTATTTCCCACAATTAACAATATAAAATATTAAATAAATAAATATTAATTATGAAACATATTAATAATTTAATTATAATTACATTACTTCCCACCCTATTCCCTATAAACCCACAACCCGCTCCTAAAAAAAAGACACAATTAACATATTTACCAATTAATTAATCAATGAAAATTAACAGCCAATTATTAAATAATTAATAATAAATCAATTACCATAATTAACATTATAAAATCAAAATTAAATAAATACTAATAAGTAAAAATTAATATTCAATTCATTATAATTAAATTACTTCCCACCATATTCCCCTATAAACCCACAACCCTCTACGGAACTAAAACGCAAAATTTAATTAAAATAAAATTATTATTCAATTTATTACAATTAAATTACTTCCCACCCTATTCCCCTATAAACCCATAACCCGCTACGGAACTAAAACGCAAAATTTAGTTAAAATAAAATTAATAACTTCTAAAAATTTAACACATACATTAAAAAAAAGTGCAATACTTAGACAAAAAAATATAGCACATACATTTAAAATACATACTAAAATACATAACACTAACTAAAAAAACGATATTTTTAACAACTATATTTTTGAAAACGATATTAATGACTTCGATATTTTGGAAAACGATATTTCTTACCTTAAACTCGATATTCTTGACCACGATATTCTGGCAGTCGATATTTCTGTATCACAATATTTTGCACTCGTTATTAGTGCAAGTCGACATTTCCTACTCGATATTCTGACTGTTTACCGTGCTCACTCCCCTAAATATGGTAACATTGGTGTATCCACAGTTGGCATATTTAATTTACTTATACGCCCCTAGTAAAGTGCACAATATATTAGATGCTATTAGTGGGCCTGCAGCACTGATTGTGCCACCCACTTAAGTAGCCCTTTAAACATCTCAGTCCTGCTACTGCAGAGCCTGTATGTGCAATTTTACTGCCATGTGGTCTTGGCATTTAAAACTGTTCCCAAGCTTTAAACTCCCCTATTATTACATATAAGTAACCCATAAGGTAGTCCCTAGGTAGCCCATAGGGCAGGATGCTGTGTAAGTAAAGGGCTGGGCATATAATTTTAGTTTTCCATGTCCTGGTAGTGAAAAGCTCTCAAATTCCTTTTTCACTACTGTGAGGCATACCCCTTTCATAAGTTCGCATTGGGAATTCCATATTACATTTAATAAGCATAATTTCTGGTTGAGAAGGAGTAGAGCTGTCATGTATGGTACCTATGGACCTGTAACAATAAACCCTCTTCAATGGTAAAGTTGGATTTATTATTACAACTTTAAAAATGTCACTTTTAGAAAGTTGGCATTTTTCTGCTCTAAAGCTCTGTGTGCCTGCTGCCTGTCTCCAATACACATCTGGGGTGGGTGACAGCTGGGCCTTGTGCATTCCCTCTAGACAGTCACACACAAAGAAAGCTTAGGTGTGCCTGATGGACCATTCACATCCTGATGGGTCATCCTGGGCAGTATGGGAAGGAGGAGCTGACATTTACACCTGAATTGGCTGTGTCCCAATCACACACAAAGGACTGCTTAACCCCCTGGAGGGTGTTTGGATCCAGGGCAGGAAGGGAGAACCTCTGTGCACTTCAAAGCCCCTCATTTAAATCTCTCCCACTTGAAAAGTACCACTGGGTAAAAGAACTGGACTTCTGACCCTACAAACTCAGTACACTTCTGGACCTGTGGATGCCAGAAAGAAGGACTGCTGTGCTGCTGAAGGACTGCCACTCTGCTGGACTGCTGCTCAGGATTTACTGATTTTCTGCTGTGATGACCTTCCTGCTGCCTGCTGCCCTCTCTTCCTGCTTGACTCAAAGGGCTTGTCTGCTTGCCTCCTGTGCTGAAGTCTCAGGAACATCAAAGACTTCCAGCAACACTGCAACAGCACATGGACTCTGCCATCTGTGAGTTCTACCTTGCCAAGTGGTGTCAATCCAGTGCTGGGCCCTTGGAAGTGGATTTTCTGTGCTGAACCAGCAAAATCCACGCATCACCGGTGTTGTGAAATTTGTACTTGTAAATGAAATTTGTACTTGTAAAGCGCACTGCTACCCCAGCTGGGGCGTCGTGGCGCTGTATGCATACCGCTGTGGAACCCTTCCTGGCTTTTCCCTGTGAAATGTCCACTCCTGGGCACCCCCAAGGTGAAGCCAGGCATCCCAGCACTGGTGGGGCCGTTGTGGAGATTAAGCAAGCTATTGCCCAGAGTTGCACCCATGATTAGAATAGGCACCGAGGCGAGAATTATCAGGTCCGAGGAAATTGAGCCCAAGACCCGCCGAGGTGGGAATTGAACCGTGGTCCCGGGCCAGATCCCTGCATCAGGGTCTGCCGCTCTAACCATTGAGCCACACTTCTCCACTTCTCGGAACCGACGCACCTGCTTCGACACCTACGCATTGCTACTCGAGGACATCGTATCATCGGCTGTGCGGCTTGATTAAAACACATCACCTTCATTGTAAAGAGTTCGCCTACTATACATCTCCGACTACGCAGACCAGGACCAATGCATCACATACATTCAAAGTGATCAACACTGATGCATCACCTTCTCTGCTCCCTGCATTGGGTATACTACGTCAATGCAACCTCCATCAAAGGTACTTTTCAGTGGGACAAAGTTTGTCCCTGAATCCAAACCCATGCTTAATCGAGGTCTGAACTTTTTGATTCACCCTGGTCAAGCACGACCAGTGGTCCCCGGTTAGCACTTTATGCTTTCAAGCATGATATTTCAGTTTGTTCTATCAAAATTCCTAACTCTGGTTCTACTTATTGGATTTTTGTTGTTTTGATCTTGTTTTGTTCAGTAAATTAAGTTCTATTTTTCCATTCAGGTGTGGTATATTTTCATGTGGTGCTATCACTATTTTGCTGTTTTAAGTGTCACACAAATACTTTATACATTGCCTCTTAAGGTAAGCCTGACTGCTCTGTGCCAAGCTAACAAAGGGTGAGCAAAGGCTAATTTATGGTGTGTAACTGACTTAGCCTGTACTAGGATTGTGGCTCATACTTGGACAGGGTGCATAGCTCTGCCAAATAGAGACCACATTTCTGACATGTCATTAATATCATTGACAAGTGGCAAAGAAGTGGTCCTTGACCTCAATCATTTATTCAAACTGAGCGGTGAGGATTCCATTAGAGATCTATGCAACAATCAATTTTCCCAATGGTTTTCCTTAGAAGAGGATTTTAAATCATGTATTCAAACATTATCTCTTTTGAGCGCCAGGTCCTGGGCAGAGCCACTAAGGTCACTCCTTGTTTCCTAAGATTTCTACTCTCTAGAGATGAGAAGTCCAGAATACTTCTCCTCTTAGATGTGGCAAGTGTTCTTAAGACCTTTTGGGAGACTACAGAAGATGCTGGCAGCCCCATAATAGGGGTGTGATATGTAATGATGCGTTCTGCCGTTCTCTAGTGCACAAGGTCATTTCAGATGGCCGAAACACAGAAATGTTGCAATCCCAGAGGCCTCACCCAAACCTTATAAGAAAAGAATAAAGGATTAACAAATTTGTGCAAAAGTCCATACTAATACCTGATGAACACACCATTTCAGGGGCCATAATAAATAAAGTGCCCCGGTGGTGCAACGGGCGTTTGCGGCCACTGTGCGCGCCCACAGGAAACTTTGGTATTATAGAAGGGGCTGCAGACGCTTGTACGGCCCTTTCTGTAAAACCAATAGCACTGGAATACATAAATTGCCAGCACTATCTTCAGGGGGCATTTCCTCATTTGCCTGGGGGCATGCCCCATGCATATGAAGGAATCCCTTTGCCTCTGCGCCTTCAACATATTACAGACGTGGGCGCAGAGGCAAAGAAGCTCTCAGGAAGCGCCCCCTGAGAGTAGCCCTCTGAAGGGGGAAAGAGGTTCCTATTGACCCCCTAGGCATTCCCTTGCAGGTGGGTGCAGTCACTGACTGCACCTGCCTGCAAGGGTATCGCTAATCCCCCTTCAAAGTGCAGGAGGGTTGCCGCCTGCACTGTGAAAACACGGAGTAGCTTTAAAGCAACCTCTCCATTTTTCACAGGAATGCGCTAGCCCCGGGGCAGTGTGAGTTCTCGGCTGCCCTGGGGGCATGGCATTCATGGTAATATGGTGCATTTTCATTGTTTGCGCAGGGTGCACCTTTTAAAAGGTGTGCACGGCGCAAACAATGAAGACTCACCTTTAGTGTAATACAGCTCCAGGAGAGTTAGAGGCAAATGCAAATATCCAAAGGAAATAGACGCATCAACAAGGCAGTGACCTACAAACCTTCATTAACTGAGGCAACACGACTTGGGCCACACTACAGGGGCTCAGGAACACCAACATTCCTGACTGCCAACTCCCACTCCTGCCACCCAACTTCCTGGATTTGTCGCAATGTCCTGAGCCCCCCCACAACAAGGAGTTAAGTGGTGAAGTGAAGAGCTCTACCAATTATACACCTACTGCCTAGAGCCTTTGCCTCACTTGGCAGCTCCAAACCAGTGTGCTTCGAACAGTTTGAACAGTGGACTCCCTTCAAGCATTCTTAGGGCTTGAAGGGCATTAGTCTTCTCGCGGAAAAATAGCAGTAAAGCCAACACTGCAGGTAGCAGCTTCACGATTTCTTTCTCCTCCACCAAGCTCTCCTTGGCCCGCTTTAACAATGGGCACTCGTGGACACTGGTATGGACAGCAACGGTAGCAGAAAAACAACGGTAAAACACAGAATCCCAGGCTCACCACAAACCTGCAAGCCCACTATCCTGAAAACTACCATTATCGCCTAGCAGCACAGCTGGATAAAGAGTTGAGGAGCGAGCAAACAAACTGGGAGTCCAACAACCGCTCCTCCAAGTGAGCTTGTCGAGTGGTGGTGCGAGTGATGATTAACACAGAGTAGCGTGAAACAGGAAGCTTTTCTCTGAGGCCTCTATGTGTGCCTCCTGCTGTGCCATGATGGCGTACCTTCAATTGCCTCAGGGAGGGGAGAGCTGCGATGCAAGCCGCACTGGCTCCAAAGCCTTCCGCGAGCTCAACCCTACACCGGGATTCTAACACGCCGGTTAGGCACGTTTGATGCAACAGGTCCTCGCTGAATCTCCAGCAGTTCGCCAGCCTTTCAGAGCCCCATCTTGCTGTATCTACATCAGTTTGCCAGCCTCTTCCCAACCCGCTTCAGGAAACCTCAGCGAGCCGGCCACCTGCTCTCTCGCTCTCCCACCGTCTTATCTCACTGAACGCTGACCACCGCAGAGTGTAGCTCCTTCCGTCCCGTGAGGTGTACTATTTATTATAATGCCCACACCACTGAGGGGATGGTCTACTGACTGACTGAGCGAGAGAGACTGACTGATTGAGAGAGACTGACTGACTGAGCGAGAGACTGACTGACTGAGCAAGAAACTGACTGAGCGAGAGACTGACTGACTGAGCGAGAGACTGACTGAGTGAGAGAGTGACTGAGCGAGAGAGTGATTGAGCGAGAGAGTGACTAAGAGAGACTGACTGACTGAGAGAGACTGACTGACTGAGACTGACTGACTGAGAGCGAGAGACTGACTGACAGAGAGAGAGACTGACTGACAGAGAGAGAGAGAGACTGACTGAGCGAGAGAGAGAGAGAGACTGTGATGTAATTGGGGTCAAAGTGTGTATGAAGCTATGCAATGCCTCTTAATATTGCTATTGTCTGCTAATAAAAATGTATTATCAAAATGTTCTCTTTGTTGTTACATCAACTTTTGAAATACAGCATTGTCTAATGTTTTGAAACGGGTTTGATTTTTTTTTACTCTAGCCCCGCCCCTCACTGACCCCGCCCCCACTGACCCCACCCCTCACTGACCCCATCCCTACCGGTGCAGCCCTCGGCCACAAACCACACTGTAATTTTTGCCCCTGACAGAAAGTTTGTGAGTACCCATGGTCTACGGGGTTCAAAACACAGTCCATGTTGCTCCACTTCTTAAACTGTCTCACTAAATCTAAGAAATTACTAAAATCAGCTAAAGGAGCTGTGTATTTATACATTTGATTGCTAATCATTATGTATAGAATTTTGGATTTATTTAGAAGAATATCAAAGGAACACATCTCTAGCAGTGGGTTGATTTTTGTAGATTTAGGATAACAGAAAAGCATATTGGTAGAATTATAATATTGTGCTAGTTTTAGTATATCTTTAGTTAAAAATGTCTCCAGGGTCATCTGTCGAATTAGATTAAAATAGTTTCATTCTAATCAGTTAAGAATGGTCATTCATCACTATGGGCCTTTTCTCAAAATAATGTTCACCTAAGGGACCGATTCCGATCTCGGCCGGTAGTGCTCCGAATCGGATTCGGATTCACCGGATCCGATTCGGAGCCCTGTTTCCCGACCGAATCGTACGCGGGTCCGGCCGAGCGAGTACGATGCAAGCACCCGCGAAATCGCCGACCAACTCGAACGCGGCTTCAACACGCTCCGACCGACTCGCAGGGACACGACTCGCACCGCGCTATGGAGACGTTTCCCGGCCGGGTAAGTACGATGCGCGCCGCGAGCAATCCGATCGACTCGCGCCGTCCGGCTCGAAAAAGCTGTCGGAGCCGGACTTTGGGGGTCCGCGTCGGACCCCCCTGTACGCGTATGCGTGCGAGTCGCACACAGGGGACCCATGGGTCCCCCCTACCTGTGCATGTACGCCGCGATGCGCATGGACGCGTACACGCTGTAGGGGCGCCTTGTCTGCCTCGCACCCATTGAGTCAATGGGAGCCCGCGTACGCGTTGTACGACCGGCTCCCATTGACTTCAATGGGAGTCCGACCGAATCGAGTCCGATAGCATGCAAATGCATCGTACTCGTCCGGTCGGATTGCTAGGGTCCGATTCGGTCGGAATTCTCTCCGGGTCCGGCTCGGTCGGAGAGATTTCGGCCGGAATCGGAATCGGCCCCTATTGTAATTTAGGTGTGCAAAAGTGGCATTAAAGAATGCAGTATTCCAATGCTGCATCACAAAATCAAGAATATGGTACCCTGCATTCATTAGGGGCACCTATAAATTTAGCAATTCCACCACCAAGGCATTTTTCAGGTACAGGGTTAGGCTGGTAATGTGGCAATGTGGTGGACAGTAAAAGGAAGAGAGCAACAATACAACCGTAAGGTTTTGGGTATTTACCAGTACTTTAAATAGGCCAGTTCTCACCGGGACCGAGTACCAGCACTTTTTCATTTTCTCACCATCACTACCAGGACTTCTCCTCTGACAAGGAGAGTACCAGTGCTCATAGGGGCCTGGCTTCAAGCAGCTAGTGCTGCTCTTATCAACACGTCCCTCATCAGCTCTTTCAGCATGCCTTGTACTCGTTCAAGCATGCCTTTCAATCATGATGGAGGGCGAAAGTACTACAAGAGCGCATGAACAGCAGCTCTTGTCCCCAGGACACACTGATCTTCTGTGAAAGCATGAGGCATTATGACAAGAGCTGCTGATTTTGGGAGTGGGGAACTAGGGGGCTTAATTGCAAGCCCCGTGCACTTCTGCATCACTTTTGACAGTGGTGGCTCCTTTGCTAAGGCAGAGGAGCTTCGCCCCACTGCTATTCAGCAGTGTAAGAAAAAATAAAATGATAATAACTCAATGTTATTATACTTTTATTTTTTCTTGTTGTGGGCGCAGCAGCTTTTGGAAGCTGGCGGGGCTGCTCTGCTGAAGGAGCTGGGGAGGGGAGGAGTGGTTTTCACTCCCTACTTGTGCATGAATGTTTGGCCGGCTTTCTCGGGCCAGTCAAACATTCATGCCCACATAGCATGCTCTCCACCCAGGCTGCATTACAGCCTGGGTGGAGAACATGTCCAGGCCCCCATTCCCTGTCTGAGCGCTGAATCACAGCGCTCAGACCAATCACAATGCTGCAATGCAGCATTGTGTTTGGCTCAGCAAAGCCTGGGTGCTTCCTGGGTCCTTTCTGTTCCGGCCGGAGGAAGGAGTGGAGAGACGTGACGAGAAGGACGCAGCGACGTGGACAAGCGGTACGTTTTGAATTTTTTATTCACCCCTTTGTCCCCTTTGTTCCCTGCCACCCCCACCTCCCGTTTCACCACTCCAAATCAGTGCCAGCCACCACTGAATTTTACTATGGGGAAAAGTGAAGTACCGGCGGCACAAGGGGTTTGTAAATAAGTCCTTAGGTTGGAGTCTTGCCATCTTCTGTGCAAATACCTTATCACCCCGAGATTTAAAAGACGCAGGAATATGAGTTTATGTAATGCAGTTGGTGCTCATGTTAAGCGCTCCAGTACCTTCAACGCTATATAAAACACAAAAATAAAAACGTTATAAGGTGTTTGGCTGCAGGATGTTTCCTTAGACTTTACACAGCGAGGTTTGAGAGGTGGGTGTAAAACCTAATGGGTGAGAGAGTGGGAAGCATTGTTATGGGCAGTACAGCTGCTTAGCATGCCCATTTTTTTAAGTGACTAGAAATGGTCGCCCATTAGCAATTTGCAATTGAACCTATTTTACTTGAAAGTAAATCCCTGCCCTCTCTACCAATTTCCTGATTAACCTCCGAGAAAAAAAAAAATAAGAGGAAAAAAAACGTTTTTTAAGAACGTTTAACTGACTAGTCTACTGCATTTAAAACAAACCAGCAACTTCTTGTATCACACAGAAAACCAGCCCTAAACGAAGGGGCCAATTACGATGACGGAAGGACCCGAGTCCGTCCGGCATCGTTCTGGAACTGGAAACGAACGACCTCCAGTCGTCGGTTCCAGCCCAGGATTTAGGATGCGACCGAACCCTGTTCGGTCACAACCCTATACTTTGCTATGCGAGCATGCATTGCAAATGGAATGCATGCTCTCATAGCAAAGAGCAGGGGTGCAGTTCATCCCTGCACCCGGTGGCAGGCACCTCAAGGTGCTCTGTCCGTCGGTACCTCTGACGGCTCATCTAACCGCCAGAGGTACCGACGGACAGAGCGGTGCCTCCTTTTTCCTGAGCCGCGGCCAGGTGAGGTGAGGTCTTATCCTCGTGTAATACGGAAACTATTGACAGTCCGTCACTTACAGAGGAATTGTTATACAGCCCTGATTACAGGTGATGAGGTTGTATTGGTTCCAACCTTTCTTTTATTTATTCACTCATACTTGTTACTTTGTGCAGTAGCAACATTTCTGTGGTCCTGAAGAAGGCAAAGGATAAAATGTGTCCGTTCAAGCTGAAACATGTTGACCCTTCACATTTAGACAGTTATTTGTTGAAAGCTGTCGTTTTGCACTGTTTTTAGGTTTGATCTCTGAGAGATATTAATAAAAGTCTTTTTCTCTCAGCGGTCAATTTTAATTCACTAATTCACAGCATTTTCGCACTGCACCTAACATTCCTCACGAATTGATCATTCACTTCTGTAGGTCTAAATATAGCGTGTTTTATCGCTATAATTTATATAGCCCCTATTTAAACATCCGTGAGCTCCCCTTTCCTTTTGAGGGTTGTAGCCCTTAATGCCACTAGAGTGACACTAGGAGGAGACCCAGATGATGAAGCATGTCACCATTGGTGAGTGATGGGTATCCGTCCTTTTATAGGATTTTCCTTCTCAATCAATCAATCAATCAATCAATCAATCAATCAATCAATCAATCAAGCATTTCTATAGCGCGCTACTCACCCGGAGGGTCTCAAGGCGCTTGGGGGAGGGGGGTCCGCTACTGTTCGAACAGCCAGGTCTTGAGTTGCTTCCTGAAGGAGAGGTGGTCTTGGGTAAGGCGGAGGTGGATGGGTAGGGAGTTCCACGTCTTGGCAGCCAGGTAGGAGAAGGATCTTCCTCCCGTTGTGGCTCTTCGGATGCGGGGGACGGCAGCGAGGGCGTGGTTGGTCGATCGTAGCTGGCGGGTGGGAGTGTAGAAGGTCAGACGGTCGTTGAGGTATCTGGGGCCTTGGTTGTGGAGAGCTTTGTGTGCGTGGGTGAGGAGTCGGAACGTGATTCTCTTGCTGACGGGGAGCCAGTGCAGGTCTCTCAGGTGTCCGGCGATGTGGCTGTGTCGGGGGATGTCCAGGATGAGTCGAGCTGAGGCGTTCTGGATGCGTTGGAGTCTTTTTGAAGTTTGGCTGTGGTTCCGGCGTAGAGGGAGTTGCCGTAGTCCAGTCGGCTGGTGACGAGGGCCTGGGTGACCGTCTTCCTGGTTTCGGTGGGGATCCACCGGAAGATCTTGCGCAGCATGCGTAGGATGTTGAAGCAAGACGAGGAGACGGCGTTGATTTGTCGGGTCATTGAGAGGGAGGAGTCCAGGATGAAGCCCAGGTTGCGTGCGTGGTCCGTTGGTTTGGGTGCGTTGCCCAGGGCAGGGGGCCACCAGGAGTCGTCCCAGGCGGAGGGTGATGATCCTAGGATGAGGACTTCCGTTTTATCTGAGTTCAGTTTCAGGCGGCTGTTCCTCATCCACTCGGCTACGTCCTTCATCCCTTCATGTAGGTCTGTTCTGGCGGTTGTGGGGTCATTGGTGAGGGAGAGGATCAGCTGGGTGTCGTCGGCGTAGGAGATGATGTTGAGGTTGTGTTGGCGTGCGATGGCTGCGAGGGGGCTCATGTAGACGTTGAAGAGGGTGGGGCTGAGTGATGATCCTTGTGGTACGCCGCAGATGACTTCGGGGGCCTCGGAACTGAACGGGGGGAGGCGGACTCTCTGGGTTCTTCCGGCCTGCTAGAGGGTCCTTCTGTAGCCTGCTAGAGATACATAGGTTCATGGTCACTGCCTTTAGGTCTTTTGTGGTTCTAATAGTCTGTCTTAGACCCGTGGATACTGTTTTGTGTATTTAGCTTGTGATTGGGGAGTATATCCACGCTAGGTCTTAAAATTTTCCCTTAGACCCTACACATGTCGTAGTTTTTTCTTGTAGGCTCTATGCATTCATTTAGGCTTTTGGTAAATCCTTCTGGCATCTGTTGCTATAAGAGAGCAAGATCTATGCACCACCTGGGGGTGCATGAGTCCTGGCAGAGTAATACAAGAGAATTATGAGAAGATAAAGCCAGAGAAAAAGATAAAGTAATTGGAAGAAATCGAAAGGAAATAAGAGTGACAAGAAAGTAGACCAAATTCAAGAAATAGAATGTGCCAGAATCTATCTTCAGGTTATGAACTTAAAATGCAACTTGTTTCAATAGTGCTACATCTGGTGGTTAGTATAGAGGTGCAATATAAGACGGCTGTACATCTGTCAGCAGTGTCAATAGTGTCAGGGATATTGGTGCATTGAGGAAGACACAGTAAAGGTGCTTTATGTGAACTCACAGGAAAATAAATTGAGAGATAGGTAATTGTTGATGTTAGTTTCTTTAAGAAAATATCAGTGTTGTGAACAAATGATGTGGCACATTTACGTTTGTAGATACAAATGTATTTTAAAAATGAGCACTCATGAGACAAATACAAGTTTAATTAATCGCAAAAAGGACACATTTGGTAGCAGAAAGTGTGTGGAATCACAAAGAGCAAAGGATGAACGTATACATTTATTTTTAACAACTCTGTCCCAGAGAATTTGACAATTAAACACATGTTTTATTATGTCTGTTCTGGCACACTAATTTGGTCATAACGGAATGCATTTCAAAATATCATGTGTTACAGAGATTTTTGTGTACCCAGCATGTTCCAGGCTACAATATCACTTTAATTAATAACTAGATCTGTGTGCTTTCTATTCAAAGGTTCAATTCACCATAAAATTGCATAGATGGTGTTTGTGCTTGCTGTTAAGCACAGCATGCAACATACAGATCACAGATTTGTTATTTATGTAGATAGCTCAGTTGGTAACTGATTTTGTTGCAGAGATCCTTGTCACAAGTTAAAACCCTTGTCATACAGCTTAGTGAATTATGTCCCCCCATCAAGGAGCTGCTTGCAATCTACAAGGCATATGTTTAGAAATTTACCATTTCTTTCCTCAATCTATTGTTATTCTAAGATTGCTTTGGGTAGAAATAAACATATATTAGTAAGTGGATACATCTAAGATTCTTACAATCATGTAGATTTTTTAACATAAAGCTTTGGAAAGATCAAAAACCTAGCCTGCCCCTTGTCCTATCCTTATCCCCGCCCCTTTGCCCAGCCTTATCCCCCTTGCCCCACCCTTATCTCTGCCCCCTTGCCCAACCCATACCCCTGCCCCAAACTCCATCCCAAGTCCACCGCTCATTTTGGTGAGTACCTGCACTATTTTTTTTCCATTGAAAGCACTGATAGTCACAATTCCTTAAACCTGTTTGCCGCCCTTGATGAACAAAAAATATTCCTGTCAAGGGGAGCCTTAAGTGCTTCCCCAGGATGCAAGAAAAGCGAGCACTCCCATTTTGAACTCCCATTTTGAATTGGCATGTAGGAAAAGGTATAACAAAATGGAAAATTACTTTTTTCCTCTAGAGGAAAAAAGGCAAAATATTTTCAAATGTCAATGTTTCTTAGCATCACATTTCTCCAGTTATTTTTAATTATGCATAAATAGTCGCAAACAAGAGTGCTTCTGTGACTCTGCAGCAGTCAAAAAATCCCAGAATACTCCAGGGGCTTGTTAGACCTGGCATCCTTGGCGTGGTTTTCCCTGACTTTTTGCCTCTACCTCCTGTGTTTTTGATGCTGTGCTGGATTTCGTTTTTGCTTGTTTAGATGCTTTGGGCACTTTGCCACTGCTGATCAGTGTCAAAGTGCTAGTGCTCCCTGTGTAAATTGGTATTGTGATTGGTTCTCCCTGATTGGCATATTTGATTTACCAGTAGGTCCCAAGTAGAGTGCACTGAGTGTGCCAGGGCTGGTATATCAAATGATACTAGTGGGCCTGCAGCACTGATTGTGCCACCCACACGAGTAGCCCTGAAAAGATGTCTCAGGCCTGCCACCGCAGTGTCTGTGCGCAGTTTGTTAACTGCCATGTCGACTTGGCAAGTGCACCCACTTGCCAGGCCCTACCCTTCTCTTTCCTTACACATAGGACACCCTTATGGTAGGCCCCTGGGCAGGGTGCAGTGTATGTGAAAGGTAGGACATGTACTGGTGTGTGTAACATGTCCTGATAGTGAAATACTGGTAATTTCGTTTTCACTACTGAAAGGCTATCTTGCCCCATAGGACAGAATGTGGAATACTTTGTAACATTTTACAAGCATATCTTCCAATAGGGATAAGATAGAAAAATGGAGTTTGGTATCCCTGAACTCAGAATTTGATAACACATTTTTTAGTAAAGATGGTTTTTAAATTATGTGTTTGAAAATAGCACTTTTAGAAAGTGGCTATTTTCTTGTTCAACCATCCTGTGTGACTCTGCCTGTTTGTGGATTGACTGTCTGGTTTCAGTGTGACAGAGACAGAGGATGTGCATTCCCTGTAGACAGCCTCTGGGGTGGTTGAGGTGTGCCTGGCCCTTCCTGGATGACTCAGCCCTGATCTGAATAGACCCTGGCTGCATATATAGTGGTGGGAGGAGATTTACCTTCCACCTGAATGGAGCCTGTCGCCCTTGCACAATGCTGTCTCCACCTCCTGTGGTCATGCTGAATCAGTGAAGGCAGAACTGGTCTGAACTGGGCTCAGAGCCCCCTGCACAAAGAGAACAAATACATTTTGGGGTATAAGTATCAGACCCAAAACCCCATACTTGAGATCATTCCTGGAATTCAAGAGGAACCTTTGCCAAGGAGAAGAGCTGGAGAGACGGAGAAGTACTGCCCTTGCTGTGTGTCTGGGGTTGGCCTGCAGTTGCTGTTTCTGCCAAGGAAAGGAGAAGGACTTTGTTGTGTGCTGTGTGCCTTGCTTGAAGGAGATCTCCAAGGGCCTGAAGTGTGCTGGCCTCCTGTTCTGAAGTCTCAGGGACACAAAGGCTTCACCCCCAACCCCCCTGAACTCTGCTGCTGTGAGTTCTAGCCTGCCAAGAGGTGGCTATGCCAGTTTTGGGCCTCTGGAGGTTGTTGCTGCTGTTTGGGAGCTGGAAGAAAGAAGAAACTCAAAGAACTACAGAAATCGATGCATTGCTCTTCTTGCGGCTGTTTTTTCCGACGCATCTCCATGGCGCGAGAAGAATTTCCACACATCGCTGCGCTGCTGCAGAAACCGCTGCAGCGCCTGTCGCCGCTGCAAGAATCGATGCATCGAGGGATCGTGGCTGAAGAGGAGCGACGAAGCGCCGCTCAACGCGCTGCATCGATCGCCGACGCATCCCGGATTTCCACGCATCGTACCTGTGCAGCAAGTTCATCTTACGCATCACCTGCGGACCGGAACCGCCACGAACAATCGACGTATCACTCCCCGTACAGACCAGATTCAACGCAACCCTTCCCCTGCGTGCAGCATCGCCTCCCCAAGGTCACAGGAGTGTCGCATCTCTTTGTTTTCCGACTCTGCGGCTGTTTGGCTTTTGGAACTTTGACGCATCTATAGGTACTTTGTTGAAAAATCCTGCATCCCTAGTTTTCTATGGTACAAGTTCTTGAAACCTTTTGCAAGTCATATTTTTAACTGTGTATGTTGGATTTTTGTCATTTTGGTCTTGTTTAGTTTAGATAAAGATATTTTATTTTTCTAAACTGGTGTGGTGTACTTTTGTGGTGTTTTCACTGTGTTACTGTGAGTGTTGGTACAAATACTTTACACATTGCCTTTGGGATAAGCCTGTCTGCTCGTGCCAAGCTACCAAGGGGGTATGCAGGGGTTAGTGTGTATCCCCCTTACCCTGACTAGAAGCAAGGGTCCCTATTTGGACAAAGGTACCTACCTCTGTCAACTAGAGACCCCCATTTCTAACAGGGCTGTATTACACTAAAGGCGCATTCTGATTGTTTGAGCCGGGCTCACCTTTTAAAAGGTGTGCCCTGCGCAAACAATGAAAATGTGCCGTATTACCATCAATGTGCTGCCCCCATGGCTACGGGGAACTCACGCTGCCCCCAGGGCAGCGCATTCATGTGAGAAACGGAGCTGCTGCTTTAAAGCCGCTCCGTGTTTTCTCAGTGCAGGCGGCAACCCATCTGCAATTTAAAAGGGGATTAGAGATTACCTTGCAGGCGGGTGCAGTCAGTGACTGCACCCACCTGCAAGGGGATGTCTTCGTGGTCCATGGGACCCACTTACTCCCCGCCAGGAGGCTGCTCTCAGGGGGCACACTGATAGTGCGCCACCTTGTAGGTGGCGCACTGTCAGTGCACTTCCTGAGGGTTTCTTTGCCTCTGCGCCCACGTCTATAATACGTATCCTTTAACATCAACATGGTTTGCACAAGTTTGCTTCATATGTTGAGCATCCTGTTATTCTAATTAGCATTCTAGAATCGGGGAATGAATGCCAAAATTGGTTCATAATTGCGATGGATCATAGGCACTGAATTATCTGGCTGGCAGTGTGATTAATTGTATTCTTTTTATTTTTATTGTTGGGATTGATCAGTTCTCAGAGATCATGCATTTTGTTTGATCATTTTTTCTGTCGATAGATTTCAAGGAAGAAATTAAAAATAGTACCTGAATAGCATCCTCTCTGTGCACAACGCTCCACTTTCCTCTCATTGTCTGCTCATGAAAGGTAGTTGAAGAAACGTGGGCAGTGTGATCATAAGTCTGATAGAAATAGAACGTCCCGGTTGCTTGTTCCGTTCATTTGTGTGATATGTTGAAGCATTACTTGTCATCATATTTATAATGAGTGGACAATCAATTTGAAGCACTTCTTCTAATGAGTGACCATGATAAGGTTCTGAAGATAAGCCTAGTCCGTCATACTGAACGCCAGTACAGACTTCAAGGCTAAAAACTATACGAACTGCAGGGTTTTAGGGATTAGTCATTTAAGGGGAAATAAATCATGCTTTATTATGATTCCTGCTGTCCTGTTAGAGATGAAGTGCACACAGTGCTCCATTATAGCAATGGGTACAACTTTGGCACTAGGTTCGCCCATTGGGGTGTTCCATCACCGACCCCTTAGAGCTCCGTCTGAGCGAGTGAATGTATCATAAAGGGTCTCACTTAATAATACGACACAAACTCCGGGGAATAGTTATTTTGGGCAAGCATTTTTTCTGGGACTGGATGCACAGCATGCTGTCAGAGTGATTTATACTGCTCTTAACCCTTACTTTATTTATTGATTGCAAATCAATCAGGCCTTTCATGACAATAAAGCCTGTACTTTTTGGTTTACTAGGTTATATCCTTAGGGGTACAAGTCATGGGATTGGTGTAATACGTAAGAATATATTTGACAAGCATTTAATTGAGAATCCGACGTTTGTGAAACCTATTTGTCAAGGGAAGCAACCACTGGTAATATTGTGTTATGGCTAAGTTAAGGCGTACAATAATTTAGGTCATATTGTGAATAAACCTGAATCCTACTTATGCAACAACACTGCAAGTTCCTGTTTGAATGCCTTTATTTACATAAATGGTAAATATATATGCATCTACAATGGTGAATGATTAGGGAAGAACGCAATACGTCTAGCTTGAGAATGGCAAAGGCGCAATATAAGTGTTTCTTTTAGTGAACATTTAGGTGACAGAAAATTGCTACATAGACTCAAAAATTGACTATTTTCATTAAAATAAATCTATACTATTTGTCAAGTGGGCATTTATGAACAATCGGTCTGATTTTTGCTCATCTACTTTATGAGCTGTCTCAATTGAGAGACCTTATTCTATGTGATTCAATTATCGTTTTATTTTCATAATATTCATTTACAAATACATTGGTATTAATGCTAATGTTCTTTCAATGATAGAGACGAGATATGACACTATGGCTTCGATTTCAATTAAGTCGGAAGGGGTGAGGTATTTACACCACCTAGTAAATCCCATTAACCCGGAGAGAGGTAGGGTATTTAATTGGTTCTGTTAGTCTGTCCCCATCTCTAATTACAAGTGGAAATGAAGCATATCCTTCTGAAACTGTACTTCTGCATTTGTACACACTAAGGCCCTCGTTTATGGGGATTTTCCGTAGGACAGTGCAGCAAAGTGATAGGGCAGGAATGCACCGCATTTATTCAATAGGGTGCATTCCTGTCCTTCCTCCCGCCGCTGGCACCATTTCGGCAGCCTAGTGCCAACGCAGGCCCTCAGGGGCATATTTATGAGTGCCTTGCACCATATTTACACCACGCAAAGTGGTACATGTGTGATACAGGCTCTGAGTCAGATTTATGAAGCCACGCAAAGCCATATTGTGGATTCGATTGGTCTCAGAAATGTTGAGTAAGTCAACAAAGCGCAAATTGATGTGTCACCTTACTCTGCGCAAAGGAGGTGTTTCATGGGCACTGCAGTGGGTGTTCCCACACAACTCACATGGATTTTGATGCATTCCCAGCTTTACAAGGACTTTTAAATCTGAGAATGCGTCAAAATCTTATGCCTTCCCAGGTGAGGCATAACGAGGAGAAATATCTCTATTTCTCCTTGTTTTTTCCTTTCTATGTGTGCTGCATTCTGCATCACACATAGAAACTGCCTGTTTGGATTGTTTTTGTGCATGAAGGTGCCCCTTTCTGCACAAAAACAATCCTGCCGACAGCCTAACGTTAGCGCTAGGCTGCAGAAACGGCACCAGCACAGGGGGAAAGGACAGGAATGCACCGTATTGGTTAAATACGGTGCATTCCTTCCCTTTCACTTTAGCGTAGGGCAGTGTAGGAAGGTGACTTGCTGCGCTGCCCTACGCCAAATCCCCATAAATGAGGGCCTACATTTTGTCAGGGTGACATGCAGGAACGTCAATGATCACAACCAATGTTTTTCTTGCTCTGAATTATAAACACATGAAGCCTGTCTGTTCAGGAAAGTGGATGTGTCCTCACCGATGTACAGGGATTCATTGTAAATAGTAAAGAATTTCATTTCAGTGCAGCTAATAACAATGGGGCATATTAGCAACAACAGGCGAAAATTATCGCTAACCGCGCTTAGCGCGTATTTTATTAACGCCGCCTATCGCTGGATATTATCGCGGAGATAACATGCTATAAGCAAGGTTTATCTCCAATGCGATAAAATATCCAGCGATAGCGGCGAAATGCGTGAATATCGCTGGACATCCAGCGATATTCACGCATTAACGCCATGGTGGACTTAGGCTGACAATCCACCTCCTATTCTACAAACAGGTAAGTCATGTTTTTAGCAGATGTTAAATTCTAGCGATATTCGCGCTTAGCGCAAATTTTTTTATCGCTTCGCCTGCATTGCTAATAGGGGGAAGTTGTGTTAGCGACTGTTTTCAGTCGCTTTTAGTTGGGAACGCCTACCTTGCATGTCATTAGCGATAATTATCGCTGGTATGCAAGGCGATGGGAAAACGGGCCGCTATCGCCAGAAAGCTGTCGCTAACGCCTGTTAGCGACAGCTTGCTGATAGGGCGATAAAAAAATCGCCGCTTTGGCGGCAAAAAGTGCCGCTAAAGCGGCGATAAGGCCCTTGCTAATATGCCCCAATGTTCTTAACCATGATGTCATTATGTTTGGAATCATCTCCTTATGCTCACAGTCAGCATCATGTTATATTATTAGCATGTGTGGACAGTCTGAAATATAATATCTACTGTACTGCTCACTACTTTGCTATCACTCATATGATTATATGTAAATTCCTAAAACAGCGCCTTCCATATGTGATGTAAAGGTGATGATTAGGTTTATTGCAGGGAGGATACACAAGTAACGTTAGATGGTTGGGTGGCAATGTAAGATTCATCGAGTGTATTATTTTAGCGTGAAATAGGTGACGAGGGAAAGCTTTAAAATTTGGTACTGAATCTCGCTGGTAAGATTCCATTTGCTGAAAGCTGGTGGGAGGTGTGCATGGTGTTACTGAATATCTGGCATATTTCAGCTGTGTCATATTTGTGTGCCTTCGGGGTTGTGTTGTGCCATTGCTGTGGATGTGACTTTCACAGTTTTTGCCCTTGGGAGTGCCATTTTTGTGTGTGATATTGTATCAGTTTAGTTTTACTTTGTTTTATCGAGTCAGCTTATACACATAAGCCATACAATATATAGATAATAAAATCCTCATTCTAATGCACTATTACGATAAGAATAAGTATAAATAGTAGATTAGTGTCATGCAAAAGTATAAAAGAAAAAAGCAGCAAAGCAACATAGGAATATTACCAGTTCTTCCTGGAAGGCTAAAAGGTGTCAACTAGAACTAATAAAGTGCTCATTTCAGCTAGGAGATGATTCATATACGATTTTAGGTGTCAGGGCTATGACAACATAGGACTTTTTCACATGCTTGCCCAAGGCGATGCAAGAACATACTGGATTTGGACAATACAGCTCGTGTTCCAAACAGTCGCCTGGGGTCTCTCGTTTGCATACCTCAAACAATCATTTCTTAGTGGAACAAGTTATGTGTTACAAAAGGAGCATTGTTAGACCTGGTACCATTGGTGTGAGTCTCCCTCCCATTTTTTGCTGTTGTCTCCTCTGTTTTTTATATGTTTTGCTGGTTTTAAATGCTTTGGGCACCGCGCCACTGCTATCCAGTGACACAGTGCAAGTGCTCCCTATTGTAAAGTATTGTAATGGATTAGTGACTTCCTGATTGGCTTGTTTGATTTACTTGTCAGACCCTAGTATAGTGCACCATGTGTGCCCAGGGCCTGTAAATCAAATGCTGCTGGTGGGCTTGCAGCACAGGTTGTGCCACCCACAGAAGCAGCTTGTAAAGCGTGTCTCAGGCCTGCCATTGCAGAGCCTATGTGCAGTCTAGTACTGCCAGGTTGACCTGGTAAGTGCACCCACTTACCAGTCCCTAAACCTTCCCTTTTCTACATATCAGACACCCCTAAGGTAGGCCTAAGGGCAGGGTGCATTGTAAGTAAGAGGTAGGACATGCCCTGATGTGTGTGGCATGTCCTGATAGTGAATTACAGCCAATTTCGTTTTTCACTATTGCAAGGCTACCTGTCCCCATAGGCCAGAATGGGCAGTTTGATTATAACATCTTATAATCCTAACTGACCCAGGGAACATGGTAGAAAAACGAATTTAGTATGCCTGAACTCAGAATGATAAAATACATCTTTTAGTGAAGTTGGTTTTAACATTCTGTGTTTGAAAATACCACTTTTAGAAAGTGGGTATTTTCTAGCCTAATCATCCAGCCTGCCTCTGCTAGGTTGTGTATTGCATGTCTGGTTTGTGAGTGACAGGAGAGCTTGGGCTCCAGCAGTCTGATGGGTCAAGGCTGGGCTGAATAGGACCTTGGCTGAATAGATAGTAGGGGGCGGGGATTTCCTTTCACTCCCCTGCGCCCTCATAGAATAGAGAGTAGGGGGAGGAGATTTCCTTTCACTCCCCTGAGCCCTCATAGAATAGAGTGTAGGGGGAGGAGATTTCCTTTCAGCTACCTGGGCCAGGTCTGCTTTCAACAATGCTGTCTCCACCTCCTGCCAGGAAGCTGCACAGAACTGATTTTGGTCAGGCACAGACACTCTCTGCCTTCAGAGACAAAGGATTTTTGAGTATTAATATTGGGGCCCAGACCCCAAGACTTTAGATCACTTCTGGGAATCAAGACAGACCTTTGCCAAGGAGAAGAAACCAAGGAAGCTGAAGAATTTGACTGCCCCTGTGCCAGTGTGCTATTTTCTGGGGTTTGCCTGCAGTGGTTACTTTATTGCCAAGGAAAGGGGAAAGAACTTTTATTGAACTTTCATCATCTTGAAGAAAAATCTCCAATGGCTTGAACTGTGCTTGCCTCCTGCTGAAGTCTCAGGGACAAAAGACTTCACCACTGGCTCCCCCCTGAATTCCCTTGCTGGGGATTCTGTCTGCAGAAGCCTGCGTATCTTTGGGAGCTGGAAGCATGACTCAACGAGAAGAAGTGTGACGCCATCGCAGCTGCTGCCGTCGCATCATCGGAGAAGCGTGTCGCCACCGCAAGGGTCGCTGTCGCATCCCCGAAGAAGCGTGTCTCCGTCGCAGCTGTTTGTCATCTCATCACCGGAGAAGCGTGTCGCCACCGCAAGGGTCGTCGTCGCATCACCGGAGAAGCGTGTCGCAGGGCCTGTCGCGGCTCAGAAGTTACAGAGTTCGCTGCACGGCCGCCGGGCATGCACGCATCGGCTTCACGTCGTCGCATCGCATCAAGGGCGCCATCTTCTCGCATCGCACCAGATCGTTGCAACGCATTGAAGCGTCATCTTGTCGCATCGTAACCGGAACGCAGTAAGGGACCGACGCATCACCTCCTCTCCAGTAAGGAACAGTCGCATCGCCTACTTTGCGCAAGCACTGAGGAACAGAAGCATCGCCTCCCCCGAAGCAAGGAACCGATGCATCACCCTTCCTGCGACCCTTTTGTTTGTTTTGCGTTACGCATTTAAGGTACTTTGTGAGAAACGTGTCGCATTTACCATCAACTTTGAACTAAGCTATTTCTACCATTTAAAAGTCATTTTCTTTAATACTGTATTGTGGATTTTTGTCGTTTGGGTCTTGTGTTAAGTCTATATAAAGATTACTTATTTTTCTAAACCTGTGTGGTGTCCATCTGTAGCGTTTTCACTGTATTACTGTATGTGTTCACAAATGCTTTACACACTGCCTCTGAGATAAGCCTGCCTGCTCGTGCCAAGCTACCACAGGGTTGAGCAGGGGTTATTTTAGGAGTGTAGCCCCCTTACCCTGACTAGAAGCAAGGGTCCCTATTTGGACAAAGGTGCAAACCATTGCCAACTAGAGACCCCCAGTTCTAACATTGGTGGTCAGCGGTGAGGATTCTGGACTTGCATTTGTGACTCATATATAGTAATTGGTGTACACTACTAGTGAGTGCAGACCAAACGCAACCACATACATTTTGGTAGAATTTTTTTCCTTGGAACTGTTATTTTTGCTAAAGACTTCCAATTCTTATTGCCATGAGCAAACCAGCATCCAACGCATCTATGGATCTAGATTTTGAGGAAGAGAGGGTGGATACCTACACTGTGAAACAGCTGAAACACTTCTGTAGAAGATTTAAAGTTGCTACTCAAGGCCTCACCAAGAAGGATGAGTTCCAAAAGGCTCTGAGGGCCTGGTTGGAAGCTAGAAATGCCTCTGAGCATGTGGAAGAGCCTGTGGAGGAGGCTGAGGATACAGATGGGCAGCTAGATGGGCCATTGGGTCCAGCCTGGGAGAGAGTACCTTCCCTGCCAGGCAGCAGTGTTTCTTCCAAAGGCCTGTCCCCAGGAGAGCTGGAGGGCAGGGAGAGAAATAGAATGCATAAAATGGAGCTAGCCAAGCTCAAGATGGAGGGTCAAAAGGACCTAGAGAATAAGAAGCTGGAGTTTGAAAATAACAAGTTAGCATTGGAAAGAGAGAGACTGAAATTAGAGCATGAGAGAATGTTGAGGGAGTTGGAGATCAAAGCTAAAAGCTTAGAAATTAATCCCTCTGGTGGCAGTGCACCATCTGTGCCTGCAGAAGGCAGGGTTTATATCCCCAAGGATGTCATAAAGGATTTTCATAAGCATGAAGATATTGGGCAGTGGTTTGCAGCCTATGAAATAGCAATATTGGCCCACCGGGTCCCTCAGAAGGATTGGGGAGCGGGGTTGTGGGGCCCCTTTGTTAGTGATGGGAGGGATACTTTGTTAGACCTGCCCAGTGGGAATAGGATGTCTTATGCCCACATGAAGGAAGCCCTGATGACCAGGTATGGGTTGACCCCAGAACTCTATAGACAGAGGTTCAGGAATTGTAAGAAGCTGGAGGCAACTACCTGGGTGGAGTATGTATCTTTCTTTGGCAGAGCAATGGATGGTTGGGTAAAGGGTAGCAAAGTGGATACTTTTGAAGTGCTCTATGATTTGTTTGCATGGGAGCACTTGTCTGCTAATTGTTTTCCAGAGCTACGCCAGCACCTTATTGATAGCAAGCTAACTAACCCAAGGAAGCTTGCTGAGGAGGCGGACCGCTGGGTCAGTACCCGGGTCCACAAGGGTCATGTGGGAGACTTCGCCAAAGGTGGGCAGGGTCCCCAGCAGAAGAGTGGGGGGGACAAGGGTAAACCGAGGGAGTTCCACAAAGGGCCCCAAAGTAATTCCCAAGAGAACCAAAGGAAGGGTTCCCAGCCTCCCCCTCAGAAGAAGCCAGAGGCCCCGACAGGTAAACCTGTTCACAGGGGCCCCCCTAAATGTTTTGAGCGTGGTCAAGTTGGCCACCGTTGGTATGATCCCAAGTGTCCCAAGAAGGATCACAATGCACCACCTAGTGCACCACCCCGTCAGATGGCAAGTATAGCCCTGGGGGGGGAGGAGATGGGTGCCCAAGGTGGGTGGGGTCCCGCAGAAATGTCCCTGGTCTCTTTAGGAGATTGTGAGATGGTCCCTAGGACCCAGCTGCCTGATAACACTAAGAAATACAGGCAGTGGGTGACCATCAATGGCCATAGGGTGGAGTCTCTGAGAGACACCGGGGCCAGTGTGACAGCTGTCAGTTGTCGGCTGGTGTCTAAAGAGCAGGTGGTCCCCCAAGCATTCTTCCCTGTAGTTGCCGCGGACAACTCAGAGAGCCAGTGTGAGGTGGCTTAAGTTCCCTTTGAGTGGGGGGGTCTCAGGTACCCTTCAAGTAGCTGTGAGGCCAGCCATGCCTGTTGACTGTCTGCTAGGCAATGATTTGGAGAGCTCCCTTGGGCTAAGGTGGAGAGAAGGTCTCATTTGGAGATGTTGGGTCTGCCTGAATGGGCGTGTGTGACCACTCGGTCTATGGCAGCCAGTAAGGGTGTTCAAGAGGACCTGGAGCCTGAAAGTATGGCCCAGGTACCTGCCTTAAAGAGAAGAGATAGGAGGGGAAACCGGTCCCCACAGTTCCCATGGTCCAGGAGGAGGCAGACCTTGAGGGGGATGCCCTGGAACCTACAGGGGAGCAAGAGGCTGAACTGGGGGACCTGCCTGAGCTGATCCATTGGCAGCAAGAAGGAGGACCCTCCAGGGAGGAATTCTGTGAGGAGCAGAAGAAGTGCCCTTCTCTTGAGGGTTTGCGGCAACAGGCCACAAACCAGGCAGCAGGTGATCAGTCTGGATCACATTGGATCTACTGGGAGAATGGTCTCCTGTATAGCGAGCCTAAGGTTGCTGAGCCTGGGTCAGCCCGTGTGCTGGTGGTACCCCAGCGCTTCAGAGCCTTCCTACTGGGTTTGCCTCATGATATGCCTTTGGCAGGGCATTTGGGGCAGAACAAGACCTTTGAAAGGCTTGTTACCCACTTTCATTGGCCTCAAATGTGCAAGAGTTCAGATACTCATTGCAGGACCTGCCCGACTTGCCAGGCAAGTGGTAAAAGTGGAAGGAAGCACAAGGCTCCTCTCCAACCTTTCCCTGTAGTCAGCACCCACTTTGAACGGGTGGGTATTGACATTGTGGAGCCTCTGGACCCCAAGACAGCCATGGGCAGCAGGTTCATCCTGGTCTTGGTGGACCATGCTACCCGGTACCCGGAAGCCATCCCTCTCAGGACAGTGACGGCCCCCGTGGTGGGACGCGTACTGATGGGGATTTTCTCCCGTGTGGGGTTCCCCAGAGAGGTGGTGTCAGACCGTGGTACTAACTTCATATCCAAGTATATGAAGTCCCTGTGGCAGGAGTGCGGTGTAACGTACAAGTTCACCACTCCTTACCACCCCCAAGGTAATGGGCTGGTTGAGAGATTCAACCGGACCCTCAAAGGCATGATTATGGATCTTGAGGAACCTATGAGGCATAAGTGGGACGTCCTCTTGCCATGCCTTCTGTTTGCTTACCGTGAGGTTCCACAGAAGTGCTCAGGGTTCAGTCCCTTTGAACTGCTGTATGGTCACCCGTAAGAGGATCTTTGAGTCTGGTGAAGGAAGGCTGGGAGAAAGCTCCCAGGAAACCTCCCCAGGATGTATATAGCTACATGCTGGCCTTCAGGAACCAGACTAGGCGATTCAGACAACTCGCTCAGGCGAATCTGGAAGCCAGCAAGGAAGAGATGAAACGGTGGTATGATCAGAATGCCACTCTGATCGAGTTTCAGCCTGGACAGAAAGTTTGGGTCATGGCCCCAGTGGAGCCCTGTGCACTCCAGGATAAGTGGACCGGACCATTTGAGGTGGTGGAGCGCAAGAGTGATGTCACCTACTTGGTGGACTTGCGGTCTCCCAGGAACCCTTTGCGGGTCCTGCATGTTAACCCCCTGAAGCCCCACTTAGAGAGGTCCGAAGTGGGCATGCTCCTAGCAACAGATGCTGGAATGGAGGAGGAGACTGAGCCTCTTCCTGACCTCCTGTCTGCAACAGAGCAAGATGGGTCAGTGGATGGTGTGAACCTCTCTACCACCCTGACCCCTGAGCAGCAGAATGACTGTCGCCAACTGTTGGGACAATTCTCTGATCTGTTCTCCCTGGTTCCTGGTGTCACTGAGTGGTGCGTTCATGATGTGGACCCTGGGGACAGTCCCCCTGTTAAGCACAAAGCTTACAGAGTGACTGACAGGGTCAGAGCTTACATCAAGGAGGAGGTCTCCAAGATGTTTGCCTTAGGGGTGATTGAGTCCTCTCACAGCCCTTGGGCCAGCCCAGTGGTCTTGGTCCCAAAGGCTACCGCGCCTGGTCCCACACCCAAACTCCGGTTCTGTGTGGACTACCGGGGACTCAATTCAGTCACCAAGACTGACGCGCACCCCATCCCCAGAGCTGATGAGCTCATTGATCGGCTGGGGGCTGCACGGTACCTCAGTACGTTTGAACTGACGTCTGGGTACTGGCAGATCACCTTAACTGATGGGGCCAAAGAGAGGTCAGCATTCTCCACACCAGATGGGCACTACCAATTATGGGTTATGCCCTTTGGGATGAAGAATGCCCCTGCCACCTTTCAGAGGTTGGTCAACCAGGTGTTGGTTGGACTGGAAGATTTCAGTGCCGCCTACCTGGATGACATCGCAGTGTTTAGTTCCACCTGGATGAACATCTGCGCCACCTCTGGGAAGTGTTGATGGCGCTGCGGAGAGCAGGCTTCACGATCAAGGCGAGTAAGTGCCAGATCGGGCAGGGTTCCATGGTGTACTTGGGGCACCAGGTAGGAAGCGGCCAGGTGGCGCCCCTACAACCCACGATTGATACCGTCCTGGCATGGGAACCCCCCAAAACCCAGACACAGGTGAGAGCCTTTTTAGGACTCACAGGGTACTACAGGAGGTTTGTCAAGGGGTATGGCAACATCGTTGCACCCTTGACTGAGCTGACTTCCAGGAAGCAGCCCAAGAGAGTGAACTGGACTGACACCTGTCAGAAAGCTTTTGACGCCCTGAAGATTGCCATGTGCACAGCACCCGTGCTTCAGGCACCCAACTTCTCAAAACCATTCATTGTGCAGACAGACGCTTCAGAGCATGGTGCGGGGGCTGTTCTTTCACAGATGAATGAGGAGGGCCTAGACCAACCTGTAGCCTTCATCAGTAGGAGGTTACTTCCACGGGAACAGAGGTGGAGTGCAATTGAGCGTGAGGCATTTGCTGTGGTCTGGGCACTGAAGAAGTTGAGACCATACTTGTTTGGGACTCATTTCCACAGGCCCCTCAGATGGTTGATGCAGATGAGGGGTGAGAATCCAAAGTTGCTGAGGTGGTCCATTTCCCTACAGGGGATGGACTTCACGGTGGAACACCGCCCTGGTACAGAACACGTCAATGCTGATGGTCTGTACAGATTTGTTCGCCTTAGTGAAGAGAACTCCCAGGAGGGTGGGTAGTTCTCCCCACATTTCAGCTGGAGGGGACACGTGTTAGACCTGGTACCATTGGCGTGAGTCTCCCTCCCATTTTTTGCTGTTGTCTCCTCTGTTTTTGATATGTTTTGCTGGTTTTAGATGCTTTGGGCACTGTGCCACTGCTATCCAGTGCCACAGTGCAAGTGCTCCCTATTGTAAAGTATTGTAATGGATTAGTGACTCCCTGATTGGCTTGTTTGATTTACTTGTCAGACCCTAGTATAGTGCACCATGTGTGCCCAGGGCCTGTAAATGAAATGCTGCTGGTGGGCTTTGTTGCAGCACTGGTTGTGCCACCCACAGAAGAAGCTTGTAAAGTGTGTCTCAGGCCTGCCATTGCAGAGCCTATGTGCAGTCTAGTACTGCCAGGTTGACCTGGTAAGTGCACCCACTTACCAGTCTCTAAACCTTCCCTTTTCTACATATCAGACACCCCTAAGGTAGGCCTAAGGGCAGGGTGCATTGTAAGTAAGAGGTAGGACATGCCCTGATGTGTGTGGCATGTCCTGATAGTGAATTACAGCCAATTTCGTTTTTCACTATTGCAAGGCTACCTGTCCCCATAGGCCAGAATGGGCAGTTTGATTATAACATCTTATAATCCTAACTGACCCAGGGAACATGGTAGAAAAACGAATTTAGTATGCCTGAACTCAGAATGATAAAATACATCTTTTAGTGAAGTTGGTTTTAACATTCTGTGTTTAAAAATACCACTTTTAGAAAGTGGGCATTTTCTAGCCTAACCATCCAGCCTGCCTCTGCTAGGTTGTGTATTGCATGTCTGGTTTGTGAGTGACAGGAGAGCTTGGGCTCCAGCAGTCTGATGGGTCAAGGCTGGGCTGAATAGGACCTTGGCTGAATAGAGAGTAGGGGGCGGGGATTTCCTTTCACTCCCCTGAGCCCTCATAGAATAGAGAGTAGGGGGAGGAGATTTCCTTTCACTCCCCTGAGCCCTCATAGAATAGAGAGTAGTGGGAGGAGATTTCCTTTCAGCTACCTGGGCCAGGTCTGCTTTCAACAATGCTGTCTCCACCTCCTGCCAGGAAGCTGCACAGAACTGGTTTTGGTCAGGCACAGACACTCTCTGCCTTCAGAGACAAAGGATTTTTGAGTATAAATATTGGGGCCCAGACTCCAAGACTTTAGATCACTTCTGGGAATCAAGACAGACCTTTGCCAAGGAGAAGAATCCAAGGAAGCTGAAGGATTTGACTGCCCCTGTGCCAGTGTGCTATTTTCTGGGGTTGGCCTGCAGTGGTTACTTTATTGCCAAGGAAAGGGGAAAGAACTTTTATTGAACTTTCATCATCTTGAAGAAGAATCTCCAGGGGCTTGAACTGTGCTTGCTTCCTGCTGAAGTCTCAGGGACAAAAGACTTCACCACCAGCTCCCCCCTGAATTCCATTGCAGGGGATTCTGTCTGCAGAAGCCTGCGTATCGTTGGGAGCTGGAAGCACGACTCAACAAGAAGAAGTGTGACACCGTCACAGCTGTTGCCGTCGCATCAGCGGAGAAGCGTGTTGCCACCGCAAGGGTCGCCGTTGCATCCCCGAAGAAGCGTGTCTCCGTCGCAGCTGTTTGTCGTCGCATCACCGGAGAAGCATGTCGCCACCGCAAGGGTCGTCGTCGTATCACCGAAGAAGCGTGCCGCAGGGCCTGTCGCGGCTCAGAAGTTACAGAGTTTGCCGCACGGCCGTCGGGCGTGCACGCATCGCCTTCACGTCGTCGCATCGTATCAAGGGCGCCATCTTCTTCCATCGCACCGGATCATCGCAATGCATCGAAGCGCCATCTTGGCAGCATCGTTAACGGAAAGCAGTAAAGGACCGACGCATCACCTCCTCTCCGGTAAGGAACAGACGCATCGCCTACTTTGCCCAAGCACTGAGGAACAGAAGCATCGCCCCCCCCGAAGCAAGGAACCGACGCATCACCCTTCCTGCGACCCTTTTGTTTGTTTTGCGGTACGCATTTAAGGTACTTTGTGAGAAACGTGTCGCATTTACCATCAACTTTGAACTAAGCTATTTCAACCATTTAAAAGTCGTTTTCTTTAATACTGTATTGTGGATTTTTGTCGTTTGGGTCTTGTGTTAAGTCTATATAAAGATTACTTATTTTTCTAAACCTGTGTGGTGTCCATCTGTAGTGTTTTCACTGTATTACTGTATGTGTTCGCAAATGCTTTACACACTGCCTCTGAGATAAGCCTGCCTGCTCGTGCCAAGCTACCACAGGGTTGAGCAGGGGTTATTTTAGGAGTGTAGCCCCTTACCCTGACTAGAAGCAAGGGTCCCTATTTGGACAAAGGTGCAAACCATTGCCAACTAGAGACCCCCAGTTCTAACAAGCATGTTCACAGCTTCATGGACAACACTGACGGTGCATCGGTATTCCTTGAGCCGCTGCTCTTCTTGGATGATTGGAAGTATCTCACAAACGCAACATACACAAGCTAAATACGTACATAGTGTGATGACACCACTTTTGCTAGGTAACAACATTGTCTCATAAGTGGCGAGTGCTAGAGTTTTAAATACGTATGAGAAGGTAAAACACTGAAGCACGTCACAATAGTTAAAAATGTGAAATAGGTAAACACAATAGACAGCCAGAGAACATAAACAATTCTGTAACCAAGGTGATTCAATTAGAGTGTTGTCAGTGGGCTCGGGTAAAGTGCTTTAGGCAAGGGATTACAGGTTAGTTAAGGTAAATTTTTTACTTAAAAATGGCACAGTTAAAAAGTGATATGACTACGGTGAGTTGGTAACAATTAAGAATTAAGTCACTTCTAGGACTCAAGCATTATGCTGTCTAGTACAAGGCTGTGTAACTTCGCATGCTGCGTAAATGTATGTAAAGTAAGGGAAGGCTATGAATTTGTTCGGTTTTGTTGTTTATTGCATATTACTGTGGCTACTGCCTTTGAGGTAGTGTAATAGGAAGCTATAAGATATGTCTATGCTGCATTCTGTACACAGATTCGATATGTCCTGCATATGGCTGGGTCTAAACTGAGGTGACATGGTATAAAAAATAATGATGGATTGGGATGCGGCCCAAGTAATTACCAGTGGCTGAGATTACCTCAAGCATTCCATCCCTCACTTTTTTCTATACTTTAGTGTGTGTCCCTGGGTGGGATGGGTATGCCCAGACGTGGGTCCCATACCAACTTTGTCACTGGAACCAAGCTGTAACAGGTTTATAAGCCCTGAAGCAGGGTCTAGTTTTACCATATTGCCCCAGGCCCATTCTGTCCACATCTGAAGCATGAGAGTCTCAATTGTCCCTGCCAGCCCATAGGCAGGGTTGTGCTAACATTGTCCACACTGTAGGAGTGGGGGCCAACTGGGACTTTCCTGCAGCTTTGGAAACTAAAATAGTGGCAGGGCTTAAAATAAACAATAGCCTTATAAGGAGCTTCCACCTTAAAGCTTCCGAGAGGTGACGCAAAGTGTTTTTAATAAAAAGTTCAAACTTTTGTTATGTTCTGCGGTGAAGCACCTGCCAAAATTAGATCTTGCGGTCAATGGTTCCTCATTAAAAATGTATAAAAGAGCTACTTATCTGTCCATTCGTCGACCACCTCGTTCAGTGTATTTTTTCTCACGACGCTGGTGCTCCCGGTTAACTGTTTTATTTAGCATTTTGATTGAGGTTTTAATGCTTCATTGTACTTTGATATTCATTTTCTCTCTCTCTCTTTCTTTGCATTGCTGTGATTTTAAACTTACTAGATTGCATGTTTTTGTTTCTGATCTGCGATGTGTCTTTGACACTTGCTACTTGCTAGATTGCATGGTGTTAGTTTTGATTAATGATGTGTCTTTGACATTTATTGTTTAAATTGTTTGGATAAATAGTGCCACTCTTGACTCAGTTCCTGCATTTCACACGTGTGCCTTGTTATTTTAGATAACACATTTCTGCCCTAAATCATGTGGTAAAAACCACCCTCCAACAGCCCATAACTATGGTGAAACCGGTCCAGATGTGCTTGTGTTCCAGTTCAGGAAGGACCTGGCTTGGCAGTTCTGGCTTGACTGTTCCAATTGGAGCAGGGCCAAGACTGATTTCCTTATGGCTGGGCCCAAACTGAGGTGACATGGTGGACATAGTGTGTAAAATAACGATGGATTGGAATGTGGCCTGAGTAATTCCCAGTGGTTGGTACTAATTCAAGCATTTCATCTATCACTTTTTGGTATAATTTAGTGTGTCATCCCAGTGGGACGGATAAGCTCAGACGTGGGTCTTGTGCATGCCGTGTCACTGGAACCAAGCTGTACCCGGCTGACAAGCCCATAACTAGGGAAAAACATATTCTTGGTTGTTGGGTCAGAAAAGGCAAACACAAAAGGCTTTGATTTGTCACTAATAGGATCAGTCACATCTCTAAAGTTAGCAATCAACAACTTAAATGCACATAATCACATGCGCAAGATTGCAGAAGTTACACTGTATCAAATTCACCATTTCAAAAAAATCAAACCTGTCTTGCTTTAGACTGACTTTCGCCAAGTTATGTAACCTGTAGTTCCAACAAACTTTGACAAAGGTAATGCAATCCTATCTACTTTTTCCAAGGATAAACTAGCAAGTTACTCAGTTAACAGTAAAATCGCATGAAATACTGTTACTGTGTGGTAATTTCTCACTAGTGCCATGATATAACAAATAAATCCCTACAGAATGGGGGACTATTTTGAAGAACCACTTTTTCTGATTTAGAACCACACAAACTTTACCATTCCATGGAGATTTATTGCATACATTTACCACTTGCTTTGATCAAAGGGTGAATCTTTGTGCAAGCCTGTGGGCAGGAAGCTGGGTGAGGGAGTAACGGAGGTGAAGGAGAAGCTTTTTCTAGCAGGGAGGAGTCTGCTGGAAAACAAAACATGGAAATGTGATATTTCTGGCCAGGGTTATCATCTGGAAAACTGTTGGTTCTCCCACACCCAATAATGCAAAGTATAGAACAAACTACCAACTCTGAAACAGGATCAGCTAAATTCCATGTGGTCATTTCACCCCGCTTGAGTCAGGCTCATAGTTGTCAAACACAAGGCAACCATTGTTTTAACAAATGAAAAAATACTCTCTTTTTACTGGATAAAACACCACTAGTGGCCGGCCTTCATTTCAAGATTTAATGTGCTCATGCTAGCCAGTGTTCTGTCATTAACCTACCCACTGCCAGCAAAAACTCATGCTATCCAGAGGTGCTTATCATACTACTAATAAGTCATGGGTGTTTCTAGAATTTCCAAAGACATAAATCTGAAAATAGTCAACAAACATTATTCAACTATGCACCAGAACTATAGAACTCTTTCCTCAAAGGACGCATGCATCTTATGTTTCTTATTTGTTGAGGAGATACCTTCTAAGCCATTGATCTATCAACTTTTTCATTTGTTATGCTGTTTTTTTACTAATATATATCCGCTTTAAGTAAGTAAGTAAGCAAAAGACTTATAGAGCACAAATGTCCGAAGGCATCTTGGCGCTACTGCCAGACAACATGCCCAGAAGATGAACTTAATGTGTGGGAGAGCGTGCGAAGAGCCAGGTTTTTAGCTGTTTCCAAAATTGTTGTAGATCAGATAGAACTCTAAGTTGAAAGGTCCAAGAAGTCCACAGTTTACTTGTGGAGAAGGTGACTCTTCTACCACCCCAAAGGACTTTTTTAAATCTGAGGATGGCCACCATTTTGGCAGCAAAAGATTGTAGCGTGCTCTTGGGAGTGCACCATTGGAATGTTTTTCGGAAGTTATCAGATCTAGCATTGTGAAGGGCTTTATGTGCCATGGAAAGAGCTTAAAAAATTACTCGGTCGCGAATTGGAAGCCAATGAAGGTTGATGATAACTTAGGATACCAAGCTGGATTTCTGAATTTTTCATGAGCAGAGGAGCTGTGGCATTCTGGAGGGTCTGGAGCTTCCTCAACAAACATTGTTGGATACCCACCTAAAAAGCATTGCAATAGTCAATCCTAGAAATTACTAAGAAAATGACCGATTTTTGGAGCTATAGCAGAATGAAAGAAAATTTCTCCCTTATGATTCTCAGCAGGAAGAAGCAGGATGAAGAGACATGGTTTATTTGGTCTGAAAAAGATAGTGCCTGTCAAAGAGGACACCTACGTTTTTGGCTTTATTAACAGGACAGGGGAGCGGACAAAGGTTTTGAGGCCACCATGAAGCAGACCAAAAGAAAGTATCCTTGCCGAATAAAAGTACCTCAGTCTTGTCTGAATTGAACTTGAGGCATTTTTCCCTCATCCAGATGACAATTTTTTCCATGCAGTTGTTAAACTGTTTAACCACCACTTCGACGTCACACGAGACTGAGGCTACAATCTACATGTCTTCAGCATAGGAGATCAGAGCGAAATCAGGTTCGCCAATGGAGTCACATAGATTTTCAAGAGAGTGGGGCTTAAAGATGACCCCTGAGGGACCCCACATGGGCGGAAAAAAGGCTCAGATGTAAAATTGCGCAGCGATACCACTTGTTCTCTATCCACCAGAAAATAACTTAAAAGGGAAAGGGTGAAGTCTCTGATACCTATGGACTTTAGCCAGCCAATTAACAAAAAGGGGTTGACAGTATCGAACGAAGCAGATAGGTCCAGACGAATCATAGCTGCATTAGCACCCTTGAAGACTAAGGACCTGATTTCTTCGACAGCAGCCACTGGGGCTGATTCGGTATAGTGATTGGGCCTAAAACCATATTAGAAGCGATCTAGAATGTGAAGCTTTTGTCAAGGAAAGTCATAAAATCCATGCTTAATGCTTTCTCAAGAATCTTGACTAGCAAAGGAATGCGAAAGATGGGCCGATAATTTTTCACATCTAGGGAGTTGAGGTTGGGTTTTTTGAGTAGGGTGAGCACCGATGCCTTCTTCCAGGTTGAGGGGAAGACCCCCTTAGATCAAAATCCTATTTAGCAATTCAGACAACTGAGCTGCTACAGTCCGTGAGACACTGTGAAAGAAATTAGGGGGACAAGGATCTGTAGGGGCACTTGATTTTGTAGCCTCAATAAGGTTAGCAACTTTTTCACTGGTAAGAAGGCAGAAGGCTAAAAAAAGTATTAGATGTTGCATTAATAATAACATTCCTAGGCTCAGTGGAGTTGTCATTCATATTGGAAGTGAACTCACTGATAATTGTGTTAAGCTTCATTGAAAACAGTCAGCTATTGTATTGCACAAAGATTGGTTAGGCTTTACGGTGTTGCTAGTGTTACAGATGGCCAGAATGTTCACTTTTTTTGCAGTGTTAATGTTAAATGTAAAGTATCTAGATATTTTCTACAATAATCAGGGCTTTATACATGCTGATAAGTTGTTTATATTTGTTCATTTCCTCAGGGCAGTAGTTGTTTCTCCAATTTTGTTCCTGATGTCTGCATTTGTGTTTTAGTGATCTTAGATCTTGTGAATGTCATGGGGCAGAGGGCTTCCTTCTGTGGTTTTTGATATTCGTTACAGGGGCTAGATGAGAAACTGCTAAATCAATCCAGTCCCAAAAAAATAGCGGTAGCTGTATCTATGTTATTACCCAAAATGGGTTGAGATGTCTAATTTGGTTTTATCAATTCTTTCAAGCACACAAAAGAAGGTGGACTAGGAGCAAAAAGGAAAAAAGATCCAGTGCCCGAGCTCCCAAAGTCTTCGTTTCAATCACTGGAGGCTAACTGTTCCTAGAAAAAAAAGCTGGCCTATTACGTCGCTGGAAGAACAGATGAAAGGAACTCCTTCAAGGAATATCGGTTGGATAAACAGAGGTCAGAGGGGGGAATTCCTCCTTGTTGAAGAAGTGCCCTCACACACCCAAGCGGGTGTCATGCTTCATCATTGAACGTTGCTCCTCGTGTGGGTGGGCGCTGCTGTCCCCCATGGGCCCCACGAGAGGGCTCTTTGACAGAGATCTTTTTGAGGAATGCCGCAGTGGTGAGTGCGGGTGTGTGGGGAGTGGTGTGTGTGAGTTAAAAGTATCGCACTGGTACCCTGAAAAAACTTTATTCTGGGGTCCGTGCGATATGGTTAAAAACTGGAGCCAAGAGGAATACTCTCGACCTGATAGTCAGGGTTGGGAGTATTTTCCTTCTGCATATCTCAGTGCTTGTGGTGATATAGAGTAATGGTATCAGGTCGACATGTTTCATGCCTATTGTGATCCCTAGTGGATCCAATGGTGATTCTTCAGGACTGTGCAAAGGTAAAATGTGGGAAGTGAGGTACAGGGGTTTGAGACGGCGACACTCAATACACCCTGTAGTAATACCTAGATTCAGGTGTGGTCAGGGCGACTCTTCACCCGAACGGATTCAACCACCTAAGTTTCAATATCGAACCCCAATAAGTCGTTTAGGGAAGCCTCATCAGCGTGGAGCGCGACTTTGAGTAGTATACATTGACTTCCACAAGAAACAATGTTATCACCTGCTCACTCGCCAGTGCAGGTAACCTTGCAACGCTCAATGATGAAGCATGATACCCGCTTGGGTGTGTGAGGGCACTTCTTCAACAAGGAGGAATTCCCCCCTCTGACCTCTGTTTATCCAACCGATATGCCTTGAAGGAGTTCCTTTCACCTGTTCTTCCAGTGACCTAATAGGCCAGGTTTTCTTTCTAGGAACCGTTACCCTCCAGTGATTGAAATTTATACATTTTTTGCCAGGGGTAGAATTTGATCAAGGTAGGCACAAGAAGGCTGAAGCTATTGTTGGTAGAGACTGTGAGCATGAGAAACAAAGCTTTGTGTTTTCAGTCCAAGTCAGGGGCAAGGTTTTCTCAAAACTCAGCTCCTGAACACTAGTAAAAACCCCATCAACGGTGTGATTTTCCACATGGGTCGCTGAGTTTATTATTTGAGTTATGTCAAAACTGAGCATAATGTGTTCTGTATCTTTATTGTCTGAAATCTTTAAGTGGAAGTTAAAGTCCACAAGATTTGAAAAATTAGGGAGAGCCATGCATGATTCAGTGAACTCAGTTTGTAATTGGATGAATTTTCCTCTGGGCACGGGGGACAATAGGTTAAAATGTCATTGAAGGTAGCATTATTGTTCAATTTGAAATTAATCCTAAGGGCTTCACAGTCCAGATGTGTGGTAGGCTTAAATCATCGCGGTATATTGTTGCGAGCCCGCTGCCCCGTTTAACTGGCCAGTCCAGTCTGGAAATATTGTACCACTCTGGAATGGCGATTCTTAAGTCAGGGTCCAATGTAGAATCAGCTCAGGTTCCTGTAACAAAAAAATATCTGGCAAGTAATGGTCCACAAACTCTGCAAATTCATATTTTTGTTTTATGAGAGAATACATATTAACACCTTCGCCACGATCGGAATTCCGCTCAGGTGCTGGACATTCCGATCACGGGCGTGGTTGTGACGAGCTCAGCTTGTCATGTGCACACGCCCACCGCGCAGCATGACGAGCTGAGCTCGTCATGAGCATCGAAGGGGTTAAGGAGGAAGCTTGTTGTCTTTACAACCGTTTTTGATCTATGGGTTAGGTCTCAGTGCTATAAACACATTTATAAATAAACTAATAAAAGTATATATGTAGATTTGCACAAAATGTACATGATGTTTTTTAAAATACAAGACTATGTTGCATAATGTTACGATTTTGCTGTGATGTCAGTTTTTAAAATTTTAATTGGTGTAGTGCAATGGTACATAATAATCAAACAAAATCTAAATTTACTTCTTCTAAAAAGCAGCGAGGCATATTAGCAAGACCCACGTTAAAATTATCGCCGTTTTAGCGGCAGGAAACTGCCGCTAAAACGGTGATAATGGCTTGCTAATATGCGTTATGAAATTCAATAGAAGCCCAGGTTAGATGTGCAGGACATCTAACCTGGGCTTCTATTGGAATTCCATAACGCATATTAGCAAGCCCATTATCGCCGTTTTAGCGGCAGTTTACTGCCGCTAAAACGGCGATAATTTTAACGTGGGTCTTGCTAATATGCCCCGACATCTTTTCCTTAGGCTTTGATTAGGTTACTAGTTACTTTACCCAAAAATGTATAAACATTAGTCACCAGTAAAAGAAAGAAATGCTTGGAAAGTGAATTGCAAAAATTAGCCCTATTCTTGAGTGCATAGAAGCATTTGTGATAGTGAATTTGCAATCATAGTTCATAGTTTGCCCCACATAAAGTTGTTTGAGAATGCAATGATTGATTAATAGATAGTATGGGGGCATTTCTGCAATCGCTGGTGGGTTTGTGAGTCTTATTTGGTTTGATCCCTTAGAGAAGAACTGAGGCATGTCCTAGCTGTCCTTAACACCTTTGTTTGCCTTGCCCAGCATATTGAGATTTAATCCCTCCCAGAGCCATTGAATATGTGTGATACTAGTGATGTCACATGCATCAATCAATCAATTAATCACTGAAATTTGTACATCACTGGGGTGTTTTGAAAGAAGCATCCCGGCACTCAAAGCAGAGACTGAGCACAAGACCAGGCAGTCAAATCTAGTTTTGATCAAAAAGCCATGCTTGTAATTCAGCCATGCAGAGGTTAATAAGCAGGGTGTTCCAAAGTTTTGGCATCAATATTGTGAAGGATCTACAACTCTGTTGGACTTTGAAAAACCTGGGGATGAGGTGTTTCATTCTCAGCAATCTCTCCTGTTGGTACCGACCGAGTCTGTTTCCCAGGTGCCAGGGACCCTTCTCTGAATGGGCTCTGAATGCCAGGGTCAGAGCCTTGAACTTGATCCTATTTGCTACAGGAAGCTAATCAAACTGCCTCATATGGGGTGAGATATGATAGCAGAAAGGGACCCGCTGTATCAGCCTAGCAGCGGCATTATGCATGATCTCAGCTTATGGATCAGATTGTTGTATTCCGCTTTCGGGGTCAGTATATAGGCTTTCCTGAATCATGTCCTTATATAGGCACAATTCGCCATGCCCTTATATAGGCATAGAATCCCTGTCCTTATTTAGGCATTAACCGTGCACTCCAAATACAGGCATGGTCACCGACATCCGTCTACCCTAACGTCACAACGAGTTCTTAGAAACCAGACCCTTAAGCTTCGGGAGTTCCCCTAGCACAGGACTATTGATTTCTCCAAGAACTCATCTATTATGTATGAACCGTTATACCTTAAGGGTTCATTCCTGACGTCTTCCTCTGTCCGACTTCACGTCAATGCTAACATTCCTCGACACCTACCAGGTATAAATATACCTTCCCTTGCCCAAGCAAGTTAGAGGAGACCTCGACTTCAGAGGAGCCCGTATCCCGGCCTGACGCACTGAGAAGACGCTGTCATTCCTGCACGCAGACAAATCCAGCTTCCAGTGTTCTGACTCCCTTCGCGGGGTGTTAGAGTTCCAAGATCCGGCAGGAGATTCCCACCTCTCTCATTCTCAAGGTATGGAGCTGACTAGAACCTAGAGGGACTCTTGGCATACTATACTTGGCATACTAGACTTAACATACTCTTAGTATACCATACTAGAGAATACTCCACCTACTTCTACTCTTCCCTACACCTAGACTAGGTTAGGTACACTGGGGTAGAACTAGCTTAGAGACGCATCGTATGAGTACTCGCATTTTTAGCTCATGTTATTTATGTACGTGAATATATGCTAAAAGATAATGCTAGCGCAGTATTATTTATTTCTACTGCTTACGCTGTACATTATTTATCTTGCATACTGTCTTGTGATCGTAACAGCACATATCTCTTACACGAGAAACAAGACTGTTCAATAAAACCCTTCTTATTGAAACGCCCGTCTTTCCTTTCTGTGTAACTCTGCAGAAACTAATCATGCATGAGTGAAGGAGTGAAACTGTTATCTATTGTTTCCACGATTCTGAGACATGTTCCTATTCTAAAGGGAAACAAAGTTGTCATGTTTTTTGGTTGCCAGAAACTACTCCCTTCTTGTTCTCAAGGAGTTTCTAGTGGCCTCTGAGCTAGCTGGCACAGGTAATTAAATTTAATATAATCGATAGGGACATACCGACCTTAGTCCTATGTCAAACCTATAGGTTATATTATTCCAATGCGCAGAGCCTATTAGGGAAATAGGAACTACACTACATGGCGCCCAACGGTTTGGTAAGGCAGTAATTTAACGCTAGATACTGAGTAACTCATTCGTGCTTTTCTCAGAGACCCCTACTCACAAACTCCATAAGACGTCTGGAGTGGGTAGGGTTAAATATCCGCCATAACTAAATAGGGAAGCACCCTATATATTAGTTGTTTGGTTTGTTCAACGTTGAACGATACAGTGTTCCAAAATATTGTGCACCTTATCTTTTGTTTCCTTGAAACTTGTTCTACATTTTTCAAAAAACAAATGTCCAACCGGGACAATGCCACCGACACCGGTGGAGCTGCGACTGACCCAGCCATAGCAGTTTTTAACTTTACAGGTTTAAATGAACCTGAGGAGGGTGTCATAGACATCACTCCAAACTTAAGAAGAGCCATCACTCTAAAACTTATAAAACATGGCCTACCACCAAGAGGCGGTAGAGCAGTTTTCGTGATAGAGGCACACGAATCCTTTCAGACAGAGGTATTCTATTCATGGGTAATATTTCCTGAATCAAATTCAGTAACAAGACTGTTTCACTTCTACAAAGAAGATGATCTACCACAGGAATATATTCCTTTCGAGGATATTGAAATTCCACTAACATACCAGGAGCATCAGCTCTGGTTTAAAGGCACCTTAAAACATCACAAAAACATTACCAAGCTCGGTCCACTAGGTAGACCAGGAGCAACATGGCCGATTCTAGCCGGCTACACTCCTCATCCTGACCTCGAAATAATGTCAGACGAGGAACTACTTACTCAACTACAAGAGTTAATAAAAATCTACAGACAATTAGTCCAATATGGCATGCAGACTTTTACAGTCCAACCACCATTGACACTTCCAAATCAAACTCCTCAACAGGGGAATACACTAAAAATTACACCACAGACTCTATACGCAGTCATGGGAAAAATGCCCACAAAACGTGAGCAAATTCCATTCTGGATAGCTCAAAAAATTACTCAAATAGAAGCAGTATTTCCAAATACTAGCCCATATGAGAAACACAGAATCCTAACAATCTGTTTACCGATGGGGATCACACCACAACTGGAAGACTGCACCACTTGGGGCTCAGTCTTTGCTGCCATCTATACTAAAACACATGGTATTCCATCAATTGCAGTAATACCAGATGTCCTGAAACAAATTCAAAATGAATACGGGGCAGAGCCTGCTCTAAATTTAGGTATGAAATTACTGAAAAATTTCGACCAGGTCTCAACAATAATAATATCTAATATTAAAGGGGAGGCAGCAGCAGTGGCGATCCACCAACGATTAAGGGAATTTGATGTTACAGAAAATCAAACTGAACTACCCAGAATAATAGAACAATCTTATACAGAATTAGGCAGAGATAGTTTAGGTGGAAGACCATTGAAGCTCGAAACTATCTGAAAGTCCTGAGAAGGACTCTATTAAACAAAATCCTACATCTTCTAAAAAGAAGTGGGAAACTAATAAACATAATTCAAACGAGATACGTTCTCAATCCCGAGGTAGGTCTCCTCAAAAGGAGCCCTCTGAAAGGAGGTATAACCTCAGGAATAGGGATAATTTGAAAAAACCTGACAGGTATCAAGATACTGATATACTCGTACCTTTCAGATCTCGTCACAGACATTGGAAAGAAGAGGACGGTCAGAACATAGAGAAGAACGCGTGAAATCGAAAGACGACAAACACGTTCCGAAAAATAAATCAAAACCTCAATTCTCTAAAAAGAAGGTAGCAGGTCTGAAGGTCAGACATGCCGAGGATACTGAGAACACAACTCAAGAATGGACAATGGGCTCAGACAATGCTGGACATTGCAGCAGAAGTCACAATAGCTCGCCAGACCCTGAAGGAACTTCTGGAGATAGTGGACTTGAATGAGTACATTACAGTTGAGACTGTAGACACCAGGGTTAGTACTCCACAAACGTTATATGAAATAACACTCCGGATGGAGGGAGAAATACCTAGACAGGTGAAAGCACTCCTTTGGGAAAGACTATCAAGGGGCTATGACATACTTCTAGCAGAAAAGACTGGCCTCCACAATTTGTCAGGGAGTGCCCACATGGCGAGGACATTATTATGCCTGCCTTCTCTAACCATATTCCAATTCATCTAAAATATACTTATGCCAGGAAATGGGCAGTTGCCCAGGCCCCAGCATTATACAAAAATCATGTAGGATGGAATGAGGATTCACCTCATCATAAAATACATCTAAAAAATGAACCTACTGCACAAAGGCAGTACCCAATAAAGCAAGAAGCTAAAAATTCAGGTCAGGGAGATCTTAGATCAACTTGAATACCAAGGGGTGATTGAAACATGCACCTCCTCAATGAACAATCCTTTGTTTCCTGTCTCCAAACCAGACAATACATATTGTCTAGTTTTGAATTACAGACACTTAAACATATGTTCTAAAACATTTGCAGTACAAAATGCACATAGTACAGCATTAATGAATAACATTGTGCGTAAAAAATATAAAACCACATTAGACATCTCAAATGGTTTCTTTTGTCAAAACATAGCACCTGAAAGCAGGTACTTAACAGCTTTCTCAATAATGGGGACCCAGCGTCAATTTTGTCGACTCCCACAAGGGTTCAAGAACAGCCCGGGGTTATTCTCAGCGAGGGTAATGGAGTTGTTACAAATCTATGATAATGAGGCATTGTCATATGTCGATGACATCTATCTGACAGACGATGACTTGGACAAACACTTGAACAGGGTGAGTATCATTATATTGGGCTTCGCCTCTGAGGGCTACAAATTCAACTTCAAAAAGTCCAGAATTGCCCATCTCAATGTCCTGTTTCTAGGATATGAGCTTTGAAGTTAAGGCAAGAGCTTGGCAGCCAACGTTTTAGAAAGGTGTGCGCTGCTCCAACCTAAATTTTGGAAGAACTTACATTCTAAATTACGCAGAAAGGGTTAAACCTCTCTACGCATTAATCAAACCTGATTTTTCAATCAAGAACTGGACACAGGAACACACAGAAATCTTGCGTTCACTCCAAGCTAACATGTTAGCAACAAATCACTTACAAACACACGTAAGTCAACGCAATTTAGTGATCCGAATAATTTCGGGTCAATGCAGATTCACCAACTTAACATTTAATGAGGGTGAAAAAGTACCAATTGCATACAAATCACACTTGTATACACAAGCAGAAATGCGCTTCACTTCAACAGAAAAAATTCTGACAACAGTTCAAAGCGCTGTAGCAAAAGAAAGAGCTCTAGCCCAAGGGAAACGCATTATTGTCATAACCCCTGTTCCGGCTCTAGAGGCGGTAACTAAAGCAAGCATTCCAAATGCTAAAGCATTACATCCAAGATGGATACAATGGGTTAATTCTCTTGCTGCAACAGATGTTGAATATGTTTTGATCCCGATCTAAAAACACAAGCATTCCTGCAATATGAACATGAATGTCCTCTGCCTACTGAGATTCTGCCTCTCGATCAGTATGAATTTATAATTTACACTGACGGATCCGCACAACCCGCAACAGGGAGTAAGCAAGCTTACAGTGCAGCATGCGCAATCGTTAAAGGTCGCATGCGCGATGGCAAATTCAGACCTATGGTCACAAAAACCCAGTCTCTAGGAGATTGCACAGCTCAGCGAGCTGAACTACAAGCATTCAAACTGGCACTTGAAAGTACAGATCGAGAATTCCCCACACTCATAGTGTGCGATTCTTTCTACTGTGTACAGTCGTATAATGAATATATACAAACTTGGCTTGAAAACGGGTTCAAAGATGCAAAAGGTGGCACAATAAAACATAAAACGCTTTGGGAACAAGTAGTTCAGTTAAAAAGCGACCTACCAAAGGCTCACGTGATCTATACACTGAGTCATCAACGTGATGGCGTTCACGTTGCAGGGAATTCATTGGCTGACGAAGCCACAAAGGGGGCTGTTCAGACGGCTTCCGTAGCTGCGATCACACGTTCAAAAACGAAAATAGACAGTGAGATAATGTTGGCGGTCAATGCTACAAGAAAAGGCAGTGGTGCAGCGTTACCAAAAAAGTTTCCACTCAAGTACTCTTATGTAATTGATGCGAACAACGTTCCTTTTGCTCGAATCCCTGGAGTGGGGGATAGGGTAATTCCAAACAAGGAACGCAGATTAGGACTAATCCTAGCAGCACACGAAGGGATAGCCTCTGCCCATGCAGGCATTTCTGCAACAGTATCTTTACTAACACAAAGATATTGGTGGCCTGGCATTAGGAAGCAGACCAAGAACTATGTTCTGGAATGTGAAATATGCCAACAGATGAAAGTCTCCACAGTGAAACGTCCTGCGCAGACACCCCTGCTAATTTCAGACAAACCATTAGCTTGTGTTTATCTGGACCACTGCGGTCCTTTGCAAAGGGACGGTAACTATAGATATATCATGGTCGCAGTGGATTCTTGCTCTAGGTTCCTATGGATATGGCCTCAGCGATCAGCTAACGCTCGAACTGTTATAAAAGATTTGCGAGTCTTTATCGGCACATACGCAATAGGCACGCTACATTCTGACCAGGGCCCTGCGTTTAGCTCTCGGGCTTACAAAGACGCCATGGCCAGTCTGGGTGATGCATTGCGGTACTCCTCTCCATTTCATCCTGAGGGAAATTCTGTTGTGGAAAGGAAAAACCGGGACATAAAGCAGTCTATAACAGCTAGGGTATTAGGTTCGGGTGATGGGTGGGTCTGTTAGAAATGGGATCTCTAGTTGGCAAGGGCTTGCACCTTTGTCCAAGTAGGGACCCTTCTTCCTAGTCAGGGTAAGGGTGTTACACTCGTGAAGTAACCCCTGCTCACCCTCGTGGTAGCTTGGCACGAGCAGTCAGGCTTAATTCAGAGGCAGTGTGTAAAGTATTTGCACATAACCAACAGTAATACAGTGTAAGCACTACAAACGGACACCACACCAGTTTAGAAAAATAACCAATTTTTATATACTCAAGACAAGACCAATTACGACAAAAATCCACAATACTATACTTTAAAAACGAATACTTGATAAGGTAACTTCTTCTTTGCAAGAATAGTTCGAAAACAAAGTTCGTACGAGTCGGTAGCTCCGTCCGAGCCTACCGCGATGCTGAAAACCACAGAGTCTAACAGTTCCAGCCGACCGCGTCGATACAGGCCAGCAGAGTCGTGGACAGACTCGGTCACAGTACCTTTCTCGTTGTGGCTGGTACGGAGTGTACGAGCCGGTCGGCGTTCGTCGCGGTTGCGGTGCAAGACGGAGCGATGCAAGGTGCGGTGTCCCTCGATGCGGTGCAGGCAGCGGCTCAATGAGCGTCGTGCAGACGGAGTCGGTGAGTCCAAGGCGTGCGATGCAGGGTGAGACGATGCTCGATGCGGTGCTGACAGTTTGCGATGCAGGCGACCAAGCCGGAGTGCGGGAGCTGGCATCGGACAGCGGTGCGAGTCGGAGCGGTGCATCGCAGACGTGCGAGCGGTGCCCCAAATGCGATACGGTCACGACTCTTGAGCCAGTTGCAGCGACCGCATCGGTCGGGTCCGGCTGGTTCAGTGAAGCGATGCGATGCGAACTGCGGTGCCCACAGGTCACGGTGCAAGCAGCGGCTCGGTGTTGGCGGCATCGGACGTCGCCCACAGTGAGACCAGGGTTGCGATGCAAAGCGGGGCGATGCGGTCTGCGGTGCAAACAGGTCACCGGCCAGGGATGGATTCGGTTGATGGAGTCGGTTGCGGTTCCCTTCCTCTGTGGCAACTGAAACAGCGTTCCAGAAGCGGTACCCAGAGGCTTGTGAAGTCTTTGCAGTCCCTGAGACTTCTTAACAGGAGGCCAGCTCGGTTTCAGGCCCTTGGAGATACTCAGCACAAGTTTGTAGAAAGTTCAGTCCTTTCACTGCCCAAGGCAGAAGCAGCAACTGCAGGCCAACCCAACAAGGCAATAACTCAGCAAAGGGGCAGTACTCCTCCTAGCAGCTCTCCAGCTCTTCTTCTTGGCAGGTTCCTTGATTCCAGCGAGATCTAAATTCATGGGGTCAGGGCCCCAATATTTATATCCCAAATTCCTTTGTTCTCTGAAGGCAGAGAGGCCTTTGCCTAGTCCAAACCAGTTCTGGAGCACTTTGTTGACAAGTCTCCGTCCCTTCTTTCAATGAGTAGGCCAGGGACATCAGACGCACCACAGGAGGTGGAGCCAGCATTGTGGAGGGAAGGCACTGTCCTATTCAGGGCCCAGGTGCAACCCCTCCCACCCATCTACATGTAGATCTTGCTATTCAGCCCTGTGCTGACTCACCCTGTCTCCTGGCATCCCCCAGCCCCTGTCACTCACACTCCAGACAAGGAATACACAACCTCGCAGAGGCAGGCTTGGATGGTTAGACAAGAAAATACCCACTTTCTAAAAGTGGTATTTTAAAACACAGAATGTTAAAACCAACTTCACTAAAAGATGCATTTTATCATTCTGAGTCCAGGCATACTAAACTCGAATTTCTACCATGTTCCCGGGGTCAGTTAGGATTATAAGCTGTAATAATCAAAACTGCCCGTTCTGGCCTAGGGGGAACAGGTAGCCTTGCAATAGTGAAAAACGAACTAGGCTGTAATTCACTATCAGGACATGCCACACACACCAGGGCATGTCCTACCTTTCGCATACAACGCACCCTGCCCACTGGGGTACCTTGGGCCTACCTTAGGGGTGACTTACATGTAGAAAAGGGAAGGTTTAGGGACTTGCAAGTGTGTGCACTTGCCAAGTCGACATGGCAGCCCCAGGCTGCGCACAGGCTCTGCGATGGCAGGCCCGAGTTACGCTTTACGGGCTGTTTGCGTGGGTGGCACAATCCAGTGCTGCAGCCCGCCAACAGCATTTGGTCTATAGGCCCTGGCACTCGCAGTGCACTTTACAAGGGACTGACACATAAACCAAATAGGCCAATCATGGAAACACCAATCCATAACACATTTTATACAGGAGCACTTGCACTTTCCCACTGGACAGCAGTGAGGAAAGTGCGCAGAATCATTACACCAGCAAAAACAGAGTCAAAACCGGGAGGTCAGAAAGCAAAAAGTCAGGGAAACACGCCAAAAGATGCCAAGTCTAACACATGTCCCCTCCAGCTGAAAGTAGGGAGAACTACCCAACCCCATTGGAGTTCTCTTCACTAAGGCGGAAGAACCTGGACAGACCATCTGCGTTGGTGTGTTCTGTACCAGGACGGTGTTCCACTGTAAAGTCCATTCCCTGTAGGGAGATGGACCACCTCAGCAGTTTTGGATTCTCACCCTCATTTGCATCAACCATCTGAGGGGCCTGTGGTCTGTCTGAACCCGGAAGTGAGTCCCAAACGTGTATGGTCTCAACTTCTTCAGCGCCCAGACCACAGCAAAAGCTTCCCTTTCTATGGCACTCCACCTCTGTTCCCTGGGAAGTAGTCTCCTGTTAAGGAAGACTACAGGCTGATCCAGGCCCTCTTCATTCAGTTGTGAGAGCACCGCTCCCACACCATGCTCTGAAGCGTCAGTCTGCACAACGAATTCCTTGGAGAAGTCAGGTGCCTTGAGCACGGGCGCCGTGCACATGGCTGCCTTCAGGGCATCAAAAGCTTTCTGGCAATACTCAGTCCAGATCACTTTCCTGGGCTGCCTCTTAGAGGTCAGCTCTGTTAAGGGGGCAACAATGGTGCCATAGCCCTTAACAAATCTCCTATAGTAACCGGTGAGACCTAAGAAGGCTCTCACCTCTGTCTGGGTCTTGGGGGCTCCCAAGCCAGAATGGTGTCAATCTTGGGTTGTAGGGCGCCACCTGGCCACTTCCTACCTGGTGTCTCAAGTACACCACAGAACCCTGCCCGATCTGGCACTTACTGGCCTTGATCGTGAGGCCTGCACCTTGCAGAGCCCTCAACACTTTCTCAAGGTGCTGTAAATGTTCTTCCCAGCTGGAACTGAACACAGCAATGTCATCCAGGTAGGCGGCACTGAAATCCTCCAGCCCAGCCAACACCTGATTGACCAACCTCTGAAAGGTGGCAGGGGCATTCTTCAACCCAAAGGGCATCACCCGGAATTGGTAATGACCTTCTGGGGTTGAGAATGCTGATCTCTCCTTGGCCCCATCGGTTAAGGCAATCTGCCAGTACCCAGACGTCAAATCAAACGTGCTGAGGAACCGGGCAGCTCCCAACCGATCAATGAGCTCATCAGCTCTGGGGATGGGGTGTGCGTCAGTCCTGGTGACGGCATTGAGCCCACGGTAGTCCACACAAAACCGGAGTTCTGGAGTGGCACCGGGCGCAGCAGCCTTTGGGACCAAGACCACTGGGCTGGCCCAAGGACTGTGGGAGGGCTCAATCACCCCTAACGCCAACATCTTAGAGACCTCCTCCTTGATGCTGGCTCTGACCCAGTCAGTCAACCTGTAAATCTTGTGCTTCACAGGAGGGCTGTCACCAGTGTCCACGTCATGGGTACACCAGTGAGTAACACCGGGGGTCAGAGAGAACAGTGGGGCGAACTGTCCCAACAACTGGCGACAGTCCCCCTGCTGCTCCTGAGTCAGAGTAGGGGAGAGGATCACACCCTCTACTGACCCATCATGCTCCTTGGTAGACAGGAGGTCAGGGAGAGGCTCACTCTCCTCTTCCACCCCATCATCTCTCGCCAAGAGCATACTCACTTTGGACCTCTCGAAGTGGGGCTTGAGGCGGTTCACGTGAAGGACCCTCAAAGGGTTCCTTGGAGCCTGCAAATCCACCAGGTAGGTGACGTCACTTTTGCGCTCCTTTACCTCATATGGCCCAGTCCACTTGTCCTGCAAGGCACAAGGTGCCACCGGGGCCATGACCCACACTTTTTGCCCAGGTTGAAATTCGACCAGAGTGGCATTCTGGTCATACCATCTCTTCATTTCTTCCTGGCTTGCTTCTAGGTTCGCCTGAGCGAGTTTCCTGAAGCGGGCAGTTTGGTTTCTAAAGGCCAGCATGTAGCTAAATACATCCTGGGGAGTTTTCCTGGGAGCCGCCTCCCAGCCTTCCTTTACCAAACTCAGAGGTCCTCTGACAGGGTGGCCATACAGGAGCTCAAAGGGGCTGTACCCAAGAGACTTCTGAGGCACCTCCCTGTATGCAAAGAGTAGGCATGGCAAGAGGACGTCCCACTTACGCCTCATGGGTTCTGTTAGACCCTTGATCATGCCTTTCAAGGTCTGGTTGAATCTCTCCACCAGACCGTTTCCTTGTGGGTGGTAAGGAGTGGTGAACTTGTAGGTTACACCACACTCCTTCCACAGGGATGTCATATACTTGGATATGAAATTGGTCCCCCTATCAGAAACCACCTCTCTGGGGAATCCCACACGGGAAAAGATCCCCATTAATGCCCGGCCCACCACTGGCGCCGTCGTTGTCCTGAGAGGGATTGCCTCCGGGTACCGGGTGGCATGGTCCACCAAGACCAGGATGTACCTGTTGCCCATGGCTGTCTTGGGGTCCAGTGGCCCCACAATATCCATCCCTACCCTTTCAAAGGGTGTTCCAACAACAGGAAAAGGTTGGAGAGGAGCTTTGACCTTCCTCCCACTCTTACCACTTGCCTGGCAAGTTTGGCAAGACCTACAGTGTGCATCTGACTGCCTTCGCATTTGGGGCCAAAGAAGTGGGTGACAAGCCTGTCAAAGTCTTGTCCTGCCCCAAATGTCCTGCCAAAGGCACGTCATGAGCCAGACCCAGTAGGAAGGTCCTGAAGCGCTGGGGTACCACCAGCACACGGGCTGACCCAGGCTCAGCAACCTTAGGCTCACTGTATAGGAGCAAAACACACAAGATGATGGACGGAATGCTGCACATTGGCAAACATTCACCCCCAGTCACAGATCTGGGTTTAATCCATCGTTATTTTGCTTCACCACGCCACCCCAGTTCAGACATAGCCATATGCAAATCAGTCTTGACCCTGTGCCTCATGGGAACAGTCCAGACCGAACTGCCAAGCCATGTCTTCCTGGACCGGAATCAAGCATCCTAGGACCGGTTTCAGGCTATCAGCCTTCATCAGCCAGGATAGCTTGACTCCAGTGGCGTAGTGAGCACGGGACCCACGTCTGGGCATACCCTTCCCACTTAGGGCGAAATGCAAAAACACAAGATGATGGACGGAATGCTGCACATTGGCAAACATTCACCCCCAGTCACAGATCTGGGTTTAATCCATCGTTATTTTGCTTCACCACGCCACCCCAGTTCAGACATAGCCATATGCAAATCAGTCTTGACCCTGTGCCTCATGGGAACAGTCCAGACCGAACTGCCAAGCCATGTCTTCCCTGGACCGGAATCAAGCATCCTAGGACCGGTTTCAGGCTATCAGCCTTCATCAGCCAGGATAGCTTGACTCCAGTGGCGTAGTGAGCACGGGACCCACGTCTGGGCATACCCTTCCCACTTAGGGCGAAATGCAAAACACACAAGATACACAAGATGATGGACGGAATGCTGCACATTGGCAAACATTCACCCCCAGTCACAGATCTGGGTTTAATCCATCGTTATTTTGCTTCACCACGCCACCCCAGTTCAGACATAGCCATATGCAAATCAGTCTTGACCCTGTGCCTCATGGGAACAGTCCAGACCGAACTGCCAAGCCATGTCTTCCCTGGACCGGAATCAAGCATCCTAGGACCGGTTTCAGGCTATCAGCCTTCATCAGCCAGGATAGCTTGACTCCAGTGGCGTAGTGAGCACGGGACCCACGTCTGGGCATACCCTTCCCACTTAGGGCGAAATGCAAAAACACAAGATGATGGACGGAATGCTGCACATTGGCAAACATTCACCCCCAGTCACAGATCTGGGTTTAATCCATCGTTATTTTGCTTCACCACGCCACTCCCAGTTCAGACATAGCCATATGCAAATCAGTCTTGACCCTGTGCCTCATGGGAACAGTCCAGACCGAACTGCCAAGCCATGTCTTCCCTGGACCGGAATCAAGCATCCTAGGACCGGTTTCAGGCTATCAGCCTTCATCAGTGTGTTTCACTGTATAGGAGACCACTCTCCCAGTAGATCAGATGTGACCCGGACTGATTACCAGCTGCCTGGTCTGCAGCCTGCCGCCGCAGACCCTCCAGAGTAGGGCACTCGTTCTGCTCCCTGCAGAACTCCTCCCTGGTGGGACCCCCTTCTTGCTGCCAATGGGTCAGCTCAGAGATGTCTCCCAGTTCGGCTACCTGCTCCCCTGTAGGCACTGGGGTGTCCCCCTCGAGGTCCGCCTCCTCCCGGTCCGTGGGAACTTCGGGGGCCGGTTTCCCGCGCCCCCTGCCCTTTCTCTTGGCAGGGACTTGGGCCACTGTTCCAGGCTCCAAGTCCTCTTGATCACCCTTTCTGGCTGCCATTGACCGAGTAGACACGCATGCCCACTCTGGCAACCCAAGCATCTCCAAGTGAGACCTGAGCTCAACCTCCTTCCATAAGGACTGCTCCAGGTCGTTTCCTAGCAGACAATCTACAGCATGGTAGGGCTCACAACCACCCTCAAGGGACCTGAGACCCCCCCATTCAAAGGGAATCTGCGCCACCATATACTGGCGCTCAGAGTTGTCTACAGCAACTACTTGGTGGAATGCTCCTGGGACTACTTGCTTCTCAGATACCAGGTGACAGCGGACTGAGGTCACACTGGCTCCAGTATCTGAGAGCCTCTACCCTATTCCCATTGATGGTCACCCAGGTGTTATATTTCTTTGTGTTAGGGGGCACCTGGTTTCCTGGGACCATCTCACTGTCCCCTAGTGAGACAAGGGTCATTTCTGCGGGATCCCCACCCTCCTGTGGGCACCCCTCCTCCCCAAGCGCTACACTAGCCAACACTTTAGACTGTCCACCGGTGGGTGGCTGTGTCCCCTTTGGGCACTTGGGGTCCCCCTTAAAGTGACCTACTTGGTCACATGCATAACACTTGCGGGGGCCGGTCTCAACAGGCTTCCCTGTAGAGACCCCTTTCTTCTTATCACCGGGGGGCTGGGAACCTTTACCCTGGGTACTAGTTTGGGGCCCTTTAGAGAACTCCTGTGCTTTACCCTTGTCCCCCACCTTTCTGCTGGGGACCCTGCCCACCTTTGGCTGAGTCTCCCCAAACGCTTTCTTGTGGACCCTGGTACTCACCCAGCGGTCCCCTTCCATAGCAAGCTTCCTGGGGTCAGTTAGCTTACTATCAACTAGGTGCTGGCGCAGATCTGCAAAACATAGACTAGACAAGTGCTCCCATGCAATCAAGTTGTAGAGCCCCTGAAAATCTGTTACACTACTGCCCTTCACCCAACCATCCAGAGACCTGCAGAACACATCCACACATTCCAACCAAGTGTTGGCATCAGACTTCTTACTGGACCTGAACTGATCCCTGTACTTTTCAGGAGTAAGACCATACTTAGTGAGAAGGGCATCCTTCATGTCAGCATAGGTGAGGTGATACCCCTTACCCAAAGCTATCAGAGCATCCCTTGCTTCTTCAGGGAAAAGTGGCCACAATCCTGCTCCCCAATTCTCCTCAGGGACCCCATTCATGTGTATGGCTGCCTCATAACCCTGAAACCACCTTTGTATGTCATCCCCCTTCTTGAACTCCTTGCCTACATTCTTGGGAATGTGCACAATCCTGTCTGCCTTTCTGGACGAATTGCGGCCACCATCTGAGCCTGACTTACTCCTAAGTTCTAGCTCCTTCAGTTCTCTCTCATGCTCTAAGAGCATCTTCCTCTCCTCTATGGCCAATCTCTTCTCCTCCCGCTCACTCTCCAGCCTGAGCTTCTGCAGCTCAAACTGCCTTGCCCTCCCGCCTGTCCTCCAGCTCCTCTGGGGACAGATTGCTGCTGCCTGACCTGGCGGGTTCCCCCTACCCAAAAGCATATCCACCCTGGAAATAGGCTCCTCCACCTCCTCACTGAGATTACCAGGCTGCCCACTGGCATGTCTGGCTGCTACCCAGGCCCTCAGCGCCTTCTGTAGCTCCTCCTTCCTTGTGAGGCCTTTAATTTGGACTTTCAGGTTTTTACAAATTGCTCGTAGTTTCTTTACAGCGTAGGATTCCAACCTATCCTCCTCAAAGATAATTTCCAGAGATGCAACGGATGATGCAGCTGTGTCAGGCATGACAAAAGTAGTGAGTTGAAAACTGGCAAGATCAAAAATAGGCCAAAAGAAAAAGAACCAGTATGTGGTACATAATGGTCTGCGATATGGTAGTAGTGCACACCAATCACTGTAAGTCAAGTGCAAACACAAGTCCTATCCTCACCGCTGACAACCAATGTTAGAAATGGGATGTCTAGTTGGCAAGGGCTTGCACCTTTGTCCAAGTAGGGACCCTTCTTCCTAGTCAGGGTAAGGGTGTTACACTCGTGAAGTAACCCCTGCTCACCCTCGTGGTAGCTTGGCACGAGCAGTCAGGCTTAATTCAGAGGCAGTGTGTAAAGTATTTGCACATAACCAACAGTAATACAGTGTAAGCACTACAAACGGACACCACATCAGTTTAGAAAAATAACCAATTTTTATATACTCAAGACAAGACCAATTACGACAAAAATCCACAATACTATACTTTAAAAACAAATACTTGATAAGGTAACTTCTTCTTTGCAAGAATAGTTCGAAAACAAAGTTCGTACGAGTCGGTAGCTCCGTCCGAGCCTACCGCGATGCTGAAAACCACAGAGTCTAACAGTTCCAGCCGACCGCGTCGATACGGGCCAGCAGAGTCGTGGACAGACTCGGTCACAGTACCTTCTCGTTGTGGCTGGTACGGAGTGTACGAGCCGGTCGGCGTTCGTCGCGGTTGCGGTGCAAGACGGAGCGATGAAAGGTGCGGTGTCCCTCGATGCGGTGCAGGCAGCGGCTCGATGAGCGTCGTGCAGACGGAGTCGGTGAGTCCAAGGCGTGCGATGCAGGGTGAGACGATGCTCGATGCGGTGCTGACAGGTTGCGATGCAGGCAACCAAGCCGGAGTGTGGGAGCTGGCGTCGGACAGCGGTGCGAGTCGGAGCGGTGCGTCGCAGACGTGCGAGCGGTGCCCCAAATGCGATGCGGTCACGACTCTTGAGCCAGTTGCAGCGACCGCGTCGGTCGGGTCCGGCTGGTTCAGTGAAGCGATGCGATGTGAACTGCGGTGCCCACAGGTCACGGTGCAAGCAGCGGCTCGGTGTTGGCGGCGTCGGACATCGCCCACGGTGAGACCAGGGTTGCGATGCGAAGCGGGGCGATGCGGTCTGCGGTGCAAACAGGTCACCGGCCAGGGATGGATTCGGTTGACGGAGTCGGTTGCGGTTCCCTTCCTCTGTGGCAACTGAAACAGCGTTCCAGAAGCGGTACCCAGAGGCTTGTGAAGTCTTTGCAGTCCCTGAAACTTCTTAACAGGAGGCCAGCTCGGTTTCAGGCCCTTGGAGATACTCAGCACAAGTTTGTAGAAAGTTCAGTCCTTTCACTGCCCAAGGCAGAAGCAGCAACTGCAGGCCAACCCAACAAGGCAATAACTCAGCAAAGGGGCAGTACTCCTCCTAGCAGCTCTCCAGCTCTTCTTCTTGACAGGTTCCTTGATTCCAGCGAGATCCAAATTCATGGGGTCAGGGCCCCAATATTTATATCCCAAATTCCTTTGTTCTCTGAAGGCAGAGAGGCCTTTGCCTAGTCCAAACCAGTTCTGGAGCACTTTGTTGACAAGTCTCCATCTCTTCTTTCAGTGAGTAGGCCAGGGACATCAGACGCACCACAGGAGGTGGAGCCAGCATTGTGGAGGGAAGGCACTGTCCTATTCAGGGCCCAGGTGCAACCTCTCCCACCCATCTACATGTAGATCTTGCTATTCAGCCCTGTGCTGACTCACCCTGTCTCCTGGCATCCCCCAGCCCCTGTCACTCACACTCCAGACAAGGAATACACAACCTCGCAGAGGCAGGCTTGGATGGTTAGACAAGAAAATACCCACTTTCTAAAAGTGGTATTTTCAAACACAGAATGTTAAAACCAACTTCACTAAAAGATGCATTTTATCATTCTGAGTCCAGGCATACTAAATTCGAATTTCTACCATGTTCCCGGGGTCAGTTAGGATTATAAGCTGTAATAATCAAAACTGTCCGTTCTGGCCTAGGGGGAACAGGTAGCCTTGCAATAGTGAAAAACGAACTAGGCTGTAATTCACTATCAGGACATGCCACACACACCAGGGCATGTCCTACCTTTCGCATACAACGCACCCTGCCCACAGGGGTACCTTGGGCCTACCTTAGGGGTGACTTACATGTAGAAAAGAGAAGGTTTAGGGACTTGCAAGTGTGTGCACTTGCCAAGTCGACATGGCAGCCCCAGGCTGCGCACAGGCTCTGCGATGGCAGGCCCGAGTTACGCTTTACGGGCTGTTTGTGTGGGTGGCACAATCCAGTGCTGCAGCCCGCCAACAGCATTTGGTCTATAGGCCCTGGCACTCGCAGTGCACTTTACAAGGGACTGACACATAAACCAAATAGGCCAATCATGGAAACACCAATCCATAACACATTTTATACAGGAGCACTTGCACTTTCCCACTGGACAGCAGTGAGGAAAGTGCGCAGAATCATTACACCAGCAAAAACAGAGTCAAAACTGGGAGGTCAGAAAGCAAAAAGTCAGGGGAAACACGCCAAAAGATGCCAAGTCTAACAGGGTCAAACATCTTTATGGGGTCCAACGCTCATTAAACAACTTGCCAAGAAGTTCTCTAGAGGGGGTCACTCCATATGAGGTCCTATTTGGGACAAGAATGTGGGTGCCCGATCTGGAATGCAGTGGCACAGTGGTGGAAAATAAACCCTTTGATATCAAAGATCGTTTGGCTGTTTTACAGGACTTAAATGAACTAAGAACGAAACAAAGCAACGTATTCCTGCAGCCAACCACCACTGGGGAACAACCGGCGGTCCCAGCAAGGCCTGTCTGGATTCCAAAAGTTGGGGATCTAGTCAGAGAGAAAATTGCGGACAAGAATGAATTTGGACCTTCTTACAGATAACCAGTACCTGTCCTGGCCATACACGGAACAAGAACAGTACTTCTGCCGCCCCTTGCTGGAAAAAAGGAGAAAAGATTTGTGTCCATCGACCTCATCAAACCACAGTATGTGGCCAATACTAAATAGTAGGCCTCGTGGACTCCGACCTACTAGCAGACACACTCCTCTCGCTACTATCAAAGAGGTTCAGACTGAAAGACTGATAACCATCGAGAATTCAGCAGTAACAGATGAAGGACTGAGCAACAATGCTATGGAACTCATCCCTCTTGAAACACAACTAACAGTTCGTCCAAATACACCTGTTTACACCAATGTAACAAGTGATCAACTGGGTCCAGCGATTTCAACAAATCCTGATGCAATTCCAACAATTGACGGAACTGCTTCTGGCTATTCCATTAACTTTGATGCGTTTTCTGAGGATCCGAGTGAGCCCGAGACGTCGACAGCATCAAAAACTTTTAAACAGCAAGTACAAGACTTTTTGCATTTTTTGAAAAAGACTTATCTAGTTTCACCATGGATTGAACTTTGGGTTATTTATGGAATATTTTTCCTCCTGCTTTGGCTAGCTTTGGTTATGACTATGAGCGTGCTTATAAATGGCAGATACATCCATTTGGACATTGAAAGAAAAGAAGTAAACTTACTTTTGAAACCTCACAAATCATCCCATTGTGAAACAAGAGACTTGTCTGCAGTGAACATCACAGCCGTTCCTATACAGGATGGTATAGTGTGGGACAAAACAGATTTCGATATCTTTGGCCCGACGGAACATTTGAACATTCCACATTTATTTAAGATCTCACTAAGTGATTTTGTTTCATCCAGTACCTTTTCTGATGATTGGGACTTTGAGACTGTAAATGACATAATGTTTGACCTAGAAAAGACTGCTGCATTTTCTAATAATGAATATTTAGAGGTTTCATCAGACTATGAACAGCTGTATTGCTATAACCACTATGGTCATCATTTTTTGCATAAATCTGCAACACCTAGAAATGTGTTTATGTTTAACCAATGGGAGCATTGTCCTACACCACCAAAAGGTAGTTCAAAAACATTTGCTAAAAAGTTTCCATATTTTTCAGGATACAATACATCTGATTCAGAAACATTTTACTGTAGAAATGTAAACAAAACAGGACTGAAAATTATGTTAACAAATACAAAACAGATTTACTCTGCAGCATTTATTGCCCAACTGTCTAGACAGGGTTTCGACTTATGGAAAGACAGAATAGACACAAAATCTGTCTGGGGTACTAAAGATTGGCAAATGCAGGGGATAGAAGCTTTGTTTAGAGCCTGTATCGTCCCTCAACAAATAATGTTTTTGAATGACACGGTCCAACAAACGTCTTGCCTTGGGTTAGCCAAGATTAAAGACATGAAGAATCCTTCTGTACCAGCACCTGCAAGTGATAACAATACACAGGCAGCGGTTACAGTTGACACCATACTACAACTCAACAGAACGAATCCTGATTGGAGAAAATGGTTGATCTGGCCCACAGACACAAACAACTGTCAAGAGAGATTCCTGAATAAAACACAGGGGTTTACTATTCATAGGCCAGACCCACGATACGTCCAAAGACAGCATCCGGGGGTAGTAACAACATACAGTGTAGGAAAATTATGCCTCTATTGGCTGCAAAAATCTACACTTAAGGATGTGAAACAACACTTATCTTTACTTAAAGAAGACGCAGACCTTAGAGAATTCTTGCTTGGACCAAGAAAACCGCATCAAAAACGTTTCATATATGCCGGCAACTATGCTGCTTATATTGAAGCATGGAAGGTGTCACAGATGGAGGCCGCAGAACGAATACGTGAACTTGATCGTATTAATTTAGAGAAAACTCTCTCTGTGGTCGACAATGGTTTAACAACTTTGTCCTCCAGAATTTATTCATTGGACAGTATTGTATCCTCTGCTATCGACATACTGGAGCAAGATTTAGCCATGTTACAGCAAGGCCAGTCTCAGTTACGTTCTATTATGTTATTAAGCTGGACGCTGCAATCTTTGCGTGCGGGCTATGTGCCTTGGCGTTTTATCAACACGACGGCTCTGTTTGCAGAATACAATCTAACTGATAAACAGATCGAACTGGCACAAAGGGGAGCAAAATATACAGTACTGAGCATTGAAAAACTTGAAAGATTACCATTCACAGTGGCCGAAAAACCAGCTACAGAATGGCTTATTCAAGGCAAAATTAGTCTACCTGTGACTACTTTCCAGTTTCAGTATTGCCTCAAACAAATGCAAGCAGGCAAATATGAAAGGTTGGGTAAAGAATACATTAAGACATCCTGGAATTTACCTTACACATATAGATGTTGGAGTGGGGATCGTGAAGTGTTTATAAGCGGTACACACTGTGAAAATGCACTAAGCGGTTCACTGATTTGTCAGGACATTTCTTTACACGGGGCTTGTAATGGTTCTGTGGCAAACTTGTCCTGCCACCAGCAGGGTACACCAGCTGGTGTGAATAATCCAACGTTTGGACAACTTTCTAATGGGAGTTACCTCATGTTGAATGATCAGAGTTGCTGTGGCATGTTGCCAGGCATCCCATATCTAGTAACAGTCAACTCCAGGGTCACTTGCTGTATGCAAGTATTGTTTGCCCCAATAGACACAGTTAGGGAGTCGCCTCTATGGCCTTCGTTGAATGTCTCTTTTATACGATTTAATACTTTAAGCAGAATGAAAGCCATTCTTATACAACAATCAGTGCCTTTGACCTCGGCCAAAGAAACCTATGATCTACAAGTTGCAAGGACTTCGGCTGAGATACAAGCTTTAATTCGTACAAACTGCCCTATACATTTCGTAGAAATGATAGGACGTATCTTTAACATGTCAGATACAAGCGGAATTGTACATGTACTTAAGACCATCTGTTCCGGACTATTAGCACCTTTCCAGGCTGTCCTCGGAATCATCCCAAACTTCGCACATTCGGTGTTTGGTGGTGTGCCGTTAATTCTAGCACTTGTTGCAGGAATTCTGTTTCTATTCCTCCTACTACGCTATGGCAAGCCTCTTCACCAACATCACTCCGAGCGATGTGGAGAGAGCCCTCCTTGAACGGAAATGCCGTGAGCGAATAGTACAGCTTTTGGGCATGCCTCGTCTACGGGAACTTAATACAATGTGGTTCCTGTCATTCAGACCAATCTGGCAAGATTGCATCTTACCTGTTCTACGCTGCCTGTTTTGCGGTGAAGAATGCGTGCTAGACACCTGTCTAACACTCCCATCAGTCATGCCAACGGATATCGATACTCTGCTGGACCCGATAACGGCCCATGCTGTGTGTTGTCCCCAGAGGCTTCCAATCCTGATGGCGGCATTCATTGAGATCTCACAGACGCTTCCGGCTGCTGTTGAGGTACGAGATGGATCAACGGGCACACAGGTAACAACGGACGCAAACATTGCTGTGGCATCCACTGTTGACGGCGATGCTTCACATCTTTGTGCAATTAATCTTCTACATGAAGTGTTCCAACTGTCGCTAACTTCGGTGGATGATATTTTGGCTACGTACATAGATGATCTAATGTTTACGCCAGACCCATAAACTGACTTTGATTCGGCTCACAGTGTACCAGGGCAACAATGAAATTTGGCCTTCTTATTTTCAAAACTTGGAACTTTTCCCAGAAATTGAACTTTTTCTTTTTAATCTTTGAAATGACATGGCAAAAGAACAATCTGCTTACAGTAGAACTAGTCTTATAAAACGGACTTCTTTGAATACTTCCAGGGACACATTGTAACCTTACTTGTCTAAAATTTCATTTACTTCTATGATATGCAATGGCTTTGATTTTAAGAACTTATCGACCATTTCATCATATGTATATATTTCTGTTTCATTCACGTTGCATTTTACTTCCGTTATATGCTTAGAATGAAAACTATGCTTTAAATGTACAGTACCTATTGCATTTCAACAGTTTTGAGCTTCTTTTAAAATGCTTTTAGAAATGTTTTTAGCAATATGTGGTACTCAATTTTATGTTTAGCATTTAAAAAATGTTTAGCATTTAGTATTATCGTTCATTCGAAGATGGAGTGGGTGTTGTATTCCGCTTTAGGGGTCCGTATATAGGCTTTCCTGAATCATGACTTATATAGGCACAATTCGCCATGCCCTTATATAGGCATAGAATCCCTGTCCTTATTTAGGCATTAACCGTGCACTCCAAATACAGGCATGGTCACCGACATCCGTCCACCCTAACGTCACAACGAGTTCTTAGAAACCAGACCCTTAAGCTTCGGGATTCCCCTAGCACAGGACTATTGATTTCTCCAAGAACTCATCTATTATGTATGAACCGTTATACCTTAAGGGTTCATTCCTGACGTCTTCCTCTGTCCGACTTCACGTCAATGCTAACATTCCTCGACACCTACCAGGTATAAATATACCTTCCCTTGCCCAAGCAAGTTAGAGGAGACCTCGACTTCAGAGGAGCCCGTATCCCGGCCTGACGCACTGAGAAAACGCTGTCATTCCTGCACGCAGACAAATACAGCTTCCAGTGTTCTGACTCCCTTCGCTGGGTGTTAGAGTTCCAAGATCCGGCAGGAGATTCCCACCTCTCTCATTCTCAAGGTATGGAGCTGACTAGAACCTAGAGGGACTCTTGGCATACTATACTTCGCATACTAGACTTAACATACTCTTAGTATACAATACTAGAGAATACTCCACCTACTTCTACTCTTCCCTACACCTAGACTAGGTTAGGTACACTGGGGTAGAACTAGCTTAGAGATGCATCGTATGAGTACTCGCATTTTTAGCTCATGTTATTTATGTACGTGAATATATGCTAAAAGATAATGCTAGCGCAGTATTATTTATTTCTACTGCTTACGCTGTACATTATTTATCTTGCATACTGTCTTGTGATCGTAACAGCACATATCTCTTACACGAGAAACAAGACTGTTCAATAAAACCCTTTTTATTGAAACGCCCGTCTTTCCTTTCTGTGTAACTCTGCAGAAACTAAGCATGCACGATTGAATGAGTGAAACTGTTATCTATTGTTTCCACGATTCTGAGACATGTTCCGATTCTAAAGGGAAACAAAGTTGTCATGTTTTTCGGTTGCCAGAAACTACTCCCTTCTTGTTCTCAAGGAGTTTCTAGTGGCCTCTGAGCTAGCTGGCATAGGTAATTAAGTTAAATATAATCGATAGGGACATACCGACCTTAGTCCTATGTCAAACCTATAGGTTATATTATTCCAATGCGCAGAGCCTATTAGGGAAATAGGAACTACACTACAAGATAGGCTGTAAGACCCAAATAAAGGATGTTCACGTAATCCAAATAAGATGCCACAAGAGCGTGGATTACTGTTTTTTGGGTCTCAGCTGGAAGCTTCAGTAAGCAGATCAAAGAGATCTGCCTGATCTGGGAGGCAAAGGAAAGATCAGAATCAAACAAGATCCCCAGATTCCTGGCGATGCGGCCGGTAGTGGGGGTAGATTTAGTTAGGTCAGCCACAAAAGGCTAGCGAGGAGAGGGGCCTTCTATTTGAACAAAATAACCTCTGTATTATCTGTATTCAGTTTTAAAAGTTTGAATCCATCCATTTGACAATGTCTTTGAGGCAGTATTTAAATTAAAGCAGCAAAGGGTGCTCTTGAGGGTTCATGGAACAAGAACAGCAGTTGCATGTCATCTGCATAGGAAACTACCTTCAGGCTCCAGGATTTGAAGAGAGTTGCCAGGGGAGCTTGGTAGAGGTTGTAGAGCAACTGGCTAAGTGTAGGGCCCTGGGGTACCCTACAGACACGGGGGCAGATTCACAAGGCCCTTGCGCCACTTTTGCATCACTTTTCCCATGTTAAAAATGATGCAAAAGTGGCGCAAAGGGCTTGTAAATAAGCCCCACGGGGTTTGGAAGAGAACGAGAAAAGGTGGAGAAAAAATTGCTGGGAGCTCTCTTCCAGAAAACATAGGATTCAGGACAGAACTGTGCTGTGACAGCCAAAAACAAGGTGGAGTGTGCCACCATGTTGAACACTTCCGACAGGTCTAACAAAATCACCATGGCAGAGGAGCCACAGTTCACGGATTCTCTGAAGGACTCCCACACTTCCAGTAAGGTGGTCTCCGTGCTGTCTCCAGCATGGAAGCCAGACTGAGTGCCATGTAACAGACCGTTTGCCTCAATGAAGGATGAAAGTTGATGATTTACCAACTTCTCCAAGCTCTTTGCGGGGGCAGGCAGTTGTGAAATGGGCCTAAAGTTGCTGATCACGCTCGGGTCTGCATTGCCATTTTTTAAAGAGATATCAGGAATGCATGTTTCCATATTGTGGGGAAGATGCCGGATATCAATGATGAGCTCTAGATCATATCAAGATAAGGATTAATTGAGTGTGCAGCCAAACTAAGAATTTTATGGGGACAAGGGTCCTCTGGAGAACCAGATTTACATTTAAGCAGGTTCATCAAGAGAGTTGTCTACCGAAATAGTGCAAAATTCAGAGAAAATGGGCAAGTGACTGGCTGGCGGCGCCAATGTGTCAATTGCGCCAGCAGTTCCCGGGAAGGTGGAGTAGAATTTTGGGATTTTTTCATGAAAGTGCAGAGGTCATGCAAAGGGAGATTGCTGCTTTTAATCATTTCAGGGGAAGTGAAGGACTTGACGATTTTGAAAACATCTCTAGGTGAATTGGTGTCAGTCGCAATCTGCGCTGCAGAGTGCTCCCTCATGAAATTTTGAGTGAGTTTACAGAAGTTTCTGAGAGTTGCCTTGTAAGACTGTTTAGCCACCAGGTCATAGTACTTTCTCCAGCTGCACTCAAGCTTTTTGCAGCAACTTTTCTCTGCTCATAGAGCAGGAGAGAACAAAGGTGCCAACGGCTTGGCTCTTTTTGCAGTGTTAAGTTTTCGGGGTGCGATACGATCCAGTGCTATGGAGATCCATTGATTAAATAGGATTGCAGCACTGTCTGGATTGCCTGTAAATGTGGGGAGAGTGGGTTGAAAAGATAGCACAAAGGATTCCTTTGTGACATTCCGCCAGTTTCACTTCTTTACAGGTGCACTTTTGTTTTCTAACTGGTTACGTGGACCAGAGAAAGAACACAGAACAAGGAAATGATCCGTCCACACCAGGTAAGTAAGGGCGCTGGTCTGGAGACAGGTGAAGTTGGAGAAGATTAAGTCCAATGTGTTGACTGCCTCGTGGGTGGTGGCGGTGACATGCTGAGTCACTCTGAGGTCAGCAAGGGTCTGGATCAACTGATAGGCTTGGGGGCAGTTTGGGGCATCTGCATGTGTGTTGAAATCTCCCAGAACTGTGAAGTTGGTCTATTGTAGAGATAATTTAGCAATAGCATTGCATAGCTGTGGGAGGCAGCTATTGGGGCATGCCGGTGTCTTATAAATTAGCAAACCAGTGAAGGAGGACACGGCAGTAAGTTTGATGCAAAAGATGAGTCTCAATATTACCAGTATTGCCCAGTGTGGAGGTCGAAACCTCCACGGTATTCCAGGAAATAGCCACCTATTTTCTCACCACCCCAGTTCGCACATAGGATACGATAACCCGGAGGGAGGGCCAAGGCAAGGGCCAGATTAGAGCTATCCTTAAATCAGGTTTCAGTGAGAAAAATGAAATCCCATGTTTTGTTAGATAGAAGGGGCATAATGTCAGAGGAGTGTCAGGGGAGTGACCTGCAGTTAATAAGGCAGGCTCTGTAGCCCACCATTCCGTAAGGTACTGCGGGAGGCGTAAGTATGCCGTCCCCATGTCTTTTTGGACAGTCCCATGTTACCTTTGGGGAGAAACCGCAGGATTTGCACACAAAGTCCAGGGTACTCTCAGTACTGGGGTCATGCTGTAAGGTGAAAGTGCATGGACCAGGGTTCAGGGATAAGACTGCTTCTCTTGTAAGGTGGTTGACCTGAGTGGAGGGGGAACAGGCAACATGATTGGAACTTGGTGTGATTTGAACGGGCCAGTGGCGCCCGCTGCGCGCTTGTGCGGCACCTCAGCTACATTGGTTTGCTTATTAGGGTGATTGGGAGCAGATCTTACAAACACTAAGATGCTCACAAATCCAAGATGGTGTCCAGAAATGGCCCTGTGAGATGGAGTAGAAATGGCACTCTGCTCCGAGTTAATGCATGTTTAAAAATGCCCCTAAACACTATTGAATGATGCCCCAAGTAAGTTCCTAGTAAGAAAGTACAACGCGCAGTAAGATTTTGCCTCCTATAAAGTGCAGAGTGCAGGATCAGAGCAGATTACAATTTAGGCTGTCAACTTCTGCTGATGGCGTTTCCCCAAAATGTTCCTCCAGAATAGTTTTAACTTGAGTAGTGTTGTAGGCGACACAGTAACATTCAGCATGTTAAAGGCAATCAGCAGATTCAAACATTCAGCAACTTAAGAAACAGTCAGCCAATTCAGATACATAGGATTAAAAGCAATTTTAAAATGTGCGGCAGTACTCAGAAGCCCGCTGCACGTCCGGGGCATGGGTCTCCTTATGAAGGTGATTGGAAGCAGGTCTTACAAACACTAATCCGCTCACAAATCCAAGATGGCGCCCCAAAAATGGCCCGCAAGATAGAGTAGAAATGGCACTCTACTCCGAATCAGTATGCGATTAAAAATGCACACAAATACTATAGAATGATGCCCCCGGTAAGTGCACATTGCTAAAGTGCAACGTGCAGTAAGACTATGCCTCCGGTAAAGTGCAGGATCAGAGCAGATTTAAATTTTACCCCAGATTATTTTTAGCTTGAGTCGTAATGTAGGCTACACAGTAACATTCAGCATGTTAAAAACAATCAGCAATCATGCATAATAATGAGGGAGCCTGGAAATGAGCACCGGGAAACCTCACTCACTAGGGAGTGTGCCAGTACCCATAAGGGATGGGGTACTAGAAAACTCTTTACCCAGCATCATAAGGAGTTTATCCCCCATTGGATGGACAAAAAACTTAAAACTGGCATCCTAGTCAGATATATGTGCATGTCATAAAAGCATCCTTGAACCTTTCATGCCAATTGATGGAATGTCGCTTGAAATTAGTTACTCATCCTAGGAATTTAGGCAAATGTACTCCTCGGAAATAGGAAGAGAAAGTGTCTTTTTCTTAGGGGGGATGGGGAGGCAATACCACTATGTTCAATGGTATACAAGGATACATGAGCAACTGTCTAATTTTTCCAAGTAGCATTTTGTGAATCTGGACTAATATGATTCACTTTCTCCTCAAAGTTCTAAACCATCCTAGAGCGCAGCCCAATCTACCTTATTATTAGTTGATTTGTACTTTCATTTCCTGACTGGCATATATTGTAGGCCTAGAGTGAATGTTGGGTAAATAATAGTGCCTGAAAAGGCCATGTTCACACCCACAACAAAGTTACTAGGACAGCCGTAACATCCTTCCCATGATTGGTTTGCTAACGCTATAGTCTGAATTGAACATCCATTAGAAGTCCATGATGATCAGTAGATTTTCCAATGCTTATCCACCTATGATTCACTTGATAAACCAGAATTTGTTACCATCATGAGGGACCAACCCTGGTTCTTGCTTATGGTAATGCATGCTATAGATGCCTAGCTTTAAACATTTACTGTTTAAAGCCTGGCACAAAAGTATTTTCCATAGTGTTGCTAATTTCTACTTAAGAAATGGGACTAGCCCTAAAACTAGTTTTACAGCAACCACCACTGACAACCGGCAATGCGAGAGATGCACTTTGTGCTACTGTACCAACAGTCTGCGGTGACTGCCAACACGAAGCTCCAGCAATGACTGTCTGTGATGCCCGACAGGTTCTTTGCTCTACAGTGACAACAGCATGCGTAGCCTGGCATGCTCATCGCGCTACACGGACGACCACCTGTGATGCTCTCCCTGCTCCTTGCGGCCTCCTCCACAAGAAACAGAACTCTTCATGCTGGATTTTGAGAAAATAAGCCTTTTAGAGGGACTAACCTGATCCCAGTATCTAACCTGCACTCCATTGCAGTCAGACTAAACGTGCTACTTTCTCTCAGTCCAGCATGACCAGACGAGTGGCAGTTTGTGCTTTTAGGTGCTATATTTACTTAAAACAGTGAATATCTCCGGTCTTACTGATTGAATTTTGTCATTCTGCTATCATTTTCTTCATTAAAATGTACTCTATTTTTCAATTGGTTTGGGATTTTTCTTGTACTGTGTTTTTACATTATTACTGTTTGTTTACTTCAGAAATAGATTATACTTTGCCGCAAAGATAAATCGGACTGCGTTTGTGCGAGGCAGTTAACCAGTGGTTAATTTAGTGACTCTTGTGGTTCACCTGGATAAGGATTGCTGTTGTTGCCTGAGTGGGGCTTTTACCTCCCCCAACCAAAAACCCAATTCCATACAAGCACAGTAGGATTAGAATGCAATCCTAAACAGAAAAGTTACTTTTTAATACTTATTATACGAGTAAGCCAGAGAGGCACAGATTTTAAAAGCAATTAGTGATTTAGGATCAAATCCTAGCATCATAGATTAATAAGGTTAGTTTTGAAGTGAAGAACTATTATTGTTAAAGGTCCTTTCACATTAGGAAAATTGGACTTGAACGGATTAATTATATCCATTAGGGAAGGTTAAAAATACTGTGAAATTTAAAGATCACCCTTATAAGCTTATTTTGGGACTCTGGGAACACCTGACGTGAATCCAAAAAGTGCATGAAGGCAGGCAGAGGTTTTAAAGATTTGTTTACATCGGGGATAATCTAGAAGAAATTCTCCAAGCAGAGGATGGTAGCATTCAGTGCCTTGGACTCGAAGTGAGGTTGCCAGAGGTGAGGCAAACATTTACGCTGTTTTGATTTTTACCATCCCATGTATGAAAGTTTCTGAAAAATCTGACAAGACAGTTGAATCTTAAGTTGCATCTGGACACACTGCATTCAGCTTGAATGCCAGCAGATCGAATACTTGATTAACCTTCTACAGCCCAGAATAAAAGCTTCCTTCTACTTTCAGGTGCAAGGGATTGAGATCAGTTGGCCCAATTTCGGTCAATCCCTCCCTATGTGGATCTACAATTATGAGTTTCTTGGAGCATTTGTAGATCCAGTAGATTATGCTAATGAACTGTATCCAATTAGGTCTCCATTAGGTTCACCTGTAGACCTCAAAGCTTGCATTGATAAAGCTTTGTGGAGTGGTAGAGCCCCCAAAGAGGGCCAAAACAGTTTTCCTGTCTCAAACGTTTTCAATGTTTTAGGAGAAGTGCCACAGGCTCCCCTTGGACAGACATGTTTGTTCCTTTTCAGAATATGTTGCATGAAGGTCTCCTGGTCCATCAGTGGAAGTTTATAATAGTTCAAAACAGAATGAAGGTGGTTTTACAAACTCTGTTTTCTCTTCCTTATCATCAGGACAGGTCGTCAGCTCCCTTCAGGACAAGCAGGACAATAGTCAGTAACTGCTTTCAGTCCATGACTAGCTCAGAATTCTTCAGGTGGATAATACTTTCAGCTTCCACGCACTTCGAGGATCAGAATGCAGACTCCACTCAAACAGCAGATAAAAGACTCGAGTGTACATAAAAGTCAAATCTGGAGCACTGGTACAACTCCTGTGAGAGTATTTTGACCTGAAGATAAAGATAGTCTCTTCTGATTAACTGATGATCAGTGTTTTCCAACAATGCATTTTCAAGAGGAAAGGAAACTATGTAGTTTGTGGGTTCTCATAAACCATGGCCTGCTGTCTCTCATTCATCGCATTCCTCATTTTATGTTGGTGTGATTGTAGTAATGAAGTCCGTGGCCAGGATATAGATTCAAGTAGATTTATTAAGTTGTAGTTACAAGTTGTGAAGATCCTGTGAACAGCCATAGTTACATGTACTTCAGAGGTAGCAGCCCCACCGGGAGCAGCCTCCCTGCTGCTCAGCCCATCTTCAACTGTCAACACTCACACCATGCACCCAAGCATTCCAAGCATGTCCATCACACCAACATTCCATACAGAACACTCACACTGGCTGAGCAGCTAGGAACCAGGTACATAGGAACAGTATAAACACAACAACAGGATATTACAGTGATATAATCTTCTGGTGAAATGTAACATATAGCTTGTGGAAGTTCCTGAGAAAATCAAAATGGCAGATTCCTTTGCACCAGATAAATCTCTCATGTGAAGAGTTATGCAACCCCGGTGAACTTCAAATGAGTTCCACACTGCTTTGATGAACAATACATACAACACTTTTTTCCCATCACCCAAAAGCACAGGAAGTAACATCACTGGATCTCCCATCATCCACTTCCACAGGAAGTGACATCACTGAATTTCCAATCATTCATCTGGACAGGAAGTGACATTACTGGTATTCCTGCCAAAGCCGTCTTTGAAAGAAGAAGCCTAGCAAGAAATATTTTACTTGGCATCACCCATCAGCACAGGAAATTATATCATGGCACCATGGAATCCTCCTGCCTCCCATGGCCTACTTAATGACAGCTGCATCATGGATGTGCAGCGGGTGTACCTCTGGTGCACCAAAGGCAAGCCGTCTGCCCCCTACCCACTCCTGTACTGCAAACAACACCAGGAACCCTGGCCCGATCACTGCCCAGTGATACTCTACAGCACTACTGGGGTCGATAGAGCCCGGACACTATTCCCTAGGAGTTTTCACCTCTACCCATTGTCGGTTTTCCAGCACCCACCCACCCACACCCCCAACACAAATTCTAACAACACACGCTCCCAACACTCACACATGACACAAGCACCAACACTCCCAACCTACATCACGTGCCATAGCAAACCTGCACGTCAACTCCTACTTGCACGCATGCTTCTCAACTCACTCAGCAAACACACAACCAAAATATGGGACCTTCTGAGCTGCGACACACCCTTCATTCTCTTCATCAGAAAGATCTAGCTAAACCCCTAATCGGCTCACAACATTACTCCTGCAATCCCAGGGGAGCCACAAAATCGCTCGACAGGACCACCTTTAGAAGCCAGGAGCAGGACTCCATCAAATGCACAACATCGACAGAGAACTCCACCCCATTCATGGAACACCTGTCCTTCAAGTTGCAAATCTCAGAAAAATTCAGCTTGAATGGAACCCTCATCTACTGACCACTCAGACGCAAGCCACCTTTACCAACCTCATCACTGACTTTGCCACTCCTCTCACCATCGACCTCAGAGACTACATTCTCCTTGGTGACCTCAAATGTCAGCTGGAAGACCAAAACGACCCCGGCTCCACAGCACTTCTGGAAAGCTTTAGCAACAGCGGACTCACCCAGCGAGTCACAGAAACAACACATACCACAGGACACACACTGTACCCCATCTTCACCAAAAGCAACAGCATCAAATACTGCTCTACTACACCGCTCACATGAAGCGACCACTCCATCATCCACTTACAAATTAACACACCTCAAGTCAACATCCCTACTAGGTTCAGTACTTCAAGCCGCAGCTGGAGCAAAATCACGCAAACAGACTGGCTCAGCACCCTCAGCACTGATCAGCCTAACCCTACAACAACCTCGACAAGGAGATCAACAACTTCAACAACTGGATCAAGAACTGCATGGACTCCTTTGCACCCATCTAACCTCACAAGTATAGTAGATTAAGCAAGCAGGCCAGCTGGTACACAGAAGATCTCTGAGACACCAAACAACACTGTAAACAGCTAGAAAGTAAATGGAGAGCCACCCACGACACCACCGACAGAACGGCCTACAAGTCTGCACTCATTCGCCATTACCAACAAATTAGAGATACCAAGAAATAAGCACTGCATCGAAGGAAGTCCCAACAGCTGCAAGGAGATCTTGTCGATCATCAAGGATTTCACCTCGCCCTCAGTCACTGTCAACAACATTGTTGCCTCCCAACAACTCTGCAACAACCTATCCAACTTCTTCCACAGCAAAATTGCCAACATCTACAGCAATTTTGCACACCAACCCAACCCTAGAAAACCCATCACTAACCTACCCACCACCAACCAAGGCGGCCACCTGAACAAATGGACAATCCTCACCAGAAACATCTCTACGGCCATCATGCGGTCCATGCACTCAGGGGCCCCAACAGACTCATGCTCCCACTACATCTACAACCAATCAGCACCATCCTGACGCACATAAATAAACACCTCCATCACGTCTTCCACTTTTCCAGATGAATGGAAACTTGCAGAAATCAGCACCCTCCTCAAGAAGCCCACAGCCGACCCAAATCAGCTGAGCAACTTCCGACCCATCTCCCATCTTCCTGCTCCCTTATCCAGCCAAAGTGACCGAAACAACACTCACCGATGGCATTCAAAACATCCTGGGCCGAGGAAAAACAGCTGCCCTCATCCTGCTTGACCTCTCCGCACCCTTCAACACTGTCTCCCACAACACACAAATCAGAAGACTCCACACATTGGCATACAAGGATCCTTTCTCAAATGTATCTGTTCCTTTCTCATGGAAAGAACCCAAAGGGTCAGGCTGCCACTTTTCACATCAGAGAGCATGAAACTGATATGCAGTTTCCCACATGGATCGTCGCTCAGCCTCACTCTTTTCAACATATACATGACACCACTCGCCAACATCATCCAATCGCAAGACATCACCGTCATCTCCTACGCCAATGACATCCAACTCTTCCTCTCTATGCCAGACAAGACAAACACCACCGGAACAAATTTCAACAACTACATGACCAGGGTAGCTGACTGGATGCAAACCAACTACCTGCAACTCAACTCTGACTAGACATAAGTAATGGTCTTCGGCAACAAGTCCTCCCCATGGGACTCCACCTGGCTGCCGTCGGGGCTAAGACCAACACCCTTACCCACAGACCAGGCAAGAAATCTAGGGGCATATTAGCAAGACCCACGTTAAATTTATCGCCGTTTTAGCGGCAGGAAACTGCCGCTAAAACGGCGATAATGGGCTTGCTAATATGCGTTATAGAATTCCAATAGAAGCCCAGGTTAGATGTGCAGGACATCTAACCTGGGCTTCTATTGGAATTCCATAACGCATATTAGCAAGCCCATTATCGCCGTTTTAGCGGCAGTTTCCTGCCGCTAAAACGGCGATAATTTTAACGTGGGTCTTGCTAATATGCCCCCTAGTGCTCATCCTAGATGACAAGCTAAGCATGATGACTCAAGTGAACACAGTGTGCTCCTCTTCTACCACATCCTATGCATGCAGCGCAAATTCTTCAAGTGGTTGCCTCAGAATACCAAATGGACTGTCACACAAGCACTGATCACTAGAGGTGGGTGATAAATTCCACTCTGCTTGCAGAGTTCTCTGAGTTTTAACCACTCTGTGTTATGCTTGTAAAATAGAGTTCTGACAAAACTCAGGCAACTGCTGTGTTTTGGAGCTTTTTCTTTTCACGCATGTCATGTCAACGATAAGTTGGCAAGCATGAGCGAGAATTAGCATCCTCTAGTTCAATTTTTAGGCTTTACGATGGAACCCAATGAGATTTTCTCAATGTGGGTGGTGGTGGGCAGTGGTGAGAAAGCTGCCGCTCGCGGTGAGAAAGCTGCCACTCGACTAGAAAATCTACTCGAGTGGCAGCAAAGAAGCAGCATTCTCTGGTGTGCAGCATGGCACAGTTCACGCTGATTTTGCAGCAAGGAACAAGCTCCCAACACTAAAAATCAGCACAACTTGCTGATTCCACCCATTCGTAAAACTCTGCAGAATTTTGCAGAGTTTTTATGCAACACTGCAGAATTCCACGAAGTAAAACTCTGCGACTTCCGCCCACCCCTACATCACCAGAAGGCTTGACTGTGGCAGCACTCTACACTGGATTCTCCAAGCCACTCCTACGCAGACTTAAGACTGTCCAGAACACAGCCACAAGATTTGTACTCGACCTTCCACACCGCACCCACATCACACCACACCTCAGGAAGCTTTACTGGCTCCCCATTCACAAGCGCAGCCTATTCAAATTTCTCATGCACACATATAAAGCCCTACACAACACAGTACCAGCATACCTGAAGATCCATATACACTTTCACGAACACACCAGACACCTGCACTCTTCCTCACTCTCACTCGCACACAAGGCCCACATCCGCAAAAGCAAAACTTGAAGTCACTTACTGATTTCCACAAGAAGTGGCTCTTCATATAAGCACTGTTAGACCACACCCCTACATACCTTGCCCAAGCACCTGAATACCCTCTCGGGTGATTAGTGCGCTATACAAATCAACATAACATAACATAATAAGGTGAAATGTGTGTATCTTGTTTAAAGTTTCCAGACTAGGGGCCACATGTATGAAGCATTCGTGCAGTCAGACACGGCTGATAGAGCCATTTCTGACAGCAAAATAGCTTTAACAAATGTACAAAACACAAAACGTTACCGAATCGCAATTTGTGTTTGCGATTCAGTATTTGGAAGGGCGTCTTTAGGTTGTTTTTTCCAAATACTGAATCTGAATCTGATGTATTAAAGTTTTGTGACTGAATTATGGTCACAAGACATCTATATTTTACTGACTCCTTGAAGGAGGTGGTAACCCATTCGCAAATGGTACAGACACTACAGGGGACCCCTTCCCCTTTGGAAATGGAAAATAAATATGTTTTATGAGCCGGCAGTGGTACCACAGACCACTGCCTACTCTTGAAAAATGAAACTGCAAAGTTTGTTTTTTCTTTTTTAAATACATCTTGTTTTCCTTTAAGGAAAATGGGCTGCATTTTAAAAAAGAGATTGCTTTATTAAAAGCAATCACAGACATGGTGGTCTGCTTACCCCAGCAGGCCACCATCCCTGTGATGGCTGCAAATTTTAATGGGTTGCAAATTACGAATGAGTTAGGTCTATTTGCGACTCACTAGGAATCGCTAATAGAAATATCAATTTCCTAATTGTGGTTCGGAGAGAATCAGGATTGCGCCAGACTGATTCAGTGCACACCCTCAGGATATGTTGGCATATAGTCCTGCTAGCTTACAGCGCGCCATTCAAGCCCCTAGCCTTACAGGGTAACAAATGTGTGTGCAATCTCTGAACATGACAAGGAAATCGTGGTAACAGATCTAGAATCTTTTCACTCAGATTCTTATGCCTACCCAAAGGAAAAATGCTAAAAATACACAAACTGCAGTGTCAATATTCATTGAAGCAGTGAGATTCTTAAGTAAAATACGTGCGCTGCAATTTATAATAGTACGAAACATATTACCATAATTAGTAGTACATGAACAGTGGAGAGAATAAATAATTCCACCATTGTGGTAAAACAAAGAATATATGTTGGCATATCTGCAGTATATAATAATATATTGTAGCGTGCTCCTCCCTAACACTCCTTGCCAAGTGTGGCCAAGGGTGGGTGATCTGCCAAGAATCCCTGCTGGGTGATCTAACTCCCCATTGCCTCTGGGCAAGTGTCATCAGGCTGTCCATCTTGCCGTAGAGTGAGACATCCCTCGTGGAGAGCACAGGAACCAGCTGAGCTGGAATTCTGATGTACGGCAACCTCAAAGTGTCAGCAGAGTGCTCCTCTGATTTTAACAAGGGAGTGAGTTTGTATATTTAATAAACAGTGCCCATGTTGGCATGTCGAGGTCTTTGTCAGGCTGCAATTGTTTAAGTTAGCTTGCTAGTGGTATTTACTACTTGGGAACAATAAGCTGTGACATCTGTGCAGTGAACTACATACATCCTACTGAATGTTCAAGGTGCCATAATAGTATGCCTAGGAAGTTGAAATGTAAGCAAATGCAGTTTCGGGGAATCCTAACCTGCTCTGATACATACACACATGTATGTCAAAAGTCACCATATTGCAGATTGAAGGCAACTTAAGAAAGGTAAGCAGAAAATGGCGCCATTCCTAGCCAGGCCGTGTGGCACAACCCGAGTGGGCCTTGTTGAATCCGGGTATGGTCACCTTTTTGGCAGCAGAAGATCGATGTACGTGCTTGGGGGTGTACCATTGGAAGGTTTTTCTAAAGTGTTCCGGGCCAGCATTTTGAAGGGCTTTATGCACCATGCAAAGAATTTTGAAGTTGACCCGTTCACGAATTAAAAGCTGAGGAAAGTTTATGATGGCTTGGGAGAAATGATCCGATGAGCTGCAGCATTCTGGAGAGTCTGGAGTTTGCACAACAGACGTTGTTGGATACTCATATACAGAGTATTGCAGTAGTCAATCCTAGAGATAACTAAGGCAATAACAACAGATGCTCTGGCATGATGAAAGGAAAGATCTTCCTCAAGATTCTCAGCAGGAAGAAGCAGGATAAAGTGGCCTGATTTATTTGGGCCAGGAATTAAAGTTTTTCTGTCAGAGAGAACACCTAGGTTTTTGGCTTTGTCAACTGGACAGGGGAGCAGACCGAAGTTATACGACCACCAGGAAGAAGACCAAAATGATGTGTCTTCGCCAAATAGGAGTACCTCTGTTTTGTCTGAATTTACATTGAGGGAATTTCCCAGCATCCAGATGACAATTTGTTCCATGCGTTTGTTAAACTGTTTGGCCACCGCTTCGACATTACACGTGTCTGTCCCCTTTGTCCTTTGCCCATGCTATAGTCTGCCAATATACCAACCACTGTTCCTTTTCATTGCAAAAAAGCACTCCCAGAAAAGCACTGCATTCACTGACCTCTAGTAGATACATGGGGTCTTGAGCTGGGCACTGGTTTTCTTGCTTTGGCTGGTGGTTGAAAGCAATATAATTCTTTCAGCTGCCCTCAAGTAGCCTTGTCTACAGTAAGTAGTGAACCGATTCCAGACCCTGCACCAATTAATAAACTGTGAAAAGAATCAGCAGCTCTACGCCTAACCCAGAGATGGTATTACTGTTTACCATCTGGACACAGTTTGACAAAATATTATGTAATACTGGTCAAGAACCCACTATTCTGGCAGTGGTACGGCTTTTGGTTTCATTACTCATTTGTTGACATGGACTAAGATACTGGACCTGTCATCTAGCTTTGCATTTCCCTCCCTGTACTTCTGGAGATGATAATTAAATGTAGTCAAGTTTAAGCATTCTCACCACTGTTGCACAATAAAATTACTTCTAGCCATTTTCCTTCTTACCCCTGTCAAGCTGAATACCATGCGTGGCCAGGCCCTAAATTCAGCCCTGCACATGCAGCCAACCCCATGCTTCGCACAGCCTTCTCTCGTTTGCAGTAGGGAGTTGGCCACAGGGACACCATCTCCCAGGGCCATTTCTAAAAATAAAGGGGAGGGGGGATGCACAGCCCCCATCCCCGAGCTGTTATCAGCCTCTGGGGCCTCATTCCCCGGGGCCACTTATTTAAATAAAGGGAAGGGGGCCCGTGCTGCCTCTCTCCTAGAGTTATCGGCCCTGGGGACCTCATCCCCTTGGGACACATATTTGAATAAAGGAGAGGAGGACTGTGTGCCCCCCTCCCCTAGCCTCTTTGGGCCCTAGGGACCCTATCTCCTAAGGTTGCACATACATCTAAAAAAGGGAAGGGGGCCACATGGCCCCCTCCCTGAGCAGTTATTCCCAAGCCCGGGGTGGGCTCCCAGGGGGACTCTTGGGGAGGGGCCACCCTCCCCATATAACATTTTTGGCGTTGGGCTACCCTGGGCCTCTGAGGCTTGGGTTGGGGGGATGACACAGCTCCTTCCTTCATGAATACTGCCCAGGGGTGGACTCCACGGGGCACTAACACATTAATCACAGCCCGGCCACCATTTTTTTTTTTTCAATCCCTCTGGTGTCTCACAGGGAGGGGCGGGTTCCCTCTGGATTACCCCGATGGGTTTCGCGGGTCAGAGAACCTATACCCTGCCCCTTACACTATTTTTCTTTTTTTATTTTAGAACAGAGGAATAAGTCCCAAGTCCTGTAATGACAGCTACCAACATTTCTCTCATGTTGCTGGCAGCCAATCAGAGCACTCACTATGGCAGTCTGACTCCCACCAGAGTGAGATGGCCCAAGGCAAATAAAGCTCCCTGGGCCAATCAGAAAGCTCCACTTTTAAATTGACACTCCTGCAAGAGTTTGTCCAGCCTCTCGTGGACCCAATTGTCCAGATACACAATTATTTTTGACCCTTGGTTGTATTAAAATCTCCTCTACAGATTTACACCAAATCACAAAAAACACAATCTTTGGCCCAAGATTTAGCTTCCCGACAAATTTGGTTTATTTACATTCAACAGTTTTTGCTGTAGCCCGACTTACATAAGTCTATGAAAAATGCATGGAAATTTTACGTTTTCAGACCCCCGTTTTAGTTGGGCAACCTCCACTGGGTAATATGTATTACCTATTTAGAGTGCAGCACAAATCATTCAAAAGGAATCAAGGACCTCTGGGTAGTTCCTAGGTTTGGCTGTAGAAATGGTAAAAGACTTTGTCATTTTCTATCTTGGCGTGGATGGCAATGTGCTAATCCTATGCTTAAAAACTTTGATAGAAAAGTTGACATTTGAGTCGAGCAAATTTAGATTGTTACTGTTGTTGTATGGTGCTCTATACAGGAGCTGCTCTCCATCTAAACTTGGGAACTTCCCATAGATCTCTGCTTCTTTTTTTGCATAATTTATGCGCCACTCTATGCCTGAAAGGGTATTGTTTTGACTTATACTGGGTGCTCCCTTGTGTCTGGACACAGCTAAACCGCTCTGAAAAGCTATAATGATAGTGAAACATGTGTATGAGGTTGCTTTTATTCATTCCAGGTTGACTTGGATGGTATTTTACCAATCTGAACCTATAATACTGTGCCTGGGGTGGTAAATTACTTTTGTCATTTTACAACTCGGCGTGGATGGCACTGTGCTAATCATATGCTTAAAGACCTTGCTGTAAAAATGGCATAAGACTTTGTCCCTTTCTAACTCGGTGTGGATGGCAATGTGCTAATCCTATGCTTAACATTTTTGATAGAAAAGCAGACATTTGAGATGAGCAAATTTACAGTATTGCTGGTGTTGTAGAGTGCTCTATACAGGAGCTGCTCTCCACCTAATCTTGGGAACTTCCCAGAGTTCTCCGCTTCTTTTCTGCATAATTTATGCGGCACTCTATGCCTGAAAGGGTATTGTTTGCCATATATATATATATATATATATATATATATATATATACACACACAATTCCTCCTTTCCCTAGAAAGAAGTACACCGCCTCCGGCTGTGTCCGTTTAAAAATCGTTTTAATCTATGCAGATATGCAGAGGCAAGAGGCTCACTATCCCAACGTTTCTGCTCTGACAAGCCTTGATCACGGGGAAGTCTCTCTGTAATTTGAAATTGCCCACGTGACCTTAAAACGCAGGCCGTATTTCTCTTCAGAGTGCGCAAGGGAAACAGTAAACCTTTCTTATTTGAATGGAGAATAGCGTGGTTCAATAAATGTCACTTCAGTATTTTGCTCTAAAAACCTTCTTTACATTTCATGTTGTTCCCCTTGCGAAATGTCCAGTGTGCCCCAAATGCACTTTCAGCTTTTACATCTCCACTTACTTTTCTTAAGCCACATCAGCCAGCAATTTGGAATTCTTTCCATTTGCATCCGTTACTCGCCACACAGTGATGTTCAAACAGGAAATCCTTTCTTTTATCCAAGGGGGCAAGCAGGTATGGCTCCCACAAATCAAACACCAACTCCACATTGCCTCGCAAGGAGCCCCAGACCTTGGCAGGGCGGCCAGTGCTTCAGGAGCGAGGCTTCCCGAAATTATGAACACACAATTTCTCCTTTCCCTATATATATATATGCGTCATAGAGTGCCACATAAATTATGCAGAAAAGAAGCCGAGAAGTATATATATATATATATATATCGTGAACAAGCCAGCGTGAAGCCGCCGAAACGCGTAGATGTTGTCGTTACAGGAAAAATAAAACCGAGTGATTAGTACCCCTTGGAGTGCAGGATGGTTATTGCGTAAAGCGGTGGTCTCATTGAGATATATATATATATATATATATATATATATATATATATATATATATATATATTATCTACTGGCGGTTGCCAGTAGATAGTTATAGTTAGGACCTATTTTCCATAGGAAATCCGCAACATTCTATTTGAAATAACTTTGGCACCGGTTGACGAATCTTCGCGAAATTTTCAAAACTCGTGGCCCGCTCCAGTCCGCTCCTATCCTGAAAGTCTCGGGGTGATTCGTCAAGTGGGGGCCGAGAAAAAAGGGGGGTCCCAAAACATGTTTTCCCCATGCAATTTTCCATAGGAACCTTTCATCGCAGCTACAGCCCGAACTGCTGAACGGAATTACACCAAATTTGGCAAAAAGGTAGCCCTTGGTTCAGAGTCGTGCCTTTTGGTTAAATGGTGTAAATCCGTTCAGTAGTTCCTGAGAAATTTGAAAAAGAAAACACATATATATCTGGGCGCAGCCTAACCACACATGTCATCGTGAGATCTGATTGGCTGTCAGCACTTCATCCTGGAATTGCTGGCAGCCATCTTGGGACCAATATAAATGATAGTACCCCATTGAAATGCATTGAAGTGAATCGAAGATTTTGAGGGTTACCAAAAGGAGAACTATAAAGGGTGATAACAGACTTTAGTTACATTAGAATTCATTTGTTGATGGTACAAATACTAATTTCAGGAATTGTGGTGTGTTCTAAGGTGATTTTACCCTGTGAAAAACCTTCGGCTGGGAAATCATGAATCATGTTTGAGAGAAAACTATTTTCACATGTTAGTCCCATACAGTTTTGGAAGGTGCTCCAGAAGCTAAAATGAGAGCATATTTTCTGTAAATTCACATTATCTTTCTCAGTCATGTGAGAATGAAGTCTGACATTCTCAGTAAAACATGTACAACCAACAAGGGCAGAGACTGTCAGTTGATTCCTTTGTGTTCTACTGCAGCTTCCCAGAGTGTTCTAAAGAACAACTAGAGTGCTAACAGCCTTACTTATGACAAAAGTATGGCACACCTGAAGCCATCTTGATTGGAATAAACTGGTAACTCTTAAAACATTTAATTTAAAAAGGAACAAAATGAGGGGTTCATTTTGTCATAGAAATTATGGTTAGTGCTGTAGAAAGAAAAATTAGGACATGTTTTAAGTGAGATCTCAAATATCTTCCTGTTATATTTAAACAGGAGCAGCCTGTCAGTTGATGCCTTTGTGTTCTACTGCAGCTTCCCAGAGTGTTCTAAAGAACAACTAGAGAGCTAACAGTCTTACTTATGACAAAAGTATGGCACACCTGAAGCCATCTTGATTGGAATAAACTGGTAACACTTAAAACATTTAATTTAAAAAGGAACAAAATGAGGGGGTTCATTTTGCCATATAAATTATGGTTAGTGCTGTAGAAAGAAAAATTAGGACATGTTTTAAGTGAGATCTCCAATATCTTCCTGTTATATTTCAACAGGAGCAGCCTGTCAGTTGATGCCTTTGTGTTCTACTGCAGCTTCCCAGAGTGTTCTAAAGAACAACTAGAGTGCTAACAGCCTTACTTATGACAAAAGTATGGCACACCTGAAGCCATCTTGATTGGAATAAACTGGTAACACTTAAAACATTTAATTTAAAAAGGAACAAAATGATGGGGTTCATTTTGTCATAGAAATTATGGTTAGTGTGATGCTCCCAAAAGGTACGTTGGGGCATGCAGCGCGCAGGACTGGCACTGTGGCGCTGCAGCATAAATTATTGACAACCACCACTGGTGCTGGATGTCGGCCGGAAGTCCCGAGCGACCCCGGCCCCTTTATTTAAGCTCTCTGGCCACGCCTGGCCAGAGAGTGCTACATTGTGTGTGTATGCTTCCGGGGGCACACCATGGGAAAGGTGTGTAGGGATAAGCTAGACCGCTACATCCCATCCTAAATCAGTTCTTTTACCAAAATTAAATAACACAAATCAACACACAAAATCAGCTAGTCTCTGGTTCGGTCTGGGGCTAGGCCTTAGGTCGTATCGATGTTGGCGACCACCCTGGCTTCCTCTTTGGCTGACCACTTCCTGTCCGCCAGCTGGGGCTCTGGAGCTGGTGTCTGTAGCTGGTGTTGAGGCTGAAGGAGTGTGAGCTAAATCATCACCGGGGCTGGGTCCTGTTTCCTCATTTGTGACCCCTTCACTCATAGATTGTTCTGAGGTCTGTCCTTCGGCCTCTGCTCCGGGGACCCTCTTGAACCATGAAATGTTCCGGGTTATCGTTTCCCCATTTCGCTCGGCAGTGATAGCTGTTCCTCGGACTGTCCTGACAGTCCATAGCCCAGATTCATAGGGGGTGCGGAACTTCCCTCCGCCCCTGCGGTTCCTTACTAGGACGGCACATCCAGTCGTCAGCGCTCGGGTTCGCGCTCTCCTCTGTCGACTGGCTTTCTCGTTGGTTGACAACCTCCTGGCTTGGGTGTCCGCAGGGTCATATGGTTCTTGCTCCCAATTATCAGCCATGGGGAGGGTGTCACGTCGGGGCCCTGCCAGCATTAACGACCACGGAGACCTTTGAGTTGTGCAGTGAGGGGTACTCCGGTATTCTCGCAGGAATGTTTGGAGGGTAGCCTCCGGATCTGTTTGTTCGGCCACTGCTATGCGTAGCACTTTGTTCACAGTCCGCATGAAACGTTCTGCCTCCCCGTTGGCTTGTGGCCACTGTGGGGTGATGCGGTGATGCTTTATTCCCAGCTGAGTTAGGAAGTTCTTGAATTCACTACCCTGGAACGGGGGACCGTTGTCTGTCTTGACTACATGGGGTAGTCCGAAGAGCGCAAAGGTCTTCTCCAGTATTGGCTGCAGGTGGTTGAATGCAGTGGACGGTAGGACCTCCACGAGGGGATATTTTGTGTAGCTATCAACCAAAACCGCCGTGACTCTCCCATCGGGAAACTCCCGAAGTCGAGGCTTACCCATGACCAGGGCGATGGAGCAGGATCTTCGGTTATCACAGGAGCCGGTGCCTCTGGATTCCCGGTGAGTTGACAGGCTCTGCAGTTCCGTACCACGGAGTCTACTGCTTCCTCTAGGCCAGGGAACCATACTTTTTCCCTCATTCGGGACTTCATTCTTCCTGTTCCCTGATGGCCTTCGTGCGCTAAAACGGTCGCCCGCTCTTGAAGGCTTTGCGGAATGACGATGCGAGACCCTCTCAGTATTACGCCACTTTCGGCTGCGCTCAAGTCGTCTCGGACTCTCCAAACTTTGCCTTGCCGAGCTCGGTCCAGCTCATTCCATCCATGAACATCATGAAGAAATCCTTCCCATGACCCCTTCTGCAGAGCGTCTGCCACTCTTTTGAGGACCATGTCAGCGCCCGTGTGGGTCTTGATTTCTTCAACGGAGAGGGCTCGTGGACACGACCACTGGGAAATCATGTTGACGAAGTCTTCCGTCATTTTCTCATGGTCAGAGGTTTCCTCTGCGGGGTATGCAGGGTGGCGCGACAGGAAATCGGCTGGATTCTTTGCACCAGGCCTGCACACCAGTTCCAGCTGATAGTGCTGAAGTTGTATTGCCCACCGCTCAATTCGGGGTGGTGGATGAGGTGCAGTCCCTTTGAAGAGCGGGAGCAGTGGTTGATGATCTGTTACCACTCTGAATGGATTCCCACTGACATACAGATGGAAGTGGTTGCATGCCCACTTAATAGCAAGTGCTTCCCGTTCAATCTGAGAGTAGCGGGTTTCGGTCGCAGTCAGCGCTTTGCTCGCGAAGGCCAGTGGAACCCAAGTCCCTGGTTCGGTTTCTTGCGTCAGCAAGGCTCCTAGTCCCACCGGACTGGCATCCACTATCAGTTCCGTTGGCCGAGCCGTGTTGAAATAGGCCATGGTCGTGCTTTCCAGTAGTGCCGCTTTCACTTTACAGAAGGCTTCTTCTTCTACTGGAGTCCATCGCCAGATAGTCTCCTTCTTGGTTAGGTTCCGTAGCGGCTCTGCAAAGGTGGCGAGATTCGGAATGAATCTTCCGCAATATGTTGCCATGCCTAAGAAGCTTCTAACTTCTGATGCAGTTGTGGGAGCTGGAGCGAGCTGTATCACTTGTGATTTCCTGGGATCCACCTTCACCCCCTCCTGACTAAATACATATCCCAAAAAATCGATGGACTTCTTGAAGAATTGGCATTTCTCCTTGTGGAGAGTCACTCCATACTCTGCGAGGAGTTTGAGGGTGGCTCGAAGCTGACGATGATGGTCTTCTATTGTTGCCGAATGTATTAAAATGTCATCACTGACGTTAATGACACCCTGAAGCCCCGACAGGACTTCCCTTACAGCATTCTGGAATATCTCTGCTGCTGACGATATTCCGAAATTTAACCTTTTGTAGCGTCGAAGCCCTAGATGTGTTGAAAATGTGGTGATGTATCTGCTTTCCTCCGCTAGCTTCAACTGATGGTAACCAGCGTTTAGATCGAGTTTGGAAAACCACTGGGAGCCGTTGAGGTCGGCCAGGATGTCGTCGACCGTTGGTGTCAGATGTCTCTCTCTCTTTATTGCTTGGTTGGGCATTCTTATATCGATACAAATCCTGATTTTCCCAGGTTGCTTTGGCTTTTCGGCGATGATCATGGGAGATACCCAGGGGGTCGGTCCTGTCACTTTCTCTATTACTCCCTGTTGCTCAAGCTTCAGTAACTCTTGTTCTACCAGCGGTCGTAAGTGAAACAGTATGCGTCGATGCCGTAGGGCGACAGGCTTTACTGCTGTGTCGATATGTAGTTTCACTGGTGGCCTCTTCATGCTTCCCAGACCGTCGAATAGCTGCGGGAACAGCTCCAAGATGTCTTCTGTTTGGAGTGATTTCACAGCGTTTGCAAATGTTATTAGACTCAGATCCTCTGCGGTATGACTTCCAACGAGTATGTCTGCTTCCCTGTCAACTACATGGAACGTGGTCGTGACTTCTTGGTTTTCTGACTTTACTTGAACGGACATTTTCCCTTTTAGGGAAGCGGTGTTTGACTTCCGTACGTGAGGATTCTGACTTTGGACGGCACAAGCGCTGGTCTTGGGTTTAACTTCTTGTAGTGCTGGCACCCCATGACGTTCACGGACGCCCCGGTGTCGATGAGAGCTGTGACGGGTGATCCGGCGATCTCAATCGTGCATGTCGGCTGTGGCCGTCGTCTTCGTTTTAAGTCGTTTGCAAAAGATATGAGGTAGCATTCTTCTCCTTCGTCTGTGGACGAGTCTTCAAGACACTGTCTGCGATGTGCCGCTATCGTCGGTGTTCTCGATGTGGTAGGTTCTTCCAGTGAGAGGTGTCTCACTGCTCGTGACGGTGGTCTTCGTCCGGGAGTTCCTTTGTTCCGCAGTCCTCCTCGACATACACTTGCAAAGTGGTTGGGATTCCACATTTCGCACAGGTCTTGCCCTTAGCCGGGCATTCATCTTGGGAGTGTTCTTCCTTCCCACAGTAACCGCACTGTGGTCGTCTCGAGCTTCTGCTAGGCCATCTCCCTCGCCCGCCGCGAGTCGGCATGCGGACAGCATCTACTCGCTCCGCCTTGACTGTCACCGCTGGTTCTGCCTGTTGGTTGAGTGCGGCTTCCATGGCAGTTGCTCTAACATCTGATAGTTCATGTGAGCGTGCCAGAATAAGTATGTCTCCGAGGTAAATGCGCGGTTGTCGAAGAATCAGGGTCTGCAGGGTCTTGTTGCGGCATCCCTGGATGGCCTGTGCTCTTACCTCCTTGGTTTGATCATCTTCGGTGCACGTACTGGCCAGCTCTCTTAGGCGCTCATGAAATGTGTCCATGGACTCCCCTTCTCTCTGGCGGGCTTGTCGGAGTTTAAAGCGCTCGTAGTCGGGATTAAGTTGTGGGTCAAAATGGGCGTTCAAGGCCCTGACTGCGGCATCGTAATCGGTGGGCGCTCCTTTGTCCGGTAGATGTGCGAACAATTTGTATATTTCTTCCCCTGCAAAATGCAACAGCAATGATCTCTTGACCGCACCATCTGTTTCTCTTGTTGCTATAAAATAGTTGTCGAGGCGGCTAATCCATATTTTCCACCTAGGCGACGCCGTGGCAGGATCAATTAACTCGCTGAAAGGGGGAAGTGCGCTGACTTGGAAGTGCAGGTGAGTTGGTGGTGCCGCTGGTTGTTGGGCTGCTACTGCTGCCTGATCAGTCATGGTAGGTGTCTACCTCGTGGCCCTCTGCAATTGTGGTTGCCAATGCTTTTTTTCTTTTTTTTTTCTTCCAGTGCTATCGGCCAGTGTCTGTTGAGTAGATGCCTCGGGGTGGCAGTTGGGTGTGGCAATGCTTGCTGTACACACTGCTGAGCAGGCTGGGGTGTGCAGGGTGTGTCTTCCCTTGCAGCAACTGGGTGCCAGCAGCGCGCTTCCGAACACAGAGCTTGGAGGCATCAGGGAGCTACTGCGCATGCGCGCACCGCTAGCGTGAGCGCGGGCTGGACCGGAGCTTCACCGGGAGCACCAGCGCCACGCACAGTCGACGCGGTTCACTTTCGCGGACAGGACCCGGGGATCTCGCTCCTCGCGTCACTCACCCGGCGGTCGGATGTCTGCTCAGCTTTCTGCCCTGCGCATCAGCGCGCCAGTCGCGGTCTGCGGCTCCGGCGATACCCTGCTAGGCCGACTGGCTCGAAACAGCTGAGGTTCTCTTGCGGGCGTCGTGTGCCCACCCTCGTCGCCAGTGTGATGCTCCCAAAAGGTACGTTGGGGCATGCAGCGCGCAGGACTGGCACTGTGGCGCTGCGGCATAAATTATTGACAACCACCACTGGTGCTGGATGTCGGCCGGAAGTCCCGAGCGACCCCAGCCCCTTTATTTAAGCTCTCTGGCCACGCCTGGCCAGAGATTGTTACATTGTGTGTGTATGTTTCCGGTGGCACACCATGGGAAAGGTGTGTAGGGATAAGCTAGACCGCTACAGTTAGTGCTGTAGAAAGAAAAATTAGGACATGTTTCAAGTGTGATCTCAAATATCTTCCTGTTATATTTCAACAGGAGCAGCCTGTCAGTTGATGCCTTTGTGTTCTACTGCAGCTTCCCAGAGTGTTCTAAAGAACAACTAGAGCGCTAACAGTCTTACTTATGACAAAATTATGGCACACCTGAAGCCATCTTGATTGGAATAAACTGGTAACTCTTAAAACATTTAATTTAAAAAGGAACAAAATGAGGGGGTTCATTTTGTCATAGAAATTATGGTTAGTGCTGTAGAAAGAAAAATTAGGACATGTTTTAAGTGAGATCTCAAATATCTTCCTGTTATATTTCAACAGGAGCAGCCTGTCAGTTGATGCCTTTGTGTTCTACTGCAGCTTCCCAGGGTGTTCTAAAGAACAACTAGAGCGCTAACAGTCTTACTTATGACAAAAGTATGGCACACCTGAAGCCATCTTGATTGGAATAAACTGGTAACACTTAAAACATTTAATTTAAAAGGAACAAAATGAGGGGGTTCATTTTGCCATAGAAATTATGGTTAGTGCTGCAGAAAGAAAATTTAGGGCATGTTTTAAGTGAGATCTCAAATCCTCTTCTATTTCATTAGAAAATTCTGACATGCAGACTGAAACAATCACTTTCAATACCAGCAGTAGACTTCCAGTTAACTCCCTGGTGAGCAGTAGCTTTACTACAGTGATCTAATGAACAACTAGAGTGCTAACATTCAGAATTTATGGCAAATGTGTGACACATCTGAATGCCTTCTTGATGGAATCAAAGTAAAAAACTGAAAGCATTTCCTACTGAGGAGACTGCAGTAAATGACGAAATTAGGAAACTTCATAACAAATAAGTCTCCCAAGATGGCCACCAGAGAAAAAAGAGCCCAAATGTAGCACAAATATCACCCAGATGTAGCCCACATATAGCCCAATGACAGAAGTGTGCAAAACACTTTTTATTTTTAGTTTTTCTGCAGTTTTATATAGTGCAAACTGGTCAGGTATTGGAGTGTTACATCTTACTTGGACCCCTTATTGCGTATTTTGCACGAAGTATATGAGATTGATCTTGCGAAACATTGAACTTTACGATTCTGTTAACCTGAAGTTGCTCTGAACCGGGCTTTGTAACACCCTTTTTTACCTACTGGTTTTAATTAATTCTCACTGTATTGTATTAGGAAAGAGGATTTACTGTTTTTATGTACACTTTTATGATCTATGTTTCTAAATCAGATCAAATAAAGTTTAATGAATTCTATGGCAGGACGGAGGCGAGGATTATGCATATCTTTCCTCACTTTATTTGCATAGCAGTTCAAAGAAAACGTAACGCAACAATCATTAAACAAAAGACTACACAACCCATGAACCATTAGGGGGTAGTCTCCAAGGCAACTATAGTCCAATCATATCACAGTCCATCGTATATAATATCGTGACGTCCCTTCCGCTTCCTCTTTCTTCACTGCTCGTCAGTTAAGTGCATTCCTTACATTCTTGGCTTAATCTGACATTGTTGCTGTTTGTATAGCGGTTTCTTGTGCACGTTATTAGCATTATTGCCTTGGTATTGTTTCATATTCCCTGCGCAGCAGGCTCTTGCCCGAGCGCGTTCTCCCCTCGCAGTTTCTCCCGCTGTGTGCTCTGCGCGCGGTGAGATCCTGTCAGGCGCGTCTGGTCCGAGCGAGGCAGCTCCGTCGAGCGCTCCCGCTGGTCTTTACGCGCGTTTGGGAATCCGGTCACTCCTTTAGTGTCCGCTTGATTCCCGACCACCCCTCGCCTAATTTTGACACCGCTACGCGGTGATTTCCCCACACGGCCACGTTAGTGACCAGCGCCACCTGGTGGTGGTAATTGTATTGCACCTCAGTCTATTCTTATAACAGCTTCGGGGAAAGCCCAGCTGTTGGAGCACCGGCGAGGGGGCTGTCTTAAGGATTTTAAGGGCATTTGTTCTGTGCTCACACCCTCTCCTATCATGTCTTCTCCAGAAGACCATTTTTACTCCTCCTACCAGGAAGTGGAGGAGGAATGGCCCCCCAACTTCTCCCTCCAGCAGTGGACCAAGCCCTCTCTCTGGCTATTTCTAGGGGGCTGGCTCCTCTTAGGGATCAGGTTGATAAGCTGGCAAAAAGCATCCCTGGGGTTTTCAGTGACCCAGATCTGGTGGTGGCGGGTCCAAGTAGCTCCCAGATGGGGAATAAAAGGGCCGTTAAGCATAACGCGGGGCACTTGGAAGGATTTGATAAACTTACGGAGACCTTCCTCAAGAGTGTGCGAACGCTAAAACATGCACCCTGCCGGGAGGAGGAAGGGCCCGGAGAAAATTGCGACACTGTCACCACTATTGTAGACCCCGACGGCGGGTTTCCCTTAGAGGGAGAGGGTGTATCGGAGGACGATTTCTCCTCCGATGAGGATAAGGACTCGGGGCGTCCCTGGCGTCCAGAGTCCCACTCCTCTCAGTCCCCGGTTGGGGACGGGGTCCACTCGGACATGTTCGAGCCTACCCAAATTTACCATCCTAGGTCGGCAGAGTGGACACCTGATGCCAAAGTGGCAGAGTATGTGGTGGGGAAAATCCATCAACCCCTTGAAAGGGAGGTCAGGAATAGGATGAGGGGAGAATGCCCCAGGCCCTCACTGAAGGGGAAGGTGGCACACACGCCTGAAATTGATGAGAAACTATGTACCTTTTTCTCCAAGTATATGAGGGATCCCAAGAAAGGAATTGATAGGTCTTGGACGTGGTAGGGCCCTTGACCCAAATTATTCAATTGACGGAGCGTTCCAAAGAGTCAGGATCCCCTTTGTCCATGGATATTGTGGCTGGTTGGGCGCACTACCCTAAACCCTAAAACACTATCCCCTCCACTACCCAAACACCACTGCACTACCCTAAACCCTAAAACCCTACCCCCAGCACGACACCCTACACTACCCAAACATAACTGCACTACCGTAAACCCTAAAACACTACCACCAGCACGACTCCCTACACTACCCAAACACCACTGCACTACCCTAAACCCTAAAACACTACCCCCAGCACGACCCCCTACACTACCCAAACACCACTGCACTACCCTATACCCTAAAACACGACCCCCTACACTACACAAACATGACTGCACTACCCTAAACCCTAAAACACTACCCACAGCATGACCCCCTTCACCACACAAACACCACTGCACTGCCCTAAACCCTAAAACACTACCCCAGCACTACCCCCTACACTACCAAAACACCACTGCACTAACATAAACCCTAAAACACTACCCCCAGCACAACCCCCTACACTACACAAACACCACTGCACTACCCTAAACCCTAAAACACTACCCCCAGCACGACTCCCTACACTACCCAAACACCACTGCACTACCCTAAACCCTAAATCTACCCCATCACGACCCCCTACACTACCCAAACACCACTGCACTACCCTAAACCATAAAACTCTACCCTCAGCATGACCCCCTACACTGCACAAACACCACTGCACTACCCTAAACCCTAAAACATTACCACCAGCATGACCCCCTACACTACTCAAACACCACTGCACTACCCTAAACCCTAAAACACTACCCCAGCACAACCCCCTACACTACCCATACACCACTGCACTACCCTAAACCCTAAAACACTACCCCCAGCATGACCCCCTACACTACTGCACTACTCAAAACCCTAAAACACTACCCCCAGCACGACCCCCTACACCACCCAAACACCACTGCACTACCCTAAACCCTAGAAAAGAAACCCCGCCCCATGCCCAATCCCCTTACCTCTCACTCCTCATGGTTCCTCTCTCCTCGTGGTTCCTGCTTCACGTCATCTCTGAGGGGCGGTGCACGTCGTTGTGAGGAAACGGAACAGCCTCTGTTTCCTTACAACGACATGGATCGTCTACATGTTTTTAGAACGCATGGTCATTTACCATACATACCTTTACAACAAAATTCGTTGTAAAGGCATGCGAGGTAAATGACCATGCGTTCTAAAAAAATGCGTAGTAATGACTTCGTGATGTACAACGCATGCGTGGTAATGCATGCGTTGTAATGGTATCGCAAAGTAAAAAAGTCATTGTAACGGCTGTTTACTGATCGAAGCTGGCCCCTGTTCTTCAGTGAGACGTTTATTTGATTAATTAGGAGGAAGGAATGTGGTTTTTTTACCGAAAAGTGCATTCCCGGCTGTTGTATTGTGAAAGTGTCCGCGTGGCCTGGTTTCACTTCCGGTGAGAGAGTGGAAGAGTCTGTTTGGATCTAAAGGAGTTCTGTTGTTGGACGGGGCCGGCGCGACATGTCATCAGAAAACATAGCTAATGGAAAGCATCCTCCCTGAAGTGTGGAGCAGTGCCATGAGAGGTCAACGAGTGTGCGTCCCATCGCAGTATGACCGTACCGCGTGACCCATGTGCCGCCTCCAGGGTACGGGAGGCAGAAGCGGCATCGCAGGTCCTCTTGAAGACCGTTGTAGCACTAATTCTACATTTTGGTACTAGGGCATTTTAACTTCGTTGTTCCTGCCAGATAGAAAGAGAAGATCCTGTGTTATTCAGTGCCCTCGTTACCTTTTTTGTGGGTTGTGGTGCTTGTCACTTCGCTGCCCCGCCGGTGCACACGACTGGGCACCCCACCTCGTGTGCCATCTGCAGGGCCTCTGCCCTCGGATCACTGGTTTCAGTTTCTGGAGTGGCAACATAAACAGTTGCTCCCAAAGGACTAGCCTGAACACTTAGGTGAATATCCCCTGCACCAGCATTCCACGGAAATTCTTTCCTAGCTCTCCGACGTCAACGAGCACGGCTCCGCTCGCGACACCGTATGACGTCATCGGAGCCATAAGAGGACCTCGTCGGCGTGCTGACATCAGTTCCACCCATTTTTTCCGTGCCACCGAGGCAAACAGGGCACCGAGACATTTTCACATGTATACATAGTATAATAAATATATATATATTCACTGAAAAAACCATAGGTTTCAGGCACGTTATAGTTAGAAATTAGCATTTAAAAAACCTTAGAAATTCACTGAAAAAACCATAGGTTTCAGGCACGTTATAGTTAGAAATTAGCATTTAAAAAACCTTAGAAATTCACTGAAAAAACCATAGGTTTCAGGGGCGTTACAGTTAGTTGGACATTTCACTCGTACAAAACCATAGAAATTCCCCCGTTATAGTTAGTTCAGCTAACTATAACTCGCGCACCCGCAATGCACTGCTGATGACGTCACATATTACATCACTCATGACATGGTCAGTGACATCACTCATGACATCACTGATGACATCTCAAATGACATCACTGATGACATCACTGATGACATCACTGATGACATCATCCAGTGAATGTGTGTTTTTCTGAAAATTAAATATGTTTTATATATGTATATCTCAAGGTCGATGGAAGAATATATATATATATAACATATGTAGTTACTCATAAAGACACTATTAAGACAGTCATTCACTCACTAACACACCCATACACATACTCATCCACCTATACAGTCCTGCACACATGCTGTCTTCAACACATACAAACAGTGAGTCACTCATTCATGCATCTATGCACTAAGTAATACCCCCACCGAACCATACAGACACTCAGACACTCATACTGATACTCAAAAAACCAACTAATAACACATATAGACACTCATGTAGCTACTCACCAACCCATGCAGCCATTTATACACAAAGTGAGAGACTGATACAGATATTTTCATATTAAAACATTACTCACTAACCCATGTATTCACTAAGATACACTTAGTCAGTTATACAATCAATTTTACAAAAAGAAATCATCCATTTAGACACTTATATACCCATTTATTCTTCCATCGACCTTGAGATATACATATATAAAACATATTTAATTTTCAGAAAAACACACATTCACTGGATGATGTCATCAGTGATGTCATCAGTGATGTCATTTGAGATGTCATCAGTGATGTCATGAGTGATGTCACTGACCATGTCATGAGTGATGTAATATGTGACGTCATCAGCAGTGCATTGCGGGCGCGCGAGTTATAGTTAGCTGAACTAACTATAACGGGGGAATTTCTATGGTTTTGTACGAGGGAAATGTCCAACTAACTATAACGCCCCTGAAACCTATGGTTTTTTCAGTGAATATATATATATACACTACCCGATGTAATTGTGAGATAGATGCCAAACAGCACATTACATCCTAACCCGGCATACAATTGTGTATTTCTGCTGTTTGTCACATGTTAAGAATTTTATGTGACAAGATAGAATGTATTTTTTGCGGACCTGCAATTGCGATTGCATGTTCTGCGTTGCTTCTCCATGTAAAATATTGCTATTGACAACAAAAAAGGTAACATAATGTATCTTTATATGATCTGTAAACAATATATTGAAGACACGTATGCATTATGAGGCTCAAGGCAAGCGTGCCAGGTGAAACTGCTTTTCAGCTGGTGATATTTCTTGATGTCTTGTCACCTTCTCTCATTAATTCAAGCTAGATATCAATTCTCCGTGTTGACAGCCTCCCTGCATATTTTTCGGTCAGTTCACCTGCTCGTTTCTCCTTGGAGGGATCGGAGATGTCCCTTCTGTCTCCTCTGTCATAAGATGGCTGCACACGCATGAGACTACATTTTGACACGAGGATGGCAGTCTATTGACCAGGTGCCTCAGAAGTGCAAATGCTGTGAACAGTATTAAAACACCTTCTTTATGTTCAGAAACGTATGCATGTAGGGACGGCTGTAAAGGATGGCACAATATTTTACAGAGGTGTATATATTATCCGGCTTTGCAGAAAATTGTGTTCAAATCATAAAGCACAGACTAATCATATCAATCAAAAGAGAAAACAAATAATTTAGCAACTTCAAAATGAAATACACTATCACATATCAGTATGTTTTAAAATCCTTCTGCAAACCCCTCCGGGATTGGGGCAGATTTTTTATAATTTCAGTACATACATTATTAGTCTTTCACAGCATATATTAGCATGATTTAATGCTGTTTTTTTTTAACAAAATGTGCCCTTTTACCCAATCTCGCAACACTTTTTCTCACTCTTCAGCGAGAAAGCGAGACCATGAATCAAACTGGCTACGACAGTGCAAGTGTATTTGTAATTAATATTTTAAGTGTTTACACTGACAGCTGAACTGCTAATTGGTTTTTAGTTTTTATAGTGTGAAGTCTCAAATTGTCAAATGTGTATGTATTTAGTGAACAGTTTTCCACTGAACTATTTTTGGACCTATTTCTCCAAACTAATTAATTAATACAGATGCTTGTGAAAATGCAATGTTTTTTACTAACTGACAATACAATTATTCATCCATTTAAGAAAAATAAATGCATTCTTTAGGTAGAGAATGCACAGTAGAGGTTTGGTACCCTCCCACTCCTAAAACAGCTATGGCAAATGCAGCAGCAGTGGACAACCCATCATTGTCAAGATACCATGCATGCTGCACAGATAACAAACACTGGCGGCGATAAAGAGTTGGCACAGCAAGAGGCCTGGGGGCCAGCAGGGATCGATAGAGTTCAAAGAGGTAAAAGCAGTGGTAAAAGTGCATTTGAAAAGTATGGGAACTGTGGTGCTGTCTGCAATGGGGGCGAGGAGAGTGAGTGTGGGGGAGGGGTCAAAGGCGTGGCTAAAGAAACTAAATATTCTGTGCCTTTTTTCGGTCTTTCACCTTCAGGTAACTACATATAAAATAACGCACAGCTTAAATGAAAAATAAATGCAAGTTAAGTTAATCAGTGGAAAATGCACTATCTTACATTATGAAACCACTATTAGTTAATGCACTACAGAGCTCTTTGTCTGGAACCAGAGAGCCACAGAATTGAATCCTGGTTGGTGCAGTGGAGAATTAGTGGCCTTAGCATATTTAGTGCTACAAGGTCCCTCTCTGTGACAGAAACCACCATGAATATGTGAGTCAATATTTTAAACATATATATATATATATATATATATATATATATATATATATATATATATATATATATATATATATATATATATATGTTAACCAATCTGCCCCAGCATTGAACGGGCACTCGACAGCGTGCCTTTACCCTCAGGTATGTCTTAGCCTCTGCAGCTTGCTCTTCACCTGCCCTTGCTTTTATCATGTCGCCGACGCGTTTCGAGGCTAGAACGCCTCTTCTTCATGGGCTTGAGAAAAAAGAGGCATTGAAATGTCACTTCCATTTGCGCTTTTATTAACAGACACGCCCCCAGTGGGCTTGGCTTGGTGCAATTATTGTAATCACGGCATTCTGGGACTAGTAGTTCCTGGAAGTGAAAAAATATAATCCTTTAGTAGGCTCAATGTCAGTTTTTGAAATTAACTAGCCTCGAAACGCGTCGGTGACATGATAAAAGCAAGGGCAGGTGAAGAGCGAGCTGCAGAGGCTAAGACATACCTGAGGGTAAAGGGACGCTGTTGAGTGCCCTTTCAATGCCGGGGCAGATTGGTTAACATATATATATATATATATATATATATATATATATATATATATATATATATATATATATATATATATATATATATATATCTAGCTGGTCGCCAGTAGATAGTTATAGTTACAACCTATTATCCATAGGAAATCCGCGACATTCTATTTGAAATAACTCTCTTGCCGGTTGACGTATCTTCGCAAAATTTTCAAACTTTGTGGGGCGCTCCGGTCCGCTCCTACCCTGAAAGTCTCGGGGGATTTGTCAAGCGGGGGCCGAGAAAAAGGGGGTCCCAAAACGCGTTTTCCCCATGCAATTTTCCATAGGAAACTTTAGACACGGCTACAGCCCGAACTGCTGAACGGAATTACACCAAATTTGGCAAAGAGGTAGTTCTTGGTTCAGAAAGAACCCTTTTGTTAAATGGTGTAAATCCGTTCAGTAGTTGCTGAGAAAATCAAAAGTAAAAAGATAGATATATCTATGGCCGCGTCGGATTCGCGCACCCTCCCGATCACGAGCTGCATGCTAATTGGCTGTCAACACTCCAAATCAGGAAGTGTTGGCAGCCATTTTGTCCCTCGGTAGAACCGAGGGACAGAAACAAGTGCGCAAAGCGCACAAAGGGAGCAGGGTAGAAACACCCTGACCCCCTAGGTCTGCTCAGGGGGTCCCACAAGGACCCCTGGGCAAAAATTATTTTTATTTTTTTAAAAATCAGCAGGATGCGCTCAGGGTGCGCGAATCCTGCCAAAAAAAAAAAAAAATCGAAGCGCGGTCTCCCGCGCTTCGATGTTAATTGGCCTTCGGGTGGGCCAAGTCCCGGGGGCATGCTGGGGGGTTAATTTTATGTGTGGGGGCCTCTAAGGGCCCCCAAGCCCCGGGGACCACCACCCCCGGGGCTTTATGTATAATGGTGCGGGAGGGCTCTGAGCCCTCCCGCAGCCCCGAGACCGCCACCTCCCGGGGCTTCTTTTTTTATTTTTGAAAAACCTGTGTGGGGGGCTCTAGCCCCCACATGCCCCGGGGACCACCACCTCCCGGGGCACTAAGAAAAATTACAATGGGGGTCCGTTTTGGACCCCCAAGCCCCGAGGACCACCACCTCCCGGGGCTTTCAAAATGTAAGGAGATGGGCCGCGCGGCCCCCTCCTGGAGCCTGTGGTGGCCCTGGGGACCGCCACCCCCAGGGCCGGCTCCTGCAGTGTCCCGGGGTGCCTACCCCGGGACACTGCTGTTTGCAATGACAGGACGGGAGCCTCGCGGCTCCCGTCCTATCATTGCAAACTGCTTGGATATTGGAAGAGAGAGCAGGAAACCTGCTCTCTCTTCCAATATCCAAAGCTGATTGCTTTCCACATGGGGAGCAGCATGTTAGCTGCTCCCCATGTGTAAAGCAATGCCGGCTCCCGTAGGACACGGGGAGCCGGCGGGACTGTGGGGGTTTGGGGACCCCCACAGTCCCCAACGAGAGGCCAGGCCCGGGGGATGGGGTCCCCGGGGCCATAAGTGGCCACGGAGGGGGCCACGCAGCCCCCTCCCAAAGGTAAAAAAAAAGAAAAAGTGCAAGGCCGGCCCCGAGGGATGGGGTCCCCGGGGCCTTAAATGGCCTGAGGAGGGGGCCACGCAGCCCCCTCCAAATAAAAAAAGAGGCCATGCCCCGGGGGATGGGGTCCCCGGGGCCAATACAGGCCCAGGGAAGGGGGGCCACGCGGCCCCTTCCCGTTTTTTTTTATTTTAATTTTAAAAAAGGGGGTAAGGCCCTGGGGGATGGGGTCCCCAGGGCCTAAAAATAGGAAAAAGGAAGGGGGCCACACAGCCCCCCTTCAGGAAAAAAAAAAAACGATCGGGCCCGCAGGCTCCGCCCCTTCCTTCACCACTCTGCAAACGCGCCCCTGGCGCGTTTGCAGAGAGGAACAATCCCCTTGAATACTGGGGTCCCTGGGGGCCAACTAGCCCACCAGGAACCTCCAGTATGCGCCAGGGGCTGCCTTGCAGAGAGGTGTACAGAGGCCACGCCCTTTTACACCTCTCTGCAATGCAGCTCTGTGGCGCTTTTGGAGGTATATGGTGGGCTAGTTGCACCCCAGGGACCCTCAGGATTCAAGGGGAGTTAATCCCCCGACTTAAAACGCGCCATGGGGCGCATTTGCACAGTGGTGAAGGGAGGGGCGGGGCTTCAGGTGACATGTGTGCAAACAGGCCCCGTGGCGCGTTTTAAGATGGGGAATTAAATCCTTTCAATCCTGAGGGTCCCTGGGGGCCAACTAGCCCAACAGGTACATCCAGAAAGCGCCACAGAGCTGCGTTGCAGAGAGGTGTAAAAGGGGTGTGGCCTCTGTACATGTCTCTGCAACGCAGCCCCTGGCGCATACTGGAGGTTCCTGGTGGGCTAGTTGGCCCGTAGGGACCCTCATGATTCAAGGGGACTTAATCCCCCAACTTAAAACGCGCCACGGGGCGCGTTTGCACAGATGTCACCTCAGGCCCCGCCCCCTCCCTTCACCATTGTGCAAATATTCCTCTAAAATCAGCCGAAATACGAATTCTGATTTACTCACCTGTTATCAGGAGAGACCTCAGTGCTGCATCTTTCAGCCCAGTACTAATCCTGAAAAGTAATTTTAACCGTACTTACCAGTAACTTGAATTTCCTTCCATAGGCTAACATTGACTGGTTTCACTTGGAAATTCTTCTAAGTGTGGAGTTTTGGAACTTTAAAATATTCCTCTAAAATCAGCCGAAATACGAATTCCGATTTACTCACCTGTTATCAGGAGAGACCTCAGTGCTGTATCTTTCAGCCCAGTACTGGTCCTGAAAAGTAATTTTAACCGTACTTACCAGTAACTTGAATTTCCTTCCATAGGCTAACATTGACTGGTTTCACTTGGAAATTCTTCTAAGTGTGGAGTTTTGGAACTTTAAAATGTTCCTCTAAAATCAGCCGAAATACGAATTCCGATTTACTCACCTGTTATCAGGAGAGACCTCAGTGCTGCATCTTTCAGCCCAGTACTGATCCTCAAAAGTAATTTTAACCGTACTTACCAGTAACTTGAATTTCCTTCCATAGGATATAATTGCCTGCTTTTTGCTGAAAAAGTTTCTAAGTGTTGATTTTTGAAACATACAAATATTCCTCTAAAATCAGCCGAAATACGAATTCCGATTTACTCACCTGTTATAAGGAGAGACCTCAGTGCTGTATCTTTCAGCCCAGTACTGGTCCTGAAAAGTAATTTTAACCGTACTTACCAGTAACTTGAATTTCCTTCCATAGGCTAACATTGACTGGTTTCACTTGGAAATTCTTCTAAGTGTGGAGTTTTGGAACTTTAAAATATTCCTCTAAAATCAGCCGAAATACGAATTTCGATTTACTCACCTGTTATCAGGAGAGACCTCAGTGCTGCATCTTTCAGCCCAGTACTGATCCTCAAAAGTAATTTTAACCGTACTTACCAGTAACTTGAATTTCCTTCCATAGGATATCATTGCCTGCTTTTTGCTGAAAAAGTTTCTAAGTGTTGATTTTTGAAACATACAAATATTCCTCTAAAATCAGCCGAAATACGAATTTCGATTTACTCACCTGTTATCAGGAGAGACCTCAGTGCTGCATCTTTCAGCCCAGCACTGACCCTGAAAAGTAATTTTAACCGTACTTACCAGTAACTTATATTTTCTTCCATAGGAATCCATTGTCTGGTTTTCAGCAGAAAAGTTTCAAAGTGTCGATTTTCACAAACTACAAATATTCCTTAAAAATCGCCTGTATGACTTAAACGCATTCTTTCAACTGTTTACAGGAGATGCACCAGTGCTGGATCCAGGATCCAACACTGAGTAAGAAAAAGTAACGATAACAGTTTGTACCTGCTAAGTGAATTTCCTTCCATAGGATAACATTGGTGATTCTATGAGAAAAAGTTTCTAAGTGTCAACTTTTAAAATACAATAATATTCCTTAAAAATCACGACTGTAACCAAAACGCTTTTACTCAACTGTTTACAGGAGATGTACCAGGACTGAATCTAGGATCCAGTCCTGTGGTTAGAAAAAGTAATCCATAAAGTAACTAATTTCATTTAACTAGAAATTCACATTGAGCTGAATGTTGCATTGTGTTTGAAAATGTGGTGCCCATTGCAACAACTGTAACTACTGTACTTAAAAGTCTATTGCCTATGTGCAAAGTATTTAAACTAAAGTAATTCATTCTGAGAAAGTATTTTTGTAATGTAATGTATAATGTAATTACAATGTAATTTAAAAAATAAAATATGTAAAAAAAAATTGTTTCTAAAAATGTAGTAAATCAGTATGAAAAAAATTAATATAACAATTAATACATTTAAAAATTGTCATTTACAAAACCTTTGAAATTCACTGAAAAAACCGTAGGTTTCAGACATGTTATAGTTAGGAATTAGCATTTAAAAAACCTTTGAAATTCACTGAAAAAACCATAGGTTTCAGATAAGTTATAGTTAGAAATTAGCATTTAAAAAACCTTTGAAATTCACTGAAAAAACCATAGGTTTTAGGGACAGTTATAGTTAGTTGGACATTGCACTCGTACAAAACCCGTGAAATTCCCCCGTTATAGTTAGTTCAGCTAACTATAACTCGCGCCCCGCAATGCACTGCTGATGACGTCACATATTACATCACTCATGACATGGTCAGTGACATCACTGATGACATCACTGATGACATCTCAAATGACATCACTGATGACATCATCCATGTGATAATCTGATGCACCTCCTCATACCCTAATATAACCTTTGATACACCCAATCTAAATTACAGACTGCCATTCGCAAAACAATAGACACTCCAACACCAATAACTACATACCCACTCACTGATTCTTAGGTCTACACACACACATCCACTCACTCACCCGTACAGTCACTCATACTTATGGTCACTCAGTACAGGACAATCATATGCACTCTTACTCCTATATAGACACTCAAACACCGCCACTCATCCATAGAGGTACTCACACACCTAGTCAGTCATGCAAATAATTAAACACACTGCCATTTACTCACCTATACAGTTATACACACACCAGCTCACTTAATCATACAAATACTAGCACATTGTTACGCTCTTATACAATCACTGATACAAGCACACACTCATCCATACAGCCACTATCACAATCACTCACTCTCGCTTATAGCTATTTATATACTCCAACACACATATATACTGCCTTTCACATATGTAGTTACTCACACATGTACCACTGGGACATACATTCACTCACTAACACACTCTTACACTCACTTACCCACCCATACAGTCTATCACAGATGCACTCTTGAAACCATCCACCCAGTGAATCACCCACTAACACATCTATGCACAGTCGCACACACCCCATCCACACAAACACTCAGGCACCCATACAGATACTCAGACAACAAATCAATAACTCTTATAGACACTCATGTAGCTATTCACAAACCCATGCAGCCACTTACACAGCAACAGACAGACGGATACAGACATTCACCCAGTTTAGTCACTAACCCATGCATTCAGTAAGATACGTTAAATCACTCACTTATAGAGTCAGTCACGCACCTACTAAATCATCCATACAGACACTTACACACCCACTCATTCTTCAATACGTCTTTTCCTATATATATTAAAAATATTTAAACTTTACAGAAACACACAGTCACTGGATGATGTCATCAGTGATTTCATTTGAGATGTCATCAGTGATGTCATCAGTGATGTCACTGACCATGTCATGAGTGATGTAATATGTGATGTCATCAGCAGTGCATTGCGGGGCGCGAGTTATAGTTAGCTGAACTAACTATAACGGGGAATTTCACGGGTTTTGTACGAGTGCAATGTCCAACTAACTATAACTGTCCCTAAAACCTATGGTTTTTTCAGTGAATATATATATATATATATATATATATCACAAAGAAATCCCAATGTCACGACAGGCACTCCGGCGCAACACACGGGCACAGACTCCAAAAGCTGGTGTGGAAACAGGATGGTAGTTTATTCACACATCAAAAAAGGTCCAACATGACGCGTTTCGGCTGCCAGACATGCAGCCTTGATCAACTAGCGCTATGAACAGACATGTGCAGTATATATACAGGTGAGTGTGGTTTGGATGTAGTAGTCTGATTACTATGTCCATTGTCATGAGTAAGCATTTTACTACAGCTAGCACCAAAAGTCATACGTGTCATTTTACTGCAAGCAGGAAAACGAGCTACTAGTGACATGACAAGGCATAGAAACAACAGGAAAAACAGACTATGCAAAAATAAAGATAAAATCCTGTGGCGGCGAAATTCATTACAAATGCAATGCATGCACGAGAAAAACTCCCAACTTTCTGGCTATTGCGCGGCCTGAGTAGACAAACATCTCAATCTGTTTGTGTTAATCAGAATATGGTGCGATGAAGGTGTCAGCCTTCTATCGTATGCTGGCGTGTGGCGTGCTAAAGTGCCTATGACTCTGGTTTAGGCTCATAAAGTCTCAGCCGCGGGGGCCCTGGGATGACCCTGCCAGTTAATTAGAAAATGAAAGACCGTGCCTGGAGCCTTGGAGGTGGAAAAATCGGGACTGAAATAATGTGTGCGCCAAAAATTTCAGAATGTCTGAGAGTGCTGTCTGCTGCGCAAGCCTCTATGTTGTGTGCTACAATACATCGTCCTGGCAACATGGGGCCCAGAAGCAAGCACCCAACAGGACAAAAGTAAGCGGCTACTACAAAGCAAAATTGTGAAGGGAACGCACATGGTGAGAGTGGTGGAGAGGGTGTGCATAGGGGAGAGTGGAGGAGACGTGCGTGAAAAGTGCACAGTGAATTAAGTGGTGAAAATAACTATCTGAATTAAAAATCTCCTCCAATCCAAAAGACTTGTGGTTAAAAATATCTATATGCCATGTTGTGACTATAGGTAACATGTGCATACAAGTCAAGGAGAACCTTAATATCCTTTATGTGTGGATCTAGCCAGCCTAACCTAAAGTGTATGGAGACAAAAACGTGCGTGTTGCAGATAATGTGTATGTGATAAGTTGCAAGCGACAAATTTACCAATATATATATATGAAAAAACGAGAGTTGCCTCCAGATGAGGTTGCCACAACACGGCAAGATGAACCTTTATTGTCAGAAATGCTGCATGCCAGGTAAACCGCTCCAATGCAAAGAGTCACAAGCCAGACGCGTTTCGGGCGTTCCATCGCCCTTGTTCACTGGCAGAAGGGGAGAGAGCAGCGAGTGCACCACCTGTGCATAATGAAATACCCCGCCCCAGTGGGCGTATGCACAATTGAATGCTGGTAAATGTAGTGCACTGAAAAATTAAACCCCAGTGGGTTGCTGCCCCAACCCCAAATATAAAAATTGTCACCAAATAGGGTGCTTGAAGCTTGTAAACCTGCCAACCAGCCCATACACCATCCTGACACCGGACTCGCCGTCCCTGCATCACCCTTGTTCACTGGCAGAAGGGGAGAGAGCAGCGAGTGCACACCTGTGCATAATGAAATACCCCGCCCCAGTGGGCGTATGCACAATTGAATGCTGGTAAATGTAGTGCACTGAAAAATTAAACCCCAGTGGGTTGCTGCCCCAACCCCAAATATAAAAATTGTCACCAAATAGGGTGCTTGAAGCTTGTAAACCTGCCATCCAACCCATACACCATCCTGACACCGGACTCGCCGTCCCTGCAGCGTCACTTTGTTTCCGTCGCTGCGGGCCCGCAGATAGCAGTGGGGCTCCCTCAGGGTCAAGGCTGGCCGCAAACATGAAAAAACGAGTGTTGCCTCCAGATGAGGTTGCCACAACACGGCAAGATGAACCTTTATTGTCAGAAATGCTGCATGCCAGGTAAACCGCTCCAATGCAAAGAGTCACAAGCCAGACGCGTTTCGGGCGTTCCATCGCCCTTGTTCACTGGCAGAAGGGGAGAGAGCAGCGAGTGCACCACCTGTGCATAATGAAATACCCCGCCCCAGTGGGCGTCTGCACAATTGAATGCTGGTAAATGTAGTGAACTGAAAAATTAAACCCCAGTGGGTTGCTGCCCCAACCCCAAATATAAAAATTGTCACCAAATAGGGTGCTTGAAGCCTGTAAACCTGCCATCCAGCCCATACACCATCCTGACACCGGACTCGCCGTCCCTACAGCGTCACTTTGTTTCCATCGCTGCGGGCCCGCAGATAGCAGTGGGGCTCCCTCGCGGTCAAGGCTGGCCGCAAACATGAAAAAATGAGAGTTGCCTCCAGATGAGGTTGCCACAACACGGCAAGATGAACCTTTATTGTCAGAAATGCTGCATGCCAGGTAAACCGCTCCAATGCAAAGAGTCACAAGCCAGACGCGTTTCGGGCGTTCCATCGCCCTTGTTCACTGGCAGAAGGGGAGAGAGCAGCGAGTGCACCACCTGTGCATAATGAAATATCCCGCCCCAGTGGGCGTATGCACAATTGAATGCTGGTAAATGTAGTGCACTGAAAAATTAAACCCCAGTGGGTTGCTGCCCCAACCCCAAATATAAAAATTGTCACCAAATAGGGTGCTTGAAGCTTGTAAACCTGCCATCCAGCCCATACACCATCCTGACACCGGACTCTCCGTCCCTGCAGCGTCACTTTGTTTCCGTCGCTGCGGGCCCGCAGATAGCAGTGGGGCTCCCTCGCGGTCAAGGCTGGCCGCAAACATGAAAAAACGAGAGTTGCCTCCAGATGAGGTTGCCACAACACGGCAAGATAAACCTTTATTGTCAGAAATGCTGCATGCCAGGTAAACCGCTCCAATGCAAAGAATCACAAGCCAGACGCGTTTTGGGCGTTCCATCACCCTTGTTCACTGGCAGAAGGGGAGAGAGCAGCGAGTGCACCACCTGTGCATAATGAAATACCCCGCCCCAGTGGGCGCATGCACAATTGAATGCTGGTAAATGTAGTGCACTGAATAATTAAACCCCAGTGGGTTTCTGCCCCAACCCCAAATATAAAAATTGTCACCAAATAGGGTGCTTGAAGCCTGTAAACCTGCCATCCAGCCCATACACCATCCTGACACCGGACTCGCCGTCCCTACAGCGTAACTTTGTTTCCATCGCTGCGGGCCCGCAGATAGCAGTGGGGCTCCCTCGCGGTCAAGGCTGGCCGCAAACATGAAAAAATGAGAGTTGCCTCCAGATGAGGTTGCCACAACACGGCAAGATGAACCTTTATTGTCAGAAATGCTGCATGCCAGGTAAACCGCTCCAATGCAAAGAGTCACAAGCCAGACGCGTTTCGGGCGTTCCATCGCCCTTGTTCACTGGCAGAAGGGGAGAGAGCAGCGAGTGCACCACCTGTGCATAATGAAATATCCCGCCCCAGTGGGCGTATGCACAATTGAATGCTGGTAAATGTAGTGCACTGAAAAATTAAACCCCAGTGGGTTGCTGCCCCAACCCCAAATATAAAAATTGTCACCAAATAGGGTGCTTGAAGCTTGTAAACCTGCCATCCAGCCCATACACCATCCTGACACCGGACTCTCCGTCCCTGCAGCGTCACTTTGTTTCCGTCGCTGCGGGCCCGCAGATAGCAGTGGGGCTCCCTCGCGGTCAAGGCTGGCCGCAAACATGAAAAAACGAGAGTTGCCTCCAGATGAGGTTGCCACAACACGGCAAGATGAACCTTTATTGTCAGAAATGCTGCATGCCAGGTAAACCGCTCCAATGCAAAGAATCACAAGCCAGACGCGTTTTGGGCGTTCCATCACCCTTGTTCACTGGCAGAAGGGGAGAGAGCAGCGAGTGCACCACCTGTGCATAATGAAATACCCCGCCCCAGTGGGCGCATGCACAATTGAATGCTGGTAAATGTAGTGCACTGAATAATTAAACCCCAGTGGGTTGCTGCCCCAACCCCAAATATAAAAATTGTCACCAAATAGGGTGCTTGAAGCTTGTAAACCTGCCATCCAGCCCATACACCATCCTGACACCAGACTCGCCGTCCCTGCAGAGTCACTTTGTTTCCGTCGCTGCGGGCCCGCAGATAGCAGTGGGGCTCCCTCGCGGTCAAGGCTAGCCGCAAACAAGAAAAAACGAGAGTTGCCTCCAGATGAGGTTGCCACAACACGGCAAGATGAACCTTTATTGTCAGAAATGCTGCATGCCAGGTAAACCGCTCCAATGCAAAGAGTCACAAGCCAGACGCGTTTCGGGCGTTCCATCGCCCTTGTTCACTGGCAGAAGGGGAGAGAGCAGCGAGTGCACCACCTGTGCATAATGAAATACCCCGCCCTAGTGGGCGTATGCACAATTGAATGCTGGTAAATGTAGTGCACTGAAAAATTAAACCCCAGTGGGTTGCTGCCCCAACCCCAAATATAAAAATTGTCACCAAATAGGGTGCTTGAAGCCTGTAAACCTGCCATCCAGCCCATACACCATCCTGACCCCGGACTCGCCGTCCCTGCAGCGTCACTTTGTTTCCATCGCTGCGGGCCTGCAGATAGCAGTGGGGCTCCCTTGCGGTCAAGGCTGGCCGCAAACATGAAAAAACGAGAGTTGCCTCCAGATGAGGTTGCCACAACACGGCAAGATGAACCTTTATTGTCAGAAATGCTGCATGCCAGGTAAACCGCTCCAATGCAAAGAGTCACAAGCCAGACGCGTTTCGGGCGTTCCATCGCCCTTGTTCACTGGCAGAAGGGGAGAGAGCAGCGAGTGCACCACCTGTGCATAATGAAATACCCCGCCCCAGTGGGCGCATGCACAATTGAATGCTGGTAAATGAAGTGCACTGAAAAATTAAACCCCAGTGTGTTGCTGCCCCAACCCCAAATATAAAAATTGTCACCAAATAGGGTGCTTGAAGCTTGTAAACCTGCCATCCAGCCCATACACCATCCTGACACCAGACTCGCCGTCCCTGCAGCGTCACTTTGTTTCCGTCGCTGCGGGCCCGCAGATAGCAGTGGGGCTCCCTCGCGGTCAAGGCTGGCCGCAAACATGAAAAAACGAGTGTTGCCTCCAGATGAGGTTGCCACAACACGGCAAGATGAACCTTTATTGTCAGAAATGCTGCATGCCAGGTAAACCGCTCCAATGCAAAGAGTCACAAGCCAGACGCGTTTTGGGCGTTCCATCGCCCTTGTTCACTGGCAGAAGGGGAGAGAGCAGCGAGTGCACCACCTGTGCATAATGAAATACCCCGCCCCAGTGGGCGTATGCACAATTGAATGCTGGTAAATGTAGTGCACTGAAAAATTAAACCCCAGTGGGTTGCTGCCCCAACCCCAAATATAAAAATTGTCACCAAATAGGGTGCTTGAAGCTTGTAAACCTGCCATCCAGCCCATACACCATCCTGACACCGGACTCGCCGTCCCTGCAGCGTCACTTTGTTTCCGTCGCTGTGGGCCCGCAGATAGCAGTGGGGCTCCCTCGCGGTCAAGGCTAGCCACAAACATGAAAAAAGGATAGTTGCCTCCAGATGAGGTTGCCACAACACGGCAAGATGAACCTTTATTGTCAGAAATGCTGCATGCCAGGTAAACCGCTCCAATGCAAAGAGTCACAAGCCAGACGCGTTTCGGGCGTTCCATCGCCCTTGTTCACTGGCAGAAGGGGAGAGAGCAGCGAGTGCACCACCTGTGCATAATGAAATACCCCGCCCTAGTGGGCGTATGCACAATTGAATGCTGGTAAATGTAGTGCACTGAAAAATTAAACCCCAGTGGGTTGCTGCCCCAACCCCAAATATAAAAATTTTCACCAAATAGGGTGCTTGAAGCCTGTAAACCTGCCTTCCAGCCCATACACCATCCTGACCCCGGACCCGCCGTCCCTGCAGCGTCACTTTGTTTCCATCGCTGCGGGCCTGCAGATAGCAGTGGGGCTCCCTCGCGGTCAAGGCTGGCCGCAAACATGAAAAAACGAGAGTTGCCTGCAGATGAGGTTGCCACAACACGGCAAGATGAACCTTTATTGTCAGAAATGCTGCATGCCAGGTAAACCGCTCCAATGCAAAGAGTCACAAGCCAGACGCGTTTCGGGCGTTCCATCGCCCTTGTTCACTGGCAGAAGGGGAGAGAGCAGCGAGTGCACCACCTGTGCATAATGAAATATCCCGCCCCAGTGGGCGTATGCACAATTGAATGCTGGTAAATGTAGTGCACTGAAAAATTAAACCCCAGTGGGTTGCTGCCCCAACCTCAAATATAAAAATTGTCACCAAATAGGGTGCTTGAAGCTTGTAAACCTGCCATCCAGCCCATACACCATCCTGACACCGGACTCGCCGTCCCTGCAGCGTCACTTTGTTTCCGTCGCTGCGGGCCCGCAGATAGCAGTGGGGCTCCCTCGCGGTCAAGGCTGGCCGCAAACATGAAAAAACGAGAGTTGCCTCCAGATGAGGTTGCCACAACACGGCAAGATGAACCTTTATTGTCAGAAATGCTGCATGCCAGGTAAACCGCTCCAATGCAAAGAGTCACAAGCCAGACGCGTTTCGGGCGTTCCATCGCCCTTGTTCACTGGCAGAAGGGGAGAGAGCAGCGAGTGCACCACCTGTGCATAAGAAATATCCCGCCCCAGTGGGCGTATGCACAATTGAATGCTGGTAAATGTAGTGCACTGAAAAATTAAACCCCAGTGGGTTGCTGCCCCAACCCCAAATATAAAAATTGTCACCAAATAGGGTGCTTGAAGCTTGTAAACCTGCCATCCAGCCCATACACCATCCTGACACCAGACTTGCCGTCCCTGCAGCGTCACTTTGTTTCCGTTGCTGCGGGCCCGCAGATAGCAGTGGGGCTCCCTCGCGGTCAAGGCTGGCTGCAAACATGAAAAAACGAGAGTTGCCTCCAGATGAGGTTGCCACAACACGGCAAGATGAACCTTTATTGTCAGAAATGCTGCATGCCAGGTAAACCGCTCCAATGCAAAGAATCACAAGCCAGACGCCTTTTGGGCGTTCCATCGCCCTTGTTCACTGGCAGAAGGGGAGAGAGCTGCGAGTGCACCACCTGTGCATAATGAAATACCCCGCCCCAGTGGGAGTATGCACAATTGAATGCTGGTAAATGTAGTGCAGTGAAAAATTTAACCCCAGTGGGTTGCTGCCCCAACCCCAAATATAAAAATTGTCACCAAATAGGGTGCTTGAAGCTTGTAAACCTGCCATCCAGCCCATACACCATCCTGACACCGGACTCGCCGTCCCTGCAGCGTCACTTTGTTTCCGTCGCTGCGGGCCTCAGATAGCAGTGGGGCTCCCTCGCGGTCAAGGCTGGCCGCAAACATGAAAAAACGAGAGTTGCCTCCAGATGAGGTTGCCACAACACGGCAAGATGAACCTTTATTGTCAGAAATGCTGCATGCCAGGTAAACCGCTCCAATGCAAAGAGTCACAAGCCAGACGCGTTTCGGGCGTTCAATCGCCCTTGTTCACTGGCAGAAGGGGAGAGAGCAGCGAGTGCACCACCTGTGCATAATGAAATATCCCGCCCCAGTGGGCGTATGCACAATTGAATGCTGGCAAATGTAGTGCACTGAAAAATTAAACCCCAGTGGGTTGCTGCCCCAACCCCAAATATAAAAATTGTCACCAAATAGGGTGCTTGAAGCCTGTAAACCTGCCATCCAGCCCATACACCATCCTGACACCGGACTCGCCGTCCCTGCAGCGTCACTTTGTTTACATCGCTGCGGGCCTGCAGATAGCAGTGGGGCTCCCTCGCGGTCAAGGCTGGCCGCAAACATGAAAAAACGAGAGTTGCCTCCAGATGAGGTTGCCACAACACGGCAAGATGAACCTTTATTGTCAGAAATGCTGCATGCCAGGTAAACCGCTCCAATGCAAAGAGTCACAAGCCAGACGCGTTTCGGGCGTTCCATCGCCCTTGTTCACTGGCAGAAGGGGAGAGAGAAGCGAGTGCACCACCTGTGCATAATGAAATATCCCGCCCCAGTGGGCGTATGCACAATTGAATGCTGGTAAATGTAGTGCACTGAAAAATTTAACCCCAGTGGGTTGCTGCCCCAACCCCAAATATAAAAATTGTCACCAAATAGGGTGCTTGAAGCTTATAAACCTGCCATCCTGCCCATACACCATCCTGACACCGGACTCGCCGTCCCTGCAGCGTCACTTTGTTTCCGTCGCTGCGGGCCCGCAGATAGCAGTGGGGCTCCCTCGCGGTCAAGGCTGGCCGCAAACATGAAAAAACGAGAGTTGCCTCCAGATGAGGTTGCCACAACACGGCAAGATGAACCTTTATTGTCAGAAATGCTGCATGCCAGGTAAACCGCTCCAATGCAAAGAGTCACAAGCAGGACGCGTTTCGGGCGTTCCATCGCCCTTGTTCACTGGCAGAAGGGGAGAGAGCAGCGAGTGCACCACCTGTGCATAATGAAATATCCCGCCCCAGTGGGCGTATGCACAATTGAATGCTGGTAAATGTAGTGCACTGAAAAATTAAACCCCAGTGGGTTGCTGCCCCAACCCCAAATATAAAAATTGTCACCAAATAGGGTGCTTGAAGCTTGTAAACCTGCCATCCAGCCCATACACCATCCTGACACCGGACTCGCCGTCCCTGCAGCGTCACTTTGTTTCCGTTGCTGCGGGCCCGCAGATAGCAGTGGGGCTCCCTCGCGGTCAAGGCTGGCCGCAAACATGAAAAAACGAGAGTTGCCTCCAGATGAGGTTGCCACAACACGGCAATATGAACCTTTATTGTCAGAAATGCTGCATGCCAGGTAAACCGCTCCAATGCAAAGAATCACAAGCCAGACGCCTTTTGGGCGTTCCATCGCCCTTGTTCACTGGCAGAAGGGGAGAGAGCAGCGAGTGCACCACCTGTGCATAATGAAATACCCTGCCCCAGTGGGCGTATGCACAATTGAATGCTGGTAAATGTAGTGCACTGAAAAATTAAACCCCAGTGGGTTGCTGCCCCAACCCCAAATATAAAAATTGTGACCAAATAGGGTGCTTGAAGCTTGTAAACCTGCCATCCAGCCCATACACCATCCTGACACCGACTCGCCGTCCCTGCAGCGTCACTTTGTTTCCGTCGCTGCGGGCCCGCAGATAGCAGTGGGGCTCCCTCGCGGTCAAGGCTGGCCTCAAACATGAAAAAACGAGAGTTGCCTCCAGATGAGGTTGCCACAACACAGCAAGATGAACCTTTATTGTCAGAAATGCTGCATGCCAGGTAAACCGCTCCAATGCAAAGAGTCACAAGCCAGACGCGTTTCGGGCGTTCCATTGCCCTTGTTCACTGGCAGAAGGGGAGAGAGCAGCGAGTGCACCACCTGTGCATAATGAAATACCCCGCCCCAGTGGGCGTATGCACAATTGAATGCTGGTAAATGTAGTGCACTGAAAAATTAATCCCCAGTGGGTTGCTGCCCCAACCCCAAATATAAAAATTGTCACCAAATAGGGTGCTTGAAGCATGTAAACCTGCCATCCAGCCCATACACCATCCTGACACCGGACTCGCCGTCCCTGCAGCGTCACTTTGTTTCCGTTACTGCGGGCCCGCAGATAGCAGTGGGGCTCCCTCGCGGTCAAGGCTGGCCCCAAACATGAAAAAACGAGAGTTGCCTCCAGATGAGGTTGCCACAACAGGGCAAGATGAACCTTTATTGTCAGAAATGCTGCATGCCAGGTAAACCGCTCCAATGCAAAGAGTCACAAGCCAGACGCGTTTCGGGCGTTCCATCACCCTTGTTCACTGGCAGAAGGGGAGAGAGCAGCGAGTGCACCACCTGTGCATAATGAAATACCCCGCCCCAGTGGGCGTATGCACAATTGAATGCTGGTAAATGTAGTGCACTGAAAAATTAAACCCCAGTGGGTTGCTGCCCCAACCCCAAATATAAAAATTGTGACCAAATAGGGTGCTTGAAGCTTGTAAACCTGCCATCCAGCCCATACACCATCCTGACACCGGACTCGCCGTCCCTGCAGCGTCACTTTGTTTCCGTCGCTGCGTGCCCGCAGATAGCAGTGGGGCTCCCTCGCGGTCAAGGCTGGCCCCAAACATGAAAAAACGAGAGTTGCCTCCAGATGAGGTTGCCACAACAGGGCAAGATGAACCTTTATTGTCAGAAATGCTGCATGCCAGGTAAACCGCTCCAATGCAAAGAGTCACAAGCCAGACGCGTTTCGGGCGTTCCATCACCCTTGTTCACTGGCAGAAGGGGAGAGAGCAGCGAGTGCACCACCTGTGCATAATGAAATACCCCGCCCCAGTGGGCGTATGCACAATTGAATGCTGGTAAATGTAGTGCACTGAAAAATTAAACCCCAGTGGGTTGCTGCCCCAACCCCAAATATAAAAATTGTCACCAAATAAGGAGCTTGAAGCCTGTAAACCTGCCATCCAGCCCATACACCATCGTGACACCGGACTCGCCGTCCCTGCAGCGTCACTTTGTTTCCATCGCTGCGGGCCCGCAGATAGCAGTGGGGCTCCCTCGCGGTCAAGGCTGGCCGCAAACATGAAAAAATGAGAGTTGCCTCCAGATGAGGTTGCCACAACACGGCAAGATGAACCTTTATTGTCAGAAATGCTGCATGCCAGGTAAACCGCTCCAATGCAAATAGTCACAAGCCAGATGCGTTTCGGGCGTTCCATCGCCCTTGTTCACTGGCAGAAGGGGAGAGAGCAGCGATTGCACCACCTGTGCATAATGAAATACCCCACCCCAGTGGGCCTATGCACAATTGAATGCTGGTAAATGTAGTGCACTGAAAAATTAAACCCCAGTGGGTTGCTGCCCCAACCCCAAATATAAAAATTGTCACCAAATAGGGTGCTTGAAGCTTGTAAACCTGCCATCCAGCCCATACACCATCCTGACACCGGACTCGCCGTCCCTGCAGCGTCACTTTGTTTCCGTCGCTGCGGGCCCGCAGATAGCAGTGGGGCTCCCTCACGGTCAAGGCTGGCCGCAAACATGAAAAAACGAGAGTTGCCTCCAGATGAGGTTGCCACAACACGGCAAGATGAACCTTTATTGTCAGAAATGCTGCATGCCAGGTAAACCGCTCCAATGCAAAGAGTCACAAGCCAGACGCGTTTCGGGCGTTCCATCACCCTTGTTCACTGGCAGAAGGGGGAGAGCAGCGAGTGCACCACCTGTGCATAATGAAATACCCCGCCCCAGTGGGCGTATGCACATTTGAATGCTGGTAAATGTAGTGCACTGAAAAATTAAACCCCAGTGGGTTGCTGCCCCAACCCCAAATATAAAAATTGTCACCCAATAGGGTGCTTGAAGCTTGTAAACCTGCCATCCAGCCCATACACCATCCTGACACCGGACTCGCCGTCCCTGCAGCGTCACTTTGTTTCCGTCGCTGCGGGCCCGCAGATAGCAGTGGGGCTCCCTCGCGGTCAAGGCTGGCCGCAAACATGAAAAAACGAGAGTTGCCTCCAGATGAGGTTGCCACAACACGGCAAGATGAACCTTTATTGTCAGAAATGCTGCATGCCAGGTAAACCGCTCCAATGCAAAGAGTCACAAGCAGGACGCGTTTCGGGCGTTCCATCGCCCTTGTTCACTGGCAGAAGGGGAGAGAGCAGCGAGTGCACCACCTGTGCATAATGAAATATCCCGCCCCAGTGGGCGTATGCACAATTGAATGCTGGTAAATGTAGTGCACTGAAAAATTAAACCCCAGTGGGTTGCTGCCCCAACCCCAAATATAAAAATTGTCACCAAATAGGGTGCTTGAAGCTTGTAAACCTGCCATCCAGCCCATACACCATCCTGACACCGGACTCGCCGTCCCTGCAGCGTCACTTTGTTTCCGTTGCTGCGGGCCCGCAGATAGCAGTGGGGCTCCCTCGCGGTCAAGGCTGGCCGCAAACATGAAAAAACGAGAGTTGCCTCCAGATGAGGTTGCCACAACACGGCAAGATGAACCTTTATTGTCAGAAATGCTGCATGCCAGGTAAACCGCTCCAATGCAAAGAATCACAAGCCAGACGCCTTTTGGGCGTTCCATCGCCCTTGTTCACTGGCAGAAGGGGAGAGAGCAGCGAGTGCACCACCTGTGCATAATGAAATACCCCGCCCCAGTGGGCGTATGCACAATTAAATGCTGGTAAATGTAGTGCACTGAAAAATTAAACCCCAGTGGGTTGCTGCCCCAACCCCAAATATAAAACTTGTCACCAAATAGGGTGCTTGAAGCTTGTAAACCTGCCATCCAGCCCATACACCATCCTGACACCGACTCGCCGTCCCTGCAGCGTCACTTTGTTTCCGTCGCTGCGGGCCCGCAGATAGCAGTGGGGCTCCCTCGCGGTCAAGGCTGGCCTCAAACATGAAAAAACAAGAGTTGCCTCCAGATGAGGTTGCCACAACACGGCAAGATGAACCTTTATTGTCAGAAATGCTGCATGCCAGGTAAACCGCTCCAATGCAAAGAGTCACAAGCCAGACGCGTTTCGGGCGTTCCATCGCCCTTGTTCACTGGCAGAAGGGGAGAGAGCAGCGAGTGCACCACCTGTGCATAATGAAATACCCCGCCCCAGTGGGCGTATGCACAATTGAATGCTGGTAAATGTAGTGCACTGAAAAATTAATCCCCAGTGGGTTGCTGCCCCAACCCCAAATATAAAAATTGTCACCAAATAGGGTGCTTGAAGCTTGTAAACCTGCCATCCAGCCCATACACCATCCTGACACCGGACTCGCCGTCCCTGCAGCGTCACTTTGTTTCCGTTACTGCGGGCCCGCAGATAGCAGTGGGGCTCCCTCGCGGTCAAGGCTGGCCCCAAACATGAAAAAACGAGAGTTGCCTCCAGATGAGGTTGCCACAACAGGGCAAGATGAACCTTTATTGTCAGAAATGCTGCATGCCAGGTAAACCGCTCCAATGCAAAGAGTCACAAGCCAGACGCGTTTCGGGCGTTCCATCGCCCTTGTTCACTGGCAGAAGGGGAGAGAGCAGCGAGTGCACCACCTGTGCATAATGAAATACCCCGCCCCAGTGGGCCTATGCACAATTGAATGCTGGTAAATGTAGTGCACTGAAAAATTAAACCCCAGTGGGTTGCTGCCCCAACCCCAAATATAAAAATTGTCACCAAATAGGGTGCTTGAAGCTTGTAAACCTGCCATCCAGCCCATACACCATCCTGACACCGGACTCGCCGTCCCTGCAGCGTCACTTTGTTTCCGTCGCTTCGGGCCCGCAGATAGCAGTGGGGCTCCCTCACGGTCAAGGCTGGCCGCAAACATGAAAAAACGAGAGTTGCCTCCAGATGAGGTTGCCACAACACGGCAAGATGAACCTTTATTGTCAGAAATGCTGCATGCCAGGTAAACCGCTCCAATGCAAAGAGTCACAAGCCAGACGCGTTTCGGGCGTTCCATCACCCTTGTTCACTGGCAGAAGGGGGGAGAGCAGCGAGTGCACCACCTGTGCATAATGAAATACCCCGCCCCAGTGGGCGTATGCACATTTGAATGCTGGTAAATGTAGTGCACTGAAAAATTAAACCCCAGTGGGTTGCTGCCCCAACCCCAAATATAAAAATTGTCACCCAATAGGGTGCTTGAAGCTTGTAAACCTGCCATCCAGCCCATACACCATCCTGACACCGGACTCGCCGTCCCTGCAGCGTCACTTTGTTTCCGTCGCTGCGGGCCCGCAGATAGCAGTGGGGCTCCCTCGCGGTCAAGGCTGGCCGCAAACATGAAAAAACGAGAGTTGCCTCCAGATGAGGTTGCCACAACACGGCAAGATGAACCTTTATTGTCAGAATAAATATATATATATATATATATATTTTATGTCCAAAAGTGCCCCAAAGCAATGAGAGCGCACTCGACATTCAGAGGAAACCACATGGTTTAATTAAGGAAAAACGAGCAGCAGCATTCACCTTTAAAGTAATGTTCCTTTCCGACGCGTTTCGAGGCTCCTGCCTCTTAGTCATGGATAATTTGCATACGTGCAGCAGATGGCTCTGATCATTTCCTTTACAGCATGCCTCCTTTAAATACCCCCAGTGGGCCATGCTTAGTGCGTGAGTTTTTCTCAATGCATGCTTGGACTTGTAGTTCCAAAGAGAAATAAATCGGAGAAACTTTTTACCCTTCAGTGGGCTCCGCTGCATATATGATCCTTTAATCATATTGTTGCCCTCCAGTGGGCCATGAAGCCGGTGCAAGTTCACATTATCCTCCTCTGAAGTGCTAAATGAGTCAAGGCATCGTTCCGACTCGCAGCCTCTAAAAATAAAAGATGGTGCAGCTCTCCACGGCAGGGCTGCCGTGTAATTATTTTATGTCCAAAAGTGCCCCAAAGCAATGAGAGCGCACTCGACATTCAGAGGAAACCACATGGTTTAATTAAGGAAAAACGAGCAGCAGCATTCACCTTTAAAGTAATGTTCCTTTCCGACGCGTTTCGAGGCTCCTGCCTCTTAGTCATGGATAATTTGCATACGTGCAGCAGATGGCTCTGATCATTTCCTTTACAGCATGCCTCCTTTAAATACCCCCAGTGGGCCATGCTTAGTGCGTGAGTTTTTCTCAATGCATGCTTGGACTTGTAGTTCCAAAGAGAAATAAATCGGAGAAACTTTTTACCCTTCAGTGGGCTCCGCTGCATATATGATCCTTTAATCATATTGTTGCCCTCCAGTGGGCCATGAAGCCGGTGCAAGTTCACATTATCCTCCTCTGAAGTGCTAAATGAGTCAAGGCATCGTTCCGACTCGCAGCCTCTAAAAATAAAAGATGGTGCAGCTCTCCACGGCAGGGCTGCCGTGTAATTATTTTATGTCCAAAAGTGCCCCAAAGCAATGAGAGCGCACTCGACATTCAGAGGAAACCACATGGTTTAATTAAGGAAAAACGAGCAGCAGCATTCACCTTTAAAGTAATGTTCCTTTCCGACGCGTTTCGAGGCTCCTGCCTCTTAGTCATGGATAATTTGCATACGTGCAGCAGATGGCTCTGATCATTTCCTTTACAGCATGCCTCCTTTAAATACCCCCAGTGGGCCATGCTTAGTGCGTGAGTTTTTCTCAATGCATGCTTGGACTTGTAGTTCCAAAGAGAAATAAATCGGAGAAACTTTTTACCCTTCAGTGGGCTCCGCTGCATATATGATCCTTTAATCATATTGTTGCCCTCCAGTGGGCCATGAAGCCGGTGCAAGTTCACATTATCCTCCTCTGAAGTGCTAAATGAGTCAAGGCATCGTTCCGACTCGCAGCCTCTAAAAATAAAAGATGGTGCAGCTCTCCACGGCAGGGCTGCCGTGTAATTATTTTATGTCCAAAAGTGCCCCAAAGCAATGAGAGCGCACTCGACATTCAGAGGAAACCACATGGTTTAATTAAGGAAAAACGAGCAGCAGCATTCACCTTTAAAGTAATGTTCCTTTCCGACGCGTTTCGAGGCTCCTGCCTCTTAGTCATGGATAATTTGCATACGTGCAGCAGATGGCTCTGATCATTTCCTTTACAGCACGGCTCCCTCACGGTCAAGGCTGGCCGCAAACATGAAAAAACGAGAGTTGCCTCCAGATGAGGTTGCCACAACACGGCAAGATGAACCTTTATTGTCAGAAATGCTGCATGCCAGGTAAACCGCTCCAATGCAAAGAGTCACAAGCCAGACGCGTTTCGGGCGTTCCATCACCCTTGTTCACTGGCAGAAGGGGGGAGAGCAGCGAGTGCACCACCTGTGCATAATGAAATACCCCGCCCCAGTGGGCGTATGCACATTTGAATGCTGGTAAATGTAGTGCACTGAAAAATTAAACCCCAGTGGGTTGCTGCCCCAACCCCAAATATAAAAATTGTCACCCAATAGGGTGCTTGAAGCTTGTAAACCTGCCATCCAGCCCATACACCATCCTGACACCGGACTCGCCGTCCCTGCAGCGTCACTTTGTTTCCGTCGCTGCGGGCCCGCAGATAGCAGTGGGGCTCCCTCGCGGTCAAGGCTGGCCGCAAACATGAAAAAACGAGAGTTGCCTCCAGATGAGGTTGCCACAACACGGCAAGATGAACCTTTATTGTCAGAATAAATATATATATATATATATATATATATATATATATATATATATATCTACTGGCGGTCGCCAGTAGATAGTTATAGTTAAAACCTATTTTCCATAGGAAATCCGCAACATTCTATTTGAACTAACTCTTGCGCCGGTTGACAAATCTTCGCGAAAGCTTCCAACTTGTTGGGGCGCTCCGCTCCGCTCCTACCCTGAAAGTCTCGGGTTGATTCGTTAAGCGGGGGCCGAGAAAAAAGGGGGGTCCCAAAACGCGTTTTCCCCATTCATTTTTCCATAGGATCCTTTCATCGCGGCTACAGCCCGAACTGCTGAACGGAATTACACCAAATTTGACAAAGAGGTAGCCCTTGGTTCAGTGTCGTGCCTTTTGCTTAAATGGTGTAAATCCGTTCAGTAGTTTCTGAGAAAATCACAAATAAAATCACATATATATCTATGGCCGAGTAGTGTCCGCGTACCCTCCCGATCACGAGCTGCATGCTAATTGGCTGTCAACACTCCAAATCAGGAAGTGTTGGCAGCCATTTTGTCCCTAGAAACAAGTGCGCAAAGCGCAAAAAGGGGGCAGGGTAGAAATACCCTGACCCCCTAGGTCTGCTCAGGGGGTCCCACAAGGACCCCCTGGAAAGAAAAAAGCATTTTTTATTTTTTTTAAATCGGCGGGATGCGCTTAGGGTGCGCGAATCCCGCCGAGAAAAAAGAAAGAAACAAGTGCGCAAAACGCACAAAGGGGGCAGGGTAGAAACACCCTGACCCCCTAGGTCTGCTCAGGGGGTCCCACAAGGACCCCCTGGAAAGAAAAAAGCATTTTTTATTTTTTTTTAAATCGGCAGGATGCGCGGATCCTGCCGGGGAAAAAAAAAATTGAAGCGCGGTCTCCCGCGCTTAGATGCAAATTTGCCCCCAGGTGGCCCAAGTCCCGGAGGCATGCCGGGGGGTGAGTTTATTGTTTAAGGGGGGGCCTCTAAGGCCCCCCAAGCCCCGGGGACCACCACCCCCCGGGGCTTTATAAACAAAATGATGGCGGGAGGGCTATGCGCCCTCCCGCTGCCCCAGGGACCGCCACCCCCTGGGGCTGGTTTTTTTTTTTTTCCAGAACCTGTGTGGGGGGGATAAAGCCCCCCCACATGCCCCGGGGACCGCCACCTCCCCGGGGCACTAAAGATTTAAATCTGGGGGTCCGTTACGGACCCCCAAAGCCCCGGGGACCACCACCTCCCCGGGGCTTTGAACAAGTTGGGGAGGGGGGCCGCGCGGCCCCCCTCCTGGAGCCAGTGATGGCCCTGGGGACCACCACCCCCAGGGCCGGCTCCTGCAGTGTCCTGGGGTGCCTACCCCCGGTACACTGTAGTTTGCTATGACAGGACGGGAGCATCGCGGCTCCCGTCCTGTCATAGCAAACTTGGTTTGCATTTTGAAAGAGAGAGCAGGAAATCTTTTTGCTTTTCCACACGGGGAGCAGCATGTTAGCTGCTCCCCATGTGGAAAAGCAATGCCGGCTCCCGCAGGAGGCGGGGAGCCGGCTGGGACTGTGGGGGGATTGGGGACCCCCCCACAGTCTCCAACGAGAGGCCAGGCCCCGGGGGATGGGGTCCCCGGGGCCATAAGTGGCCCGGGAGGGGGGCCACGCAGCCCCCCTCCCCAATTAAAAAAAAAGGGCAAGGCCGGCCCCGGGGGATGGGGTCCCCGGGGCCTTAAATGGCCTGAGGAGGGGGGCCACGCAGCCCCCCTCCAAATATTTTTTTTTTTAAATTTAAAAAAGAGGGCATGCCCCGGGGGATGGGGTCCCCGGGGCCAATAGAGGCCCAGGGAAGGGGGGCCACGCGGCCCCCTTCCCGTTTTTTATTTTTTTAAATGCTCAGGCCCCGGGGGATGGGGTCCCCGGGGCCAAAAGTGGGCGAGGGAAGGGGGGCCACGCAGCCCCCCTCCCATTAAAAAAAGGGGGGGGAAAAAAAAAAACGGCATTGAGCCGGAGGCCCCGCCCCCCTCCCTGCAGCAGTGTGCAAACGCGTTTTAAGAAGTAATTCCCCTTGAATACTTGGGGTCCCTGGGGGCCAACTAGCCCACCAGGAACCTCCAGTATGCGCCAGGTGGCTGTGTTGCAGAGAGGTGTACAGAGGCCACGCCCCTTTATACACCTCTCTGCAACGCAGCTCTGTGGCGCTTTTTGGAGGTACATGGTGGGCTAGTTCGACTCCAGGGACCCTCAGGATTCAAGGGGACTTAATCCCCCAACTTAAAACGCGCCACGGGGCACATTTGCACAGTGGTGAAGGGAGGGGGCGGGGCTTCAGGTGACATGTGTGCAAACAGGCCCCGTGGCGCATTTTAAGATGGGGAATGAAATCCCCTTCAATCCTGAGGGTCCCTGGGGGCCAACTAGCCCACCAGGTACGTCCAGAAAGCGCCACAGAGCTGCGTTGCAGAGAGGTGCAAAAAGGGCGTGGCCTCTGAACACCTCTCTGCAACGCAGCTCCTAGCGCATACTGGAGGTACAGGGTGGGCTAGTTGGACCACAGGGACCCTCATGATTCAAGGGGACTTAATCCCCCAACTTAAAACGCGCCACGGGGCGCGTTTGCACAGATGTCACCTCAGGCCCCGCCCCCTCCCTTCACCATTGTGCAAATATTCCTCTAAAATCAGCCGAACTACGAATTCCGATTTACTCACTTGTTATCAGGAGAGACCTCAGTGCTGCATCTTTGAGCCCAGTACTGATCCTGAAAAGTAATTTTAACCGTACTTACCAGTAACTTGAATTTCCTTCCATAGGCTAACATTGACTGGTTTCACTTGGAAATTCTTCTAAGTGTGGAGTTTTGGAACTTTATAACATTCCTCTAAAATCAGCCGAAATACGAATTCCGATTTACTCACCTGTTATCAGGAGAGACCTCAGTGCTGCATCTTTCAGCCCAGTACTGATCCTGAAAAGTAATTTTAACCGTACTTACCAGTAACTTGAATTTCCTTCCGTAGGATATCATTGCCTGCTTTTTGCTGAAAAAGTTTCTAAGTGTCAATTTTTGAAACATACAAATATTCCTCTAAAATCATTACGAATTCCGATTTACTCACCTGTTATCAGGAGAGACCTCAGTGCTGCACCTTTGAGCCCAGTACTGATCCTGAAAAGTAATTTTAACCGTACTTATCAGTAACTTGAATTTCCTTCCATAGGCTAACATTGACTGGTTTCACTTGGAAATTCTTCTAAGTGTGGAGTTTTGGAACTTTATATTATTCCTCTAAAATCAGCCGAACTACGAATTCCGATTTACTCACCTGTTATCAGGAGAGAACCCAGTGCTGCATCTTTTAGCCCAGCACTGACCTTGAAAAGTATTTCTAACCGTACTTACCAGTAAATTAAATTTCCTTCCATAGGATATCATTGCCTGCTTTTTGCTGAAAAAGTTTCTAAGTGTCAATTTTTGAAACATACAAATATTCCTCTAAAATCATTACGAATTCCGATTTACTCACCTGTTATCAGGAGAGACCTCAGTGCTGCACCTTTGAGCCCAGTACTGATCCTGAAAAGTAATTTTAACCGTACTTACCAGTAACTTGAATTTCCTTCCATAGGCTAACATTGACTGGTTTCACTTGGAAATTCTTCTAAGTGTGGAGTTTTGGAACTTTATAATATTCCTCTAAAATCAGCCGAACTACGAATTCCGATTTACTCACCTGTTATCAGGAGAGAACCCAGTGCTGCATCTTTCAGCCCAGCACTGACCCTGAAAAGTAATTCTAACCGTATTTACCAGTAACTTGTATTTCCTTCCATAGGAATCCATTGTCTGGTTTTCAGCAGAAAAGTTTCAAAGTGTCGATTTTCACAAACTACAAATATTCCTTAAAAATCGCCTGTATGACTTAAACGCATTCTTTCAACTGTTTACAGGAGATGCACCAGTGCTGGATCCAGGATCCACCACTGAGTAAGAAAAAGTAACGATAACACTACTTACCTGCTAAGTGAATTTCCTCCCATAGGATAACATTGGTGATTCTATGTGAAAAAGTTTCTAAGTGTCAACTTTTAAAATACAATAATATTCCTTAAAAATCACTACTATAACCAAAATGCTTTTACTCAACTTTTTACAGGAGATGTCCCAGGACTGAATCTAGGATCCAGTCCTGTGATTAGAAAAAGTAATCCATAAAGTAACTAATTGCATTTAAGTAGAAATTCACATTGAGCTCAATGTTGCATTGTGTTTGAAATTGTGTTGCCCATTGCAACAACTGTAACTACTGTACTTAAAAGTCTATTGCCTATTTGCAAAGTATTTAAACTAAAGTAATTCATTCTGAGAAAGTATATTTTGTAATGTAATTATAATGTAATTTAAAAAATAAAATATCTAAAAATAAATAGTTTAAAAAAATGTAGTAAATCAGTATCAAAAAAATAAATATAACAATTAATACATTTAAAAATTGTCATTTACAAAAACCTTTGAAATTCACTGGAAAAAACCATAGGTTTCAGACATGTTATAGTTAGGAATTAGCATTTAAAAAACCTTTGAAATTCACTGAAAAAACCATAGGTTTTAGGGACAGTTATAGTTAGTTGGACATTGTACTCGTACAAAACCCGTGAAATTCCCCCGTTATAGTTAGTTCAGGTAACTATAACTCGCGCCCCCGCAATGCACTGCTGATGACGTCACATATTACATCACTCATGACATGGTCAGTGACATCACTGATGACATCACTGATGACATCTCAAATGACATCACTGATGACATCACTGATGACATCATCCATGTGATAATTTGATACATCTTCTCACACCCTAATATAACTTTTGATACACCCACTGTAAATTACAGACTGCCATTGTCAAAACCATAGACACTCCAATACCAATTACTATATACACACAAACTGATTCTTAGGTCTACACACACACATCTACTCACTCACCCGTACAGTCACTCATACTTATAGTCACTCAGTACAGGACTATTATATGCACTCATACACCTATATAAACACTCACACACCGCCACTCATCCATAGAGGTACTCACACACCTAGTCAGTCATGCAAAAAATTAAGCACATACCCATTTACTCACCTATACAGTTATACACACACCAGCTCACTTACTCATACAAATACTAGCACATTCTTACGCTCTTATACAATCTCTGATACAAGCACACACTCATCCATACAGTCACTCTCACAATCACACACTCTCGCTTATAGCTATTTATATACTCCAACACACATATATACTGCCTTTCACATATGTAGTTACTCACACATGTACCACTGGGACATACATTCACTCACTAACACACTCTTACACACACTTACCCACCCATACAGTCTATCACAGATGCACTCTTGAAACCATCCACCCAGTGAATCACCCACTCACACATCTATGCACAGAGTCGCACACACCCCACCCACACAAACACTCAGGCACCCATACAGATACTCAGACAACCAATCAATAACTCATATAGACACTCATGTAGCTATTCACAAACCCATGCAGCCACTTACACAGCAACAGACAGACGGATACAGACATTCACCCAGTTTAGTCACTAACCCATGCATTCAGTAAGATACGTTTAATCACTCACTTATAGAGTTAGTCACGCACCTACTAAATCATCCATTCAGACACTTATACACCCACTCATTCTTCAATACGCCTTTCCCTATATATATTAAACATATTTAAACTTTACAGAAACACACAGTCACTGGATGATGTCATCAGTGATGTCATTTCAATGTCATCAGTGATGTCATCAGTGATGTCACTGACCATGTCATGAGTGATGTAATATGTGACGTCATCAGCAGTGCATTGCGGGGGCGCGAGTTATAGTTACCTGAACTAACTATAACGGGGGAATTTCACGGATTTTGTACGAGTGCAATGTCCAACTAACTATAACTGTCCCTAAAACCTATGGTTTTTTCAGTGATATATATATATATATATATATATATATATATATATGTATAAAATTCATATTTCATAAATTGAATCAAATTTATATAAATGGTAGTGCATACAAATTAAAATTTAGAGTTTAAATATTAAGAGGCTAATAGAGTCATCTTGGTCTGATTGGCTTTAGGTTGCATAATTCTTACCTTCCAACTTGCATGAGAGTCCCCAGTGCACTTGCTTCTTACATTTTGTTGTCTACTATGGTTAAGAACTTCACTAGTTTGCAGTTCAGGTGTGGGTTGTTGCAGTTGAAGCACGCTATCACTGCTTGCCGTCGTGTACGGATACCGCGGACGTTAAATTCTGATTTAAATAGTCTGGCCCTTTCTTGCTTTAGGTGCAAAGAGGTACAGATCAAGTGAGCCATGTCCTCCATTCCATTTCTGCATAGACGACAGTTAGTTGAACCTTGCCCCCTCTGCCATGGTGGAAGGTGCAAGATAGATGGCAGCTTTCCTAGACGATGTTTGAGAAATCTTTCTTTTAAGCACCTTGCATACCCCAAGCTGAAGTAAGTTTGAGGGCTGAGTGTTTTACAGCTATTGATAGTCATCCATGCGTGCCTCCGTTTTGCAAATGCGGCTTTGTCGTCAATTAGCGAAAGGGTCCTGATTGTCCTTCGTACTACCTTCTTAAAAAGTATATGCAAGGTTGGTGTCTCCCAATGCAGGGTGAGCCCTGTAGTTGCTAGGCTGCTTTTTAAATAGTTCCTGGCCTGCCGTTGTGAGCAAAGCTGTATCTCCTTCCATAATAGATGGTTTAGGCTGTTCTCAGGAGAATTCCTAATTTTGTGCCAGCTCATTAGGTAAGCCCCCTGTCTTGCAAGCTGTTGATTGGTGAGCCAAAATTCCAGTCTAATCTGAGCTGCCGATGGATAAGTAGGTATGTTAGAAAGGATCCTGTAAGCTCTGATGATGGTGCTGTAGAGAGTCTTAGGGTCCCTCTGCCTGGGACCCTTCAGCTTAGTTTTAAACTTGCATTAAATACAGTATAAGATAGGCTGCTACAAAACTCACAACAAAGGGTTAAGATAAAAAAGTGCTTCCAAAATAGATATATTAGTAATATCCAGACTGTACATAGTGCAATTTTTTATAACTGTCCTTTAATAACACACACTTTACAGCTCACTTGGTAACTCCCTTGCAATACCACTCAAATAAATAAATCTGTGTCATCAGGAAGATTTAAGTGATTCCATCAATCAAAGCAAATACCAGCTTCTAAGCACTCTTTAAATTTTCAGAGTAACCAGTTGTGTACATTTAAATTTCTTTCAGGCAAAGAAGCTACTTCCAAAGGTCAGTTGGCTGAACTCCTGTTAAGCTGCAGTTCCTCAGCAAGCTGCAAGTAGCCTTTTTCCTGAATAGCCCAGATGCCCAGTTCCAACTGGACCTGCACTGGACCCTGCTGGTGGCTTCTAATGGAGTGAGACATGACCCCAAATGCTGTTCCTGTGGTCCTGAGACCCATGGCTGTGTCAAAGTGTACTCCTCATAACATCCTGAAAAACCTGGGACTTAGGAATATTTTGGCTCCGTAGACCTCCAGAGGACTGGGAAAAACCTTCAAAGTGGACCTGACTTAGGAGCTTTGCTGTTGGGATAAGGATTCAGGTTTCTCCTGCTCAGAGCTTTTCCACAGCATCAAGCCCGTTCCACAGGACCTCGAAGAGAAGGTACCCAGTATAATGGAGCCCTCTCCTCCCACACCCTGCAGAGTTTCCCCCTGGAGGTGTTTGAGCTCCAAAAAGTGACTGGGTCTGAATGGAGAAAAGTTGACTGGGCAAAGCTGTCAAAAGTATCCAGCCAGTGAGAGAATTTCCCTAGGCACACATTTTGAATTTTCCAGCTCTGAGCTTTTACCACCTAAAAAAAACTGCTTTACCAACACCTCTCTGACATCACAGAGCCCCTCTCAATAAAGCTTCCTGCCTTACCTTGCTGAAAGATTGTGACTTCCAGGAAAAAAGTTTATGTCCAAAAGTAAATTTAATGACAGGGTTGAACCTTGTTGGTGTATCCGACCCACTCTCCATTGCAGTTGACCTGAAATCGCACCTAGGTCACAGTCTGCCATGACCAATTTGCCCCCATTTCAGCTTAAAACCTTTTTGCACAATTTTAATTTAAAACTTTAAAAATACATACTGCTGGTTCTGCTTATTGGATTTTGTTGTTTTGATATCAATTTGTTCATTAAAGTATTCTCTATTTTTTATAAATTGGAGTGGGGTAAAAATTCAGTGGTGTTTTTAACTTTTTAATTGTTCTGGTACTTTTAAATTCTTTACACATTTTCTTAATTTGTAGCCAGTCTGGTCTGTGCCATAGCTACCAGAAGTTGAGCTCAGGTTTAAATTACTGAAAACCTTTACTGGACCTAACAAAATAGTTATGCTACTACTTGCAGTGTACTTCCATCCACCCTAATTGCTAATTTACTTTCTCACAGTTGTTTACAAATGGTGGTGGAAATGTGTCCGGTGGAGCATTTGCCTATAAGTAAGAGTAGCCAGCTGATCCGGGCTGAAGTAAACACAAGGGGAGACACGGATGCACGTATTTCTACTAGGCAAGTAAGCACGGCTGTCGCCCGAATTGCTAATTTAATCCCATATAGTGGCTCGTTCATCTCTAGATCACATGCGCTTTTTTACAGCGACATGAAGCCTTCCCCTCGAGTTCCGGATATCCCTGTAGCCCATACCTTGCTTTGATTTTCGAAAACAGTGTCTCTCCGGTGTAAGTATTTTTTTCCATGCACATGGATGCCTTACACACATCAGTAAACATAATTTCCAGGCTTTAGCACTCTTTTAAATCTCATAATCTGTTTTCCTCTTTTTGTTTTGTCTTGTCAGCATGTATCTCCTCTTAGTGCACTAATCTGTTAATTCTGACATGGATACCATTCAAGATTCAAGAGCAACTACCACGTTCTGCTGTTCTCTTGTACATACGTGACATATTTGGTCAGACACAAGGTATAGGACAATATTTCAGTTAGTATCTCGTTAGATCATATGGCTGAAGAACTAATCTATATATAACATTTTTATGCTTATCCTCTGGTGCACTCAGGATTTCCATTAGGATATGCCACAGTAACAGAAATACTCTGTACTCTACTTACAGGATACCTTCTGACGCATCACTGTGTTAGTTAAACTATCTTTGCTAATTTATCTTTTATAAAGCATGACCACCCTTGAATTTGCATCTTTCTGGTCCTAAGGACCACATTGAACTTTGAGATTTGCCATATTAAATATCCTTTTTTAGTTAGATCCATCTATCTGTTGGTTACAAACACAGGGATATTTGCCCCTTTTTAAGTTCACATGCTTGATCCCTGTTTAGGCACGTATACTTCTGTCTCGTTCACATATATTTGGGTGTCATATCCATTATTATTTGAGGTTTTGGTTATAGGGCTATCTCTTGTATCTGCACTTAATGTCTTTCTCATCACCACTAAAGGTCACATGGGCTTCAACCTACCTACCAATTATTTTACGCCACTTACGATCTTGCAATTAGATGTTATATAAATATAAAATATGATGGCTTATAAATATAGGGGCATATGTACAAGGAGTTAACGCCGCGTTAGCAGCACTTTTCCACCGCAAATGGAGCGATATTTTTATCGCCGTATTCACAAGCTGTTGCTAACATCTGTTAAGGACAGTTTTCCGGTGAAAACGTCCATTATAAAGATCGCCACTTCTGTTAGCGATAATGACATGCAAAGGGAGGCGTTCCAGTGCAAAAACAGCCGCTAACCCCACTTTGCAATATTTACAAGGGGATTCCTTAAGTATGGAGGAACAAAAAAACTGCCTCTAACTGCAGTTAGGGGCAGTTTTTTAAGACCAGAAAATAGCTGGTCTTAAAAATGGAGATAACCCTTGGGGCCCATTTCAGCAGGTTTTGTTGCTGGACCGCGCTGCAAGCAATGTAGCTGCGCTGCCCTGCGACAAAACTACAGGACAGAATTGCGCACCATCAATAAGATAGTGCACATTCCTGGGCCTCACTCATGAAAAGTGTTGCAGCGCTGCGACAAGACAGCGTTGCAACACTTTTCACTACCCCCTTCTTGCGACACCACGGATGCGCTGTATTTACTGGACAGCGCTCCATGACGCAAGTAATGACAGATACGTCTGGAATCCTGATGTATCTGTCTGCGTTAAAGTCACCCATTGCTGCAGTTGCGTCACAACCATGACGCAACTCCAGCAATGCATGGGGCCAGCCTATCCCTGTAGCACTGTGTCACCCTTACACCTGCCATCATGCAGGCGTGAGTTACTGACGCAGTGCCGTTCTTGAAGGGTGCCCGGGTGTTGGCGCAGTTGGAGATCCATCGGTGGCAGTTGCGCGCTGCGGTGTCATTGCCTGTAAGCGTTGGCAGAGTGGTGGTGCTGAGGGAGTTGACGAGACGTACTTTGGTGGCCTGGATCCAGCTGCGAGGGGGGCGATGATGGCGGTTGTGTACGGTGGGCATGGCGAAGCCGTGATGTATACAATGATGGTCGGTCCAGGAGAGTCCGGTGGTGTGGCTGTAGTTGAAGGTGCCGATGGCGGAGGAGACATGCTCGACTGTGTGTCCTGCTATGCCGCTTGCTGCAGTGACTAGCTGCTTGAGTCTGATGTTGGGGAGCTACCCCAGGAGGGGGTAGTGTTCTGGTCACTGGGGTTGTCCAGGTGGAACTTGAGTTCTCCGAGTAGGATGTTGTCGGTGGATGGGAGAGCCTGGTGTGCAATGAGGTCTACAATGGTATCGGAGAACGGGTGTCCATGGTCCGGGGGGCCTGCAGATGAGGGTGCCGCAGAGGATGGGGTTGGGGTTGGTCCGGATCTGGAAGTTGAGGTGTTCCATGGTCACCGTTGGGTCATTAGAGTGTGTGGTAAGTTGGAGTGTGCTTCTGTAGGTGATGGCAATGCCTCCTCCTGGACGGTCGGGGTGGTTTAGTAGCCGTCAGTGATGGCGATGGCGATGTCCGGTCCGGAGCAGATGTTGGTCCTGGCAGGCGATGTGGCATCCAGGGTTGATGGCGAGGCGGGTGCTGGCGCCGTAGGGGTGGAGTGTCCAAGAGGAAGGGTCCTTGGTGCTGAGCGCAGTCCAGGGGCAGACGGACGCAGACAAGGGTTGCATATGACTTGCCTTTGGCAAGGGAGATGTCCATTACAATGCAGGCATTACATCACAATGCCTTTACAACGCAAATCCAACAACGCAGGTGCCTTCACATCACATTCCATTACAACGCATTGTGAGGTCTGTAATGGGGTATTTTTATTTTTAGGGTGGGTATGGGTTTCGGATGTCGGAGATGAAATGTGGGGTGTATTATGGGGCAAAATCTGAAATTTGGGGTGTGTTTTGGGGTCAATCATGAAAATTGGGGTGTGCCATTGGGTCAAATATGAAAATTGGGGTGTGCATTTGGGTCACATATGATTTTTAGGGTGTCCTTTGGGGGCTCAAAGATTAATTTTAGGGGTCAGGTTTTGCTTTGAGGTGCAAGAGTCAGTTTTAGGGTTGCACTCACTGAAGTGGGAATAGTAATTTTTACATCTCCGCAATCCAACACCTTCCCTACTGTTGCAATATGCCTAGAATTAGTATGCATTGTAATGGAATGCAATATAATGGTATGCGTCGTAACTCCATATATACCTTTGGCATACCAGTGGTAAGCCCACTGCGCCTGGCCGCACAGCGGCTGCCATTGGGAAGTGCTGCAGGGGGGACTGGACGGCTGGGAGGTGGGAAACACCGGAAAGAACACTGGATCGGGCGTGGACGCGGGGGTGTGTGTGTGTGTGAGCGGGTGTTGTAAATATTTAAATGGGAGAAATCTTACCTCGAGGCCGGGTCCTGTGTCTTCGTTGCTCCTGCTCTCCTGAGTCTGCTTCCAGGAACAGGAAGTAGGCAGCCAGGCTCCCTCCCCTAATCCAATCACAACGCTGCAATGAGGTGTTGGGATTGGTCATTGGCGCCGGGACGAGGCGTTCAGCCAGGGGCTGGAGGTGTGGGCATGTTCTCCATGCAGGCTGTAATGCAGCCTGCATTGAGAACAGGACAGTGCACATGACTGCTTTGTGTGGCCTGAGCGGGCCGACCAAACAGTCACTGCGCACTTGAGTGGGCATGCCAATCCGCCCATGCCCTGCTCCGTGCTTGGAGCAGTCCTAAGCAAAGGAAACATAGCACGATTACATCAGTAAGTTATCATCATGTGATGGTTGTTCCTCTTCTGCACTGCTTGAAAGCAGTGGGGCGACGCTCTTCCGCAATAGCGGATGAGCCGCCAATGGGGGTGCATCATCTATGTGTGATAGGCCTGGCCAACTAGACCCCCGGGCCTCCTGCGCTACGCGTCCCACATTCTCCTTACCTGGACATTGACACCGTGGCGCAATCCGCTGCACTCTCCCCAAATCTGTGACTCAGCCAGCAGGAGCCTCAGCCAGGTGTGATTTCATAAGTCTGGGTACAGCAGTCGCTGCCAAGTCCGCTGGTGAACCTCCCGATGCAGCTGATGCAGCAGGGCCCCCTTAGGCGTGAAGTTGCAGCTCTCCCGCAACACAAGTTCGGCGCAGCTCAGGGGCCTCACCCTCCACAGCATCCGGCCAGCCCAACATCCTCCGGCCTGTGATGCAGAGAGGCGGCACCCTCTGTTGGTAATCCCCTCCGTGCTCCCCGGTGTAGTGGTGGATCGTAGTATGTGATGCAGACCTCTCTACATTGGTGCGCAGGAGCGCCTCTACCATTAACAGCTCCAAGGGGCACACGGCGTTCTTCTCACACAGGTCAGCAACGTGTCTCCATGCGACCTGCCAGACTTCACCACCAGGTACGGTCATCGACTCCACAGCTCCTCTGCATCCCACTCCAGGCTCCAGACGCAGGTCCAGCGAGGCATCCAGACTCCAGACGCAGGTTCAGTGGGCATCCAGGCTCCAGACGCAGGTCCAGCGAGGCATCCAGGCTCCAGACACAGGTCCAGCGAGGCATCCAGGCTCCAGACGCAGGTCCAGCAAGGCATCCAGGCTCCAGACGCAGGTCCAGCGAGGCATCCAGGCTCCAGACGCAGGTCAAGTGAGGCATCCAGGCTCCAGACGCAGGTCCAGCGAGGCATTCACGCTCCAGACGCAGGTCCAGCGAGGCATCCAGGCTCCCGACGCAGGTCCAGCGAGGCATCCAGGCTCTCATCCTGGTCATCCTGGATGTTGGGTGGCTTGCAGGGGTTGTTGATGTGTGCTGCACTTGGCCCTGGCTGCTCCATTCTGAATTTTATTGTTTTTTATGCCTATTTTCTATTGGAGGTTGCAGATAGGCTATTTTTTGCATTAGAGGCAAGAAAAACTCACGTTGGGCTGACTAACGTGAGTTTTTTTGCCGTTAATGGGCCTATCGGTAGTTTTAGCCCACTAACGCTGGAATTCCTATCGCCATCGCGCTAATGTTAGCGGCAGTTTTCACAGCCGATCCCTGATACCATCGCCATGTAGCGACGGCTTGTAAATACGCCGCTAACCTGGCGATAGTTTTCAGCGGTAGGCGGTAATAAAAAAACTGCTGCTAGCTACGTTAATGATAGTTATCGCCAGTCCTTGTACATATGCCCCATAGTGTTTTTATGTTCCTTGTGTCCCATGTACTGAATGTTGTGACGGCTTCCTGACGAAGGCATTCCAGCCAAAACGCACGTAGTGTGTCAACATACCGCCAGCCTTCTCCACTATTTCAGCCATCCACATTTTGTATTTTCTTTTTCTGGTGTCATTGTCCGATTAATTAATGTAATGCATATATAAAAAAAGAGAAAAAAATGTTAATCATTGTATAACAAAATGTGTATCAATGAATGTATTTATTACACATTTGGACACTGTATAAAATGATTGAATGTTTTATGTAGATAAATAGCCAGTATCTTTCAAGTGTGATAATTTATAACAATCAATAAATAATTTGATAATAATAACATAAGCAGGTCTGCATGTTATTTGACATATATGGAATTTAATTATTTGTTGAACATATATTTTGCCTGCACACGTGTGTATAATGCTCCTTGCCATGGTTTTTTCATCAGTTGTTAGTATTTTTCCCTGCGACCGCAAGGTTATCTTGTAAGCAGCGGCCCCTTTCTTTCAAACTTATTGAAAATGTGTCTAGATTCATTTATAGGTAATGTCACTTGCTGATTGGTGACAGAGATGCATGTAGGTGAATGGTAGATTATGGTTAAACAAGAACGAAGGTGAATTCCAGAATATAGCAGATTGTAGAAAACATTTATTTCTCTACTGTGGCCATCAATTTTGAGTAATAATTTTGAAAAGAAACGGGGCCCCTGAATCTGGGATAAATATGCCCTGACAGGGAAATACAACTATGGAAAAAACACCTGGGCACGGTGGTTTTAAACAAAAAGCAGACTCATTAATGCCAAACATACATCAAAATACCATTATTTTAAAACCCACACACAGAAGGTATGGTGTATACTTTGTTTATTTTCTCACTTTCTTTTCCCAATTTAAAAACTTACAAAAATATATATCCTAATATTAACCAGTAGTTTTGAACAACATCCCAAAACTCACAGTTGTCATATTTCTCTTCTTTGTTCATTGCAAAGACATTTACATAGTATCTATAATCATGAGAGCAATAATATTGAAACCATCACTCAAATTAATATTCAAATGATTGGCAGTTTGTTGAGCAAATAATCATATAATAAATTTTATAAACCATCCATCATTAAAATAATGTGAGAAGACTGCCGGCTTGTTGTCATACTACGCGCGTTTCGGCATAGGCCTTCGTCAGGACTCCGTCACAGTTGTGGCTAAATGAAAAATAGACAACAAAATAATCTGGCATTAATGAGGCTGCTGAATAATTTTATTATTCTGCAATAACAAGATCTTCATGAAATATTATAATAATGCGCATCCTTGGTGTGTCACGTTGACTCAGTGCCCACTTCCAAATATCAATAGTGCTCAAAAGAATCAGAAAGTGAGGGCCACACAGATGACCCAAGAATAGAACCAAAGAACCCAGTATCTATTGTGTGATAGATCTGAAAAAGAGATTCCTGTTCTCATTTAACATTGAATCTGCTTTCCAAACAAAGAGATTAAAAAAATCAACTTGAAGAGAAGGGAATAAGAACACTGCGAGGTAGCTGAGCAAACCCTTAGTGTATACTAAGCTGAATAGTTCCAGTATGGCCAGGCATACCTTAAAAATATATACACAAGTTGCACAACTCTAGTCTTCTGATAGGTGGCAGGTCTTTTAGTTGCTGATTTCTTGTTACTGTTTGGAACATATAAAACAATATTAAATATCATTTTCTATTCTATTTATATCAGTTGGCTGGTTTTTAACCAGGATTAAACTATTTTCAATACCTTATCGGCTTTGACTTGATCTTCCAAAGATGGATAGCTCTATTTCGAATAATTTCGAACAGATGTCTGTGTGCGCAACAATAATTGGGCCACTAATCAGAATAAAAGAAAATATAAGATAAGTGGCAACAAGATATATGTAATATATATTTCTTCTCCTTCATTTTTAACTTATCTGGGAAATGCTATGTTGCCCTATCTTAGTTAAAAATATAAAAAACAAAATAATTTGGCCAGGGAGTAAACAATTCAATAATTACCTATCCCAAAGTGAATGGAGTCGTCTCTCCAACTGAAATTAACCATACAAGGTGCTTAGTGCACATGTCCCAAAATAGGCAAACACTCTAGAACAATAATATGGCGAGGATTATCTTTAAGCAAAGTAAAAGTGTGCTTATGCTTATTCAAAGCCTAAAAGATTACACATATTGGTCAAGATATATCGTGCTTATGCTAATTCAAAGCCTAAGGAATTGCACATATTAGTCAAGATGTATCGGGGTGCATGATTTACCTGTCCCTTATGAATAGAATTGGCCCGCAGACCAAGGACAAGCGTACGGGATACTTGAGGGCAGTGTATCCAAATAAATAAATAACCTGGAAAATGATGGACAAAAAGGGGGGCTGCATTTAGTCAATTGGCAAGCGAACCGAATGTTTTAAAACTAAGGGATCACACTTATTCTGCTTCACTAACCTTCAGTCCTAAAGGTGCTGGTTTAGTTATCTGTATTTTATAAGACTTCCATGCACAATCAATTAAGGATGAAATGGAGGTGGAAGTACCCAAGAGACTTTCAATCAGTTTCCACTCTTCTTTGGTTTCTGAAACACACAGGCAATATTATTCATTGTATTAAATTCCCTGTGTTCCTATGTTCACTTTCTATTTGCCTTTTTAGCTGAAACTATTCGCTTAAAATGCCTTGCCCCAGCTATATTGAGCAAAATCACTACACTAAACTCCTTACATTGTATCGGGAAACCTATGCACCTCGCTGACTTTATACCCCTTGCGTTATCTTTTCCCTGCACCATATAAAAAATAGCAGTTACCTATTCCAGCCGATATGGTATGTATGGAATAACTTTTTATCATTTTTAATTAAGAGGTTCACGTAGAAGTACTTTCCTGCCTCGTAATTGAGCAACATTACACACCAAACATTCTTTTTCTAACTTGCTTCACATGAACGAGCCCTTTGTCCGCATTGCATTGCTTACTGCCATAAATGTTTAAATGCTGACGGTTAACTGTTACCGAACCCAGCCAGCTCAACAATGACTAATGTAAGTCAGCATTCTTTTATGTAGGTCAAAGTACTACCGCATATTTAGTGGCGCGCTTACCGTCCGTATTGATCTCTAGACTTCACCTCTTACAAGTCACCAAAAAATAAGTGTTTCTGCCTTGACGCTTTAAATACTGACGATTTCCGTAGACGTCGTGACGCACATATACGTCCGGGTTAAAACGCGCTGTTGAGACAGACTGTTCTAATAGGCGCCATCTTAAACTTCCTGCATCTTGTTGTAAGCAGGAGATCAAAACACCGGCTCAGATTAAATGTTCTTATTATGTGTACTATATTTAACAGTCACATGTGAATATTTATGAAGGGAAACTGATCCCTTCTTATTCATTTGTTTAAAGTACATTTTATCCTGCACGTCTCGCAAACTTATCAATATCGTTACGGGTCTGAACAGCATGGCAGTGTACTCTACGTTTATAATAGCCACAAGTTTGGATCATATTAATTGTGTCTCCGTATAGCTACAGTCCATATATCGTCATACTGGGGCCATAGTCCAAATATCGTCATACTGGGGCCATTCAAGAGTATTTCTGTTGCACACCTTTTCTGACTGGCATGTGTGTATATTTATGTAGGGAACTTAGTCCCTAATAGATCATATATTAAGAATTATAATTAATATCACTGCAAATTGAAATCATGATGGATATATCTATTTAGTTACAGATGCATTGTTGGGCGAATCTTTTTAACTAAATACCATTCAATTATTGTATTTGATGGCTTGGTCCCAGGGTATTTCTTGATTCAACCCCTTTATAGCTGTTTCAAGGGTGAAAATCCAGAAAACTTCCCTACGTTTTCTTATTGCTTCAGTAGTTGTCCCGGGTTTACTATGGATTTTCTCAAGAATATACCATTGTATTTCTTCTGGAGTATGCTCTTGGTCAATATAATGCTGAACAATAGGAGCTGCTATTTTTCGATTTCTAATAGCCGATCTGTGTTCAGTCAAACGCGTGCTCACTGCCCTGCTAGTTTCTCCTACATATCCCAAATTACATGGGCAAATAAGTAGGTAAACCACATCTGATGTTTTACAATTAGTAAGGCTAGTAGGTGATATCAGATGGCCGTTAAATTGAAAGGTAGAAGATTCAATGGCTGAAGAGCAGGATTTACAAGTACTGCATTTATAATTCCCTACCACTGGGTTAGATCCATCAATGCTCCTTTGTAGGAACATATTTTTGGGTTTCATCCTGGAACTAACTACACGGTCTTTTAAATTTTTATTTCGTTTATATGCAAAAAGTGGTCTTGGCACTGGTGAATGCACACTGGACTTATTGATGTTAAGTATATTCCAGCTTGAGCATACAGCTTGTCGGACTCTCTCATTAATCATCGAGTGCCGTGTAACAAAAACAATAGAAGGATTGATTTTAGCCCGAGTATTATGAAGCAAATGTTGCCTATCATAAAAACGGGCTCTTTTATAAGAATCTCGAACCAATCTCTTTGGATAACCTCTAGCTAGGAATTTATTTTTCATGAGGGTTGATTTGACGTCAAAATCTTCAATATTTGTGCAATTTCTCCTCAACCGTAAAAACTCCCCAAAGGGTATACTGTTCTTTTGTGTAGATGGATGGAAGCTGTCATAGTGTAACAGCGTGTTCCTTGCAGTGGGTTTGGTGTACAGATCCACGGCTAAGGAACCCGAATCATTTTTAATAATAACATCCAGGTATTCCACTTGACTATTACTGATATTATTTGTGAAATGAATATTCTCATCACACAAATTTAGCCAGTCCAAAAATTCTCCAAGTTTCTCCAGTGTGTCTATCCAAATGAAAAAAATATCATCTATAAATCTTGACCATTTTACTACAGACTCAAAAAAAGGTGCTATTTCATTGTAGATGAACTTTTTCTCAAATAAAGACATGTATATGTTCGCAACTGTTGGGGCGCAAGATGCCCCCATACTGACACCCTGTATCTGTTTGTATATCTGGGTATTAAATTCGAACACGTTGTCTTCCAGCACAATTTTCAAACACTCCAATACAAAGATGGTTGGACATGTGATCTTGTAAGCATTGATGAACCAGTTTACTGCTTCTATCGCTCCATCTATGGGGATGTTACTATATAGAGCTTCTATATCCATTGTGACCATGTACTGCGTGGTAGCACAGAAGGGTATGTCCTCAATCAAATTTATGATGTGCCTTGTGTCTTTAACGTACGCTGGTGTACGAGACACATGTGGACATAGAATGGCATCAACATATTTTGAAAGAGGTTCCGTGATCGAACCAATAGTTGTTATAATAGGTCTCAAAGGTGGATTAACCTCATCTTTGTGAATTTTTGGGATGCCATAAATACTGGCAATCCTGGGTTGATCCACATTTAAAAATGCCCTTTCTTTGTCACAAATGTCACCGTCACTGAAGGCTCTATTAGTCAACCTTCGTATTTTTTGGGCAATATTGGTTGTAGGGTCTCTTGTTATTTTACAGTAAAAGTGATTATCTCCCAACATTGTCTCCATTTTAGAGACATACGTCTGGGTGTCAAACAAGACGATCCCTCCTCCTTTATCACACGCTTTTATAGTGATAGTGGGGGTCTGTTTGAGATCTTCTAGAGCTTTGTATTCTTCTCTATTCAGATTAAAGGGAGTCTTTTGTACATGTCTGGTAATGTTGATGATCTTATTATAGACCACCTGTTCAAATACAGCCACTTCTGGTGGAAGCTGATCTAACGTGGGAGTAAATACGGACTTTGGAGCAAGTCCTGACAAGTTCACATTTTCTAGTTGTTAATCTTGATTCGAAAAAAATATGCTCAATCGAATTTTTCTGAAAAAGGCCATCAAATCTCTTAACAGTTCAAATTTGTTTAGGCCCGAATGGGGAGCAAACGTCAATCCTTTTGCCAAAAGTGCATATGTTGAATGTGATAGGAGGGTATCACTTAGGTTAAAAATAGGGATAGTTTCTATTACCTCCAATATTGGGCGTTTCGAGTTACCAGGTACTGGTTGTAATCCATCTGTGGATTTCCCTGGAATCGCGGTTGGTATTGAGGCCTCCAATTGGTTCGCCTCGTGAAACGCCTCCCTAAAAAAGGCTGCGTGAACCGTTGTCTCCTACCATTGGAACCGTTGCCTCTAGATTCATAGTGGCTGGAAGGACCTTCATTATCCGAGTCTGAAGTGTCCGAAAAAGTAATGATCTTACGATTGTATTGTCTATTCATGGTTTGGTCATTGTATGTTCCCTCAGATTGATTATAGTAATTTTCTGATAGGTACGGGTAGGTGTTTTCCATGCTGAACAAACGGACATCTTTTTCTAATTTATCTACTTTACGTTTAGTTAGATACTCAGTGTATGAATGCAGATCTCTTTCTATCTCTTCTAGCTTTTTTTTTGGCTTCCTCCACTGTGCCTGCAGCTTTGATCTTATTTTCTAGATCTAATATTTCAGCTGCTAATTGTTCTATGACCTCCCTAGCCGTTTCGACAATTAGCATCATGAAATCGCGGGAACATCTGTTAGCTATCATTGCCCATCTTTCCAGAAATTGTTTAATTTGGACAAACAGTCCGGGGATATTTCTCACTCTTAAGCCCTGGGGGATTACACCCGCTTTGAGGTATTCCAACATGTACTGTCCGTGGAGCTCTATCCTTTTGATCTTTTTTCTAAGAGCTAACAATGCTGCCATCTCTGCACTTTTATTTGTACTATTTGTTATTTGGTGGCCAAAATTAGCTGTACTACCCACCATATTTGCAAATTGCTCATCTGTAAACCCAAAGGTCTGTAGGTTTGCCATCATTCAGATCGATAACCCAAAAACACCTAAAACCACCTATAACCAGAATGTGAATAGAAGTGAAAGACCAAGTCAACCCAAGAACACCAAAGACATTGTTTAAAAAAACAAATTATGTAATATACTGAACAACCCCTCGCATAATAAGAACATTTAATCTGAGCCGGTGTTTTGATCTCCTGCTTACAACAAGATGCAGGAAGTTTAAGATGGCGCCTATTAGAACAGTCTGTCTCAACAGCGCATTTTAACCCGGACGTATATGTGCGTCACGACGTCTACGGAAATCGTCAGTATTTAAAGCGTCAAGGCAGAAACACTTATTTTTTGGTGTCTTGTAAGAGGTGAAGTCTAGAGATCAATACGGACGGTAAGCGCGCCACTAAATATGCGGTAGTACTTTGACCTACATAAAAGAATGCTGACTTACATTAGTCATTGTTGAGCTGGCTGGGTTCGGTAACAGTTAACCGCCAGCATTTAAACATTTATGGCAGTAAGCAATGCAATGCGGACAAAGGGCTCGTTCATGTGAAGCAAGTTAGAAAAAGAATGTTTGGTGTGTAATGTTGCTCAATTACGAGGCAGGAAAGTACTTCTACGTGAACCTCTTAATTAAAAATGATAAAAAGTTATTCCATACATACCATATCGGCTGGAATAGTTAACTGCTATTTTTATATGGTGCAGGGAAAAGATAACGCAAGGGGTATAAAGTCAGCGAGGTGCATAGGTTTCCCTATACAATGTAAGGAGTTTAGTGTAGTGATTTTGCTCAATATAGCTGGGGCAAGGCATTTTAAGCGAATAGTTTCAGCTAAAAAGGCAAATAGAAAGTGAACATAGGAACACAGGGAATTTAATACAATGAATAATATTGCCTGTGTGTTTCAGAAACCAAAGAAGAGTGGAAACTGATTGAAAGTCTCTTGGGTACTTCCACCTCCATTTCATCCTTAATTGATTGTGCATGGAAGTCTTATAAAATACAGATAACTAAACCAGCACCTTTAGGACTGAAGGTTAGTGAAGCAGAATAAGTGTGATCCCTTAGTTTTAAAACATTCAGTTCGCTTGCCAATTGACTAAATGCAGCCCCCCTTTTTGTCCATCATTTTCCAGGTTATTTATTTATTTGGATACACTGCCCTCAAGTATCCCGTACGCTTGTCCTTGGTCTGCAGGCCAATTCTATTCATAAGGGACAGGTAAATCATGCACCCCGATACATCTTGACTAATATGTGCAATTCCTTAGGCTTTGAATTAGCATAAGCACGATATATCTTGACCAATATGTGTAATCTTTTAGGCTTTGAATAAGCATAAGCACACTTTTACATTGCTTAAAGATAATCCTCGCCATATTATTGTTCTAGAGTGTTTGCCTATTTTGGGACATGTGCACTAAGCACCTTGTATGGTTAATTTCAGTTGGAGAGACGACTCCATTCACTTTGGGATAGGTAATTATTGAATTGTTTACTCCCTGGCCAAATTATTTTGTTTTTTATATTTTTAACTAAGATAGGGCAACATAGAATTTCCCAGATAAGTTAAAAATGAAGGAGAAGAAATATATATTACATATATCTTGTTGCCACTTATCTTATATTTTCTTTTATTCTGATTAGTGGCCCAATTATTGTTGCGCACACAGACATCTGTTCGAAATTATTCGAAATAGAGCTATCCATCTTTGGAAGATCAAGTCAAAGCCGATTAGGTATTGAAAATAGTTTAATCCTGGTTAAAAACCAGCCAACTGATATAAATAGAATAGAAAATGATATTTAATATTGTTTTATATGTTCCAAACAGTAACAAGAAATCAGCAACTAAAAGACCTGCCACCTATCAGAAGACTAGAGTTGTGCAACTTGTGTATATATTTTTAAGGTATGCGTTGCCATACTGGAACTATTCAGCTTAGTATACACTAAGGGTTTGCTCAGCTACCTCGCAGTGTTCTTATTCCCTTCTCTTCAAGTTGATTTTTTTAATCTCTTTGTTTGGAAAGCAGATTCAATGTTAAATGAGAACAGGAATCTCTTTTTCATATCTATCACACAATAGATACTGGGTTCTTTGGTTCTATTCTTGGGTCATCTGTGTGGCCCTCACTTTCTGATTCTTTTGAGCACTATTGATATTTGGAAGTGGGCACTGAGTCAACGTGACACACCAAGGATGCACATTATTATAATATTTCATGAAGATCTTGTTATTGCAGAATAATAAAATTATTCAGCAGCCTCATTAATGCCAGATTATTTTGTTGTCTATTTTTCATTTAGCCACAACTGTGACGGAGTCCTGATGAAGGCCTATGCCGAAGCAGCGCGTAGTATGACAACAAGCCGCCAGTCTTCTCACATTATTTTAATGATGGATGGTTTATAAAATGTATTATATGATTATTTGCTCAACAAACTGCCAATCATTTGAATATTAATTTGAGTGATGGTTTCAATATTATTGCTCTCATGATTATAGATACTATGTAAATGTCTTTGCAATGAACAAAGAAGAGAAATATGACAACTGTGAGTTTTGGGATATTGATTTCCAATATGTAAAGACAATGTGTATATCAACTTAAACAAAAAGATATAGATATTTTGTGAGTTGTTCAAAACTACTGGTTAATATTAGGATATATATTTTTGTAAGTTTTTAAATTGGGAAAAGAAAGTGAGAAAATAAACAAAGTATACACCATACCTTCTGTGTGTGGGTTTTAAAATAATGGTATGTTGATGTATGTTTGGCATTAATGTGTCTGCTTTTTGTTTAAAACCACCGTGCCCAGGTGTTTTTCAATAGTTGCATCAATTTTGAGTATCCTTCATTTAGAGTAACTGAGAATGTCATATTGATTCGTTACTGTATGAGCTCACTAGGTTTTTTTTTACATTAAAAATGATCCAAAAATATTATAGCCCATAGGTAATCACAAAGAAACGCTGTCTCGTGGAGTCCTACTTGCTTTAAAATGATCGCAATATTTATATTCTTTTCATACCCTTATCATTTTCATTCAGGTATTGACTACTTTGATTTCCAATTAATTAACCAGTAGAGTGCATTGGTCTCTTTTTCTATGCCAACCTTCCTAATCACTTCGACACAAATACAGAGAAGCAGAAGTATACGATTCTTCATCAACGATAATCCTAGCCAGTTAAAGAGACCATGCCTACTCATCACCAACGGGAGACAGAAATTCAGTCGCGGCTCTTGGACGGAGTGCTGCGGGGCGGTGGGGCGGGGTGGGGGATAGTAAACTCCGGCATACGGCCGAACGGAGGTAAGTACATAAATAAATAAATAAATAAAGCGAATTACATTGTGCTCGCCGCATCGCCATTTGGCGTTGCAGCGTGCGCAATGTAATTTGTTTTATTTATTTATTTATGTACTTATCTCCGTTCGACCGTATGCCGAGTTCTACCCTCCACCCTGCCCCTCCCATGCCCCGCCCCACCGCCCCACAGCACTCCCTCCAGGAGCCGCGACTGCAGAAATTCCCTCTACTCAACATCAGCGGAAGCCAATGCTGCTATATATTCATCACCAGTAAAAACAGCTACGCACTCTAACTTTTCAGTTGGCACCTAACATTCTTAGGTATTCCTTGCCCTCCCTCTGTCTCGCTCCCTTTCTCTCTCACACACACACAAGTACACACACAGTCACATTTTTTTCACTAAGTGAGAATCTCTTCCTTTGTTCATTCTCTTTTTGAGTCATGCCCTGATACACTTCCCCTTCTGATCACAGACTATTCATCGTTTTTATCTCCATAGGTATTGTATTGGAATAAAGGACAAATTAATTGAAGGAAAATATACATAAAAATTGCACATAGCTTGTCATTTTGAAGGACTCTGCAATATAATGCTAAATGCTGTGCAAATCTGTTTGTAACTTATTTTTAAAACCTTACACTGGAAATCATATCATTATTTAGTGGGTTAATTTGACTTTCCTTTGAGCGCCGATGCAGTGAATCATTCACAAATATAGCTTACGATGCTTTTATGAAATAAGAGTCCAGATATTCAAAACTTTATAATGTGCGAATATAATATATACATCAAAGAGGGTATAACTCACGAATGTGATATCTCTAAAACTAAAAACATTCAGACAGGTCAACGTGGAGGTGTCACCTTACATGCACAGGTATGCATACTTTCCTCTCAGTGTGAAAAGGGTAGTGCAATATCAGAGAAGCAATTAAAGCAATGCAAATGTGATAAACAACCATAAAGTTGTATCCTTGAAGACAATCGTAGATTTGTTAGTATTAATTTCAATTGCATCCAAATGATCTAAGTGAACGTACTGCAGAAAAATGCCAGTTTTTATATGGATTTACCCCACTCTTACCCACCTTGTGTATGAATTAACATGATCTCGGGAAAGTACTATTTATGAAGAAATAAAATCCTATGAGCATCTGAGTGTATATATCCTATGCAATGATTTGTCACAGTGTTAAAACACAAAAATAGTTTTTCGAATGAAATACATTTAAGGTTTGTATTACCGCACTTGTACGCATACGTTCTACTGGAGCTTTTTCTGAATTTGGTAAACATTTGTAAAAGTCTAAAGTCTGTAGAAGTTGCTGTATAAGCTGCTTTGTGTGATCTTTTTGTGAAGTAGGCTTTAAAATCGCCAGGAAATGTATTAAAAGTTCCCAAATGTCCGTTAGAGTGCTGAGGCTAACAATCAAAACACCGTCAAACTATGAGAAAAATTCCCTGTGAGACTGAGTAAAAGATCAGATGGTGGCAGGTGAAATCCAAAATGAGAGTTTGGAATTAATAGGTCAAATATAGAGGGGGGGTCATCACTCTGGTTCTTTCAACTCTTCTTTTGAAATAGATGTTCTAAGTTAACTGAGGACTTAAAAACACTAAAACTAGGGGCTACAAGCGAAAGATAAATTCCTAATTGCACAAATATTGTATTGTGCAGAAATATAGAATTGAATTGTCCAAATGACTGGATGGCATGCATTGCGATAGTAAGCATCAAAGGAGGGGGCTACCGTAACACATGCATTACAGTTCTTCGGGTAAATACTGCGTCTATTCGTGCCAGTTCTACAGCAAGGCGTGTTACTTCTGCTCTAGCCTTTTACATTGTTCTGAATTGATTTTTGTACTCTACAAGAGAAAAACAAGAGATTATGAACGAGGATCCAAGCTTCCACTAAGCTGTCTGAATACCAGACTTTGTGTTACACACCCGAATATTCAGACCAAGATCGTGCCAGAGTGTTCATTACTAAGTGTGTCTGGCACAGACCAGGGCTCTGACTTCAATGAATACTCCAAGGTCTCACGTGCACTGGACAGAGTACAGCAGTGAAACTTGGATAAGTGGTTGAACCTGCGGCTCTGTGATTCGGAGGCGATCTGCTTTTTCAGAGCAGCCAGTATCACTCCGGAGGTAAGGCATTCTGTGACTGCAACCCTCTGTGGAGTGGTTCCTGGTGACTTTTGTGCCTCTCGTAATGGAAAACCTGAGTGGGTGCTCTAACTGTGCTACATACATGATGTGCTCCTAATGGCTTCTTTGCAAGTGCACCTCCACCTGTAATGTGGTGCAGGTGCACAGGCAAACACATTTACAGCTATGCTTCTATGTAAATGAAGGAGAAATGAATGGAATGCCTACACACTGTGGGCCCGATTATGACTTTGGCGGTGTGGTGCCGGTTCGCCTGACTGCTGCACCACCAAAACCGGGGTCAGACCACCCCCAGATTAGAAGTTTCCTCCTGTCTGGTGAGCTTTGTTTTTGATGTTCCCAAGGCGGTGACCTGAAAATAGGTGCTGAAATGGGAACACCAAAAACAGTTCCTGCATGTTATGGACTGAAAAATCCATGCTGCCCAGCAACTGGTGGTGTGCATGTCCGCAGGGGGGCCATGTTGTGCCCCCCCATGTGTGCAGCCATAGGGCATAAGGCACCAGGGGTCCCTGAAGGGCACCCTTTGTGTCCTCTTTGCCACAGTTTTCATGGCAGTGGAACCGCCATGAAAACCATGGTGGATAGGAAACTTGTTCCTTGCTTGGTGGGACCACGGCAGTCCTGTCAAACATATTACTGCCTCCTGACTGCCGCAACCCCACCAGAAAACGGTGGTTTCCTGGCAGCTGCAGCGGAGCTTTGGCGGTCCCACATCCCATATCGTAATAGGACGCTAGGGAGACCGCCACCACCGCAAACCCACGACAGCAAGACTCGTAATCGGGGCCGGTGAGTTACAGAAGAGATTTGTGGTCTCTTCTGTAATAAAAACAACTGTCCTGGAAGCATGAAAAAAGACACAAATGTCAACAGCACTGCCAGAGCATTTCCGTTTTCTGGCTCCTTGCAGTAACTGTAAGCTTTGTATCATAATGCCCTCACTCCTTCGTCTGACTTACAGAGCTTAAAGTCTGCCACGTCTTGGGTCAGGTAAGGACAGACAAAGCATCATGTGCCTTATTACAACAGTAATACTTCCTATTACTTTTCTATATAAAAGTCACCTGGCAGGGATTTCAACAGCCGAGAGCATTTATGCTTTGAATATTTTTTAAGCCTGCTGACTCCTCTCTACATTATGTGTCAAGAATACAGCAACACTACATGCTTCTGTAATCCGTCTTGATCCCAGCAAGCTGCCCTAGAAAACAAGCCATTGTACCCGGGACTAATGTGGGTATAGTTATAAGACATCAAGAACTATGTGCCATTGCGGTTATTTGAGGCCACTGCAAATGTAGATTGCACTAGGGGCGCGCAGCTATTTTCATGCAACTAAATGAGCGATCTTCAAACATTTTAGTGCTGCCCCGTGTAAAACAATTACAATAAGGTTCCAGAATGAAAATATATTTCTATGCAGTCATTCTATAAAATTGGCAGTTATAAACATATTTAACAATTCAAATATTGTAGATATGTTCAGTTGTCCCTTTTAAATAGGTAATCAAATTCATGATTACCATCAGGCTATAGGCAGCATGGCTTTCCTAAAGTGTAATAGTGTCAACAGTGTGATGCTTTGATGTTGGGTGGAGAGATTAAAGGAATATTTTGATCCCCCCTTTTACCAAATACTGCTAGCCAGAATGTTATTGACAAAATATGTGGATGACTGACATTACATCGGAATCAACAATATCGTGTGACAGAAATATTGTGTCCAAATTATTGTTTACAAAAATTTCAATTTCCTATCCTTATATTGGTAAGTACAAAAATATTGTCTCACACTAATATTGTTAAATAATATACAAATATATAATTTCTTTATATATATATATATATATATATATATATTCCATAAAGAAAAACGCATTCCACCTCCTGGTATGTGTAATCAAGCCCAACCACTGTGCTCAGTTCGAAAACCTCTTTATTCCGGCAGACAAGACAGCATAACGCGTTTCGACTCTGCTGAGTCTTAATCATATGCAAATACCATGGAGTCACTAATTGGGCTGATTTATAGCTTGTATTCATGAACAGTGACGAGGGACAAAGTACACATTTTTAAAGCAGCAGTTCAAAAGGCGCGAGGTGTAACTGCGGTTCACACATAATTTTATATTGCATATTTATAAATGAAAACAGTGGCTGTTGCTCTTCAAATTCGATGCAAGGATAAATCCATGACAGTTCATTACTTGACATCCTCAAGTATTTGCCTACTGTTCGTAGTTCCTTTTGTAGGTAAGTTATTGGACCACAGTTCCCACAATGCCTTGTTTTAGCAAAACAAATACCGTTGTCCCAAACGTCAAAAAAGTTCACAATACCTCAAGTCCTTCGTTTTGGAACATAATTACATAGCCTCTTTCATGCCTTCAAAGGATTGATTCCGTGTATGGCAGAGATTACGGCACCATGCTTAAATTCAAAGTCGTGACTCAATTCCTGGAAATAGCCTTCATGGAAAAAAGCTTCTCTGCTTATATTCCATTGATGTAAGCACAGAGTGCAGGGATCCAGTTCCTTGCAAATCCTAGCTGGGTTTGGAAAGTTTTTAAAATTCCTGTGCGGGCCAGCTTGAAAGCAGTGCCCTGCTCCAATCACTCCATCCATTTTCCTTTTACAGCCAGCGGGCATCCCATCACAATAAATCCAAATAAACTGCGACGCATTGGGACACCCAGCTTCACAGACTAGGGCTTGTTGGGCAGCATCAATACCCCATATATTCCATAAAGAAAAACGCATACACGGAATCAATCCTTTGAAGGCATGAAAGAGGCTATGTAATTATTTCCATTCACTCACCAACACAGCCATATGCACACTCACTTACCCATACAGCCCCCCGCAGATGCACTCATGAACCCATACACCCATTGAATCACCCACTAAGACATCCATGCAGGGAGTCACACCCCCCCACCCACCCCCACAGACAGTCAGGCACCCATACAGGTACTCAGACAACCAATCATTAACCCATATAGACACTCATGTAGCTACTTACAAACTCATACAATCACTTACACACCAACTGACAGACTGATACAGACATTCAATCAGTTTAGTCATTCACCCATGCATACACTAAGACACATTTAATCACTCACTTATACAGTCAGTCACGCACCCACTAAATTATCCATTCAGACACTCATAAACCCACTCATTCTTCAATACACCGTGGCGTATATATATATAAAATTCTTAAACTTTTTAAAAACACTCAGTTACTGGATGATGTCATCAGTGATGTCAATAGTGATGTCATTTGAGATGTCATCAGTGATGTCATCAGTGATGTCACTGACCATGTCATGAGTTATGTACTCTGTGACGTCATCAGCAGTGCATTGCAGGGGCGCGAGTTATAGTTAGCTCAGCTAACTATAACGGCCAAATTTCTCTGGTTTTGTACGAGTGAAATGTTAGCCTAACTATAACGTCCCTGAAACCTGTGTTTTTTTCAGTGAATTTCTAAGGTTTTTTAAATGCTAATCCCTAACTATAACATCCCTGAAACCTGTGGTTTTTTCAGTGAATTCATAAGGTTTTTTAAATGCTAAACGTTAAGTATAAAATTACTGTAATCTATGCTTTTTTCAGAATTATAGAATTCCTCTTATTTAAAAAAAAATTGCAAGTATTTTTTTAAATTTTCTTTTTAAAATTATTCATAGTTTTTCTAAAATCTTCTTTAAAAATTATAATCACTCTTAAAATATATATATCATAGACTACTAAAGATTTATACTGTTATTTATTTGAACGATTAAAATTTATATTTACTTGAAATAATGCTTTTAATACTGTGAAAGTTGTTTTATTGTATTGTTATGATAACTAACATTTTTAAAAAAATGTTTTAAAAAGAAGTTGCGCACCCTACGCGAACCTATACAATGGGTGCGCGGATTCGGTATAGGAATCTCAAACTCAAAACACATTTAGAATGAAAAAATATTTGTTTTAGACGTAGAGGTGTATTAGTGACTACTTAAAAATAGTAATAAAGGTGTTTTAAATTTGTTTTCAAATGATTATGACAGATTTTTGTGGACTTGATGGTATCACGTTCGAGACGCGGTTCTACACGGTGGGTGAGCGAACCCTGCCGGTGCGTAATTCTGGGATCGCGCAGGGGTCACGATTCCGGCGTAATTTAAAAAGTATGAAATATCAGTGTGGAAACTTTAAATATCAGTTTTGCTTAAAGACTTTCACTAATATACTTTTCAAATTATTTTATAAACAGCAATTTATACTTTATAATTATGTAAAGGATATTTTACGGGTGCGCATCATCTAAGCGACGGGTGCGCGTACTGTACGCGAATGGACATGGAAATAAAGCTTTTGATTGGTTCAAAACCTTTTCATTCTGTTAGAGGGAGGATCTAATACCTATTTTATTCGTCTTATTTTGTGTGTGTTTTCCTGGCAAGACCTGTTTTTTGTAGGATTTTGGAATTGTTTTTTTTTTTTGGGGTGCTTTGACTTTTTTTCAACAACATGGCATCCAGTCATCCTGAGGAAGATCTCCTGGAAGAGCCTGAGGAAGTGGAGGAGCCTGTAAAAAAAAGAATGTAAAGTGTAGTATGGGCTTTTTTTTTACAGTGCCAGAGGGCGAAACCAGGAAAGTGACTTGCACTCTGTGCAAAAGAGTACTTTCTCGAGGGTTGGATAAAAAGTACTCGTGTGGAACATCATCTATGAAGAAGCACCTCAAGACAATTCATCCTGTTCATTTGGACAAGTAACTCATGGTGCAAACTGTTAAAAAAAACAAAAAAAAAACAAATTGTTTAAAAAAAAAACAAAAAAAAACGGTTCTTATGGAACCACAAAAACTGTTTAAAAATAGAAAAATTCCCTGAGTGATTGCATGAGTGTAGGGGTACTGCCTGAGTGATAGGAGGACCACATGGATAGTGCCTGAGTTATTGCATTAGTGCATGGGTAGTGGCTGAGTGCATGGATAACTTCATGGGTACTGTTTGAGGGAATGGATGAGTGCAATAGTAGTGGCTGAGTGATTGGATGAGTGCATGGGTAGTGCCTGGCTGATTGCATGAGTGCAGGGGTAGTGCCTGGGTGATTGGAGGAGAGCATGGGCAGAGCCTGAGTGCATGGATGAGTGCATGGTAGTGTTTGAGGGACTGGATGAGTGCAATAGTAGTGCCTGAGTGATTGGATGAGTGCATGGGTAGTGCCTGGGTGATTGGAGGAGTGCATGGGTAGAGCCTGAGTGCATGGATGAGTGCATGGCTAGTGTTTGAGAGAATGGATGAGTGCAATAGTAGTGCCTGAGTGATTGGATGAGTGCATGGGTAGTGCCTGTCTGATTGCATGAGTGGAGGGGTAGTGCCTTTGTGATTGGAGGAATGCATGGGTAGAGCCTGAGTGCATGGATGAGTGCATGGGTAGTGTTTGAGGGAATAGATGAGTGCATGAGTAGTGCATTACTAGCGTTTCAGAGAATGGATGAGTGCAACAGAAGTACCTGAGTGATTGTATGAGTGTAGGGGTAGACCCTGATTGTATGGAGCAGTGCATGGGTACAGCCTGGGTGATTGGAGGACTGCATGTGTAGTGCCTCAGTGATTGCATGAGTGCATGGGTACTGTTTAAGAGAATGGATGAGTGCAACAGAAGTACCTGAGTGATTGCATGAGTGCAGGGGTAGAGCCTGAGTGCATGGAGCAGTGCATGGTTACTGCCTGAGTTCATTGATGACTGCATGGGTAGTGCGTGGGTGATTGGAGGAGTGCATGGATAGTGCCTGAGTGCATGGATGAGTGCATGGGTAGTGTTTGAGGGAATGGATGAGTGCAACAGTAGTGCCTGAGTGATTACAGGAGTGCATAGGTAGTACCTGGGTGATTGTATGAGTGCAGGGTTACTGCCTGGATGATTGGAGGAGTGCATGGGTACTATGAGAATGCACAGATGTCAGCATAGGTACTATTTGAGGGAATGAATGAGTGCAACAGTAGTGTGTGAGCTATTGTATGAGTGCATGGATAGTGCTTGGCTGATCGTATGACTGCCTGGGTGATTGGAGGAGTTCATGGGTAGTGGCTGAGTGAATGGATGAGTGCATGGGCAGTGTTTGAGGGGATAGATAAGTGCAACAGTAGTGCCTGAGTGAATGCATGACTGCATGGGTAGTGTTTGATGGAATGGATGAGAGCAACAGTAGTGCTTGAGTGATTGCATCAGTGCATGAGTAGTGCCTAGCTGATTGCATGAGTGCAAGGGTAGTATCTGGGTGATTTGATGAGTGTATCAAAAGTATATGAGTGAAAGTATGAGTGCAAGGGTAATGCCTGGATCATTGGATTTAGAGGAGTATTGTAATGAACAACATTAAAACTCTTTTCAAACTTCACCATTACCTACTGTAAACAAGAAAAAGAAAAACTATTATGTAATGTAATGTATTATACAAAATATAATATTATATTTTTAAGAAAACAATATAATTACATAACATTTTCAGTTTCCCTTTTTTGCTGTTCTAAGATTTTACTGAATATCACTATACTCAGTGAGTTCAGCGGAGAAAAAAAATCAACGAGATTATAAATAAAAAAAAAAAAATCAGTGCAGAGAATTATTGGCAATATGTGTAGCTATGTATGTATCTATCTATAGTTTCTTAATTACGTCCTTCTTGTACATTAACTATATTATTTCTCTCAAGTATATTTGCTGAGATGTACAATCTCATTTATATCTCGTACAATATAGACAATAAATATATAAACTATTTACTTTTAAACACAATTTTCCAAATGCAATATCAATTAGCACAAATAATAATCCAAACTCTATTTATAAATAGTAATTGTTTCAATGTTGTCCATTTTCTGTTCACATCTTCCCAATAGGCCGAATAATGTATTCAAAACTTTTGCTTCAAAAATATCCAATATAAATTTGTTATTTTGTGTTCACATCTTCCTAATAGGCTGAATAATGAATTCAAAACTTTGGCTTCAAAAGTATTAAATATGAATTTGGTAATTCATAAGGCAATCTAGGTTTGAATTCCAAGTGGGCATCATTGCAATGTGTCCATCCTTTATTACACTTTAAATATACAGTATAGTGTCCAGATGTAGTAGTAGGTCCAGCATGGAAAATAATAGCCACGACTATGAAAGTTCTTCCTGAAATAGATATTTGACTTGCAACAAAAAAAATTATTTTTGTTTCCAATTTTCTTCCATTTGCTCTACAACGTTGTAGCATTAAAATGAGATATTTTCCATATCTTTTATCTTTCTATGTGTAATGTAGACAACATCTCTGATCTAAATTGTGAACATCTCGTGTCCTGATTGGCTGTTTTAATCAATTTATTAAAAGGTACTGATTCACAGTCTGATATTGTCAAGTATATGAATTGTTCTGTTTGTATTTCAGTGATAGTAGTAAAAGAACACTGTGAGAAGTTGGCCTGGTATATGCTGTTCACTAATTAAAGTGGACACCTTGCACCAGAACAATTCGACTCTTATGGTAGATAGGTTTAAGACAACCTTTATAGAAAGCTATCCTAGTGGTAGCTGTGGAGAGCAGCCTTCAGGCTAAGTCTTGAAGGAATGTAAAGCAGCTTGTTTTACCACACAATCTCTTGAATCACCAAATGAAAAGACACCACACAGGTATATATATCAAATATATATGTATTTATTAATAAACACTCTCTACTAATCTCTTTATGAGATTAGAGGTCAGAGAACATATGTACAAGTCAAATATTATCAGAATAAGTTTAGCACAATCGAATATCACAATCTTAGTTTGCTAGACCTAGGTCTAGGGCATCTAGAATCGAGGGACCCCCAAGAACCACCCCAGGTAGTTGTAGGAGACCCACAGGGGACGGACGCGGTGACCTGGCACCGGTGCGAGTCCTGTGCGAGTCTATGCACTCAGACGCGATTGGGATATCAATGTTAAAGGTCCCTTGCGTGTTCGAGGCGAACACACCGATCGATCCTTGTGCGAGTCGAAGGACGCGGTCACAGATAGAGATGCAAGGGAGATGGACGCGCTGTGTCTAACACAGACGCGAACCTTGTGCGAGTCAATGCAATGGAGATCTCAGAGTTACAGGCCCTTTGTGTGTTCGAGGCGAACACCGATCGGACTCAGTATGAGTCGAAGGATACAGTTTTAGATAGTGTTGCAAAGGAGATGGACGCGGTGTGTCTAACACAGACGCGAACCCTGTACGAGTCAGCGCAATTGTCGCACTTGGAAAGTTAGAGTTTTAGGACACTTCTAGGGACGCTACAAGCAAGTCACTTACAGGGTAAGTAGTTCTAGGGCCCACACCCACAGGAGCACCGTAGTGCTGAAGTTACCTCACCCAGGGGAGCCGGGTGCATAGGTGTTCTTTGGTGTCGGGTCGCGGCGTCGTTTTCAATGGGAGCCAGTGAAGACTTGCTGCTTGCGGCGACAGGAGAAGTGTCCGGAGGAATCCAAGCCTGGATTCGGAAGATGGAAGACCTGAAAGCAGAGGGGACAGTGTTCAAAGTCACTTGGCAGTGACTCGGGGCAAGGAAGATGGATGCCCACCGTCGTCGCAAGATTCAGGTCGTTCGCGGTTGCCTTGACTCTTCAGCCACGAGGTCCAGGGGGTGTCTACGACGACCAGAAGCTGGATTTGGCGTGTCCCACGATGTCTGCAGCTTACTGCGGTGTCGGCGACTCGATTGGAGCCAACCAGTCTTGGTAACAGCAAGTCTCGGGGAAAGTGTGAAGAGGCAATGGCGCAGACCAGCAAGGTCTGTGGGACTCACCCAGCGAGGGTAAGTCAGGGCAGGTCTGGAGCAACCAGGGGAGCCCTTTGGTTTCTTTAGAAAGTCTTTTGGGGACCCACAAGCCGGCTGGCAAGGATCATGAAGACGCCTCGGGAGGATTCGCTCACAGGGGCCCACGGTCACTCGGGACGTGGTAGGCCTCTGATCTTAGGAGGGATTCCTGCTGGAGGCTGGGACCACACGTGGTCTAAAGCACAAGTTCATGGAATGTTGTGAAGGGGTTGCACTCAACAATAGTGCACAGTACCCAGGGGTCGCGGTTCCTCGTTACTCTTGGGGTCCACTGGCCTCAGCTTCGCTGGGGACTCACGATGGCCTTTGAGAAGTCAGGAAATCCACTTCTTGGGCTGCAGGGACTTCGGACTCCGGCGGGAGCGGCATAGTTTGCGACTGTCGTTTGTAGTTTTGGTGCCTGCCAAGCAGGGGAGTCACTCCTTGACTCCAAGGGAGATTCTTCAGTCTTCCAAAGGTAGTGGAACGTCGAAGGTCCAGGATTCTTCTTCAGAGCGTCGTCCAGGAAAATCTAGGGTGCAATGCACAGGTTCCCCCTCTTATACTAAAAGGAGGGGAGGGACTAGCTCTATGACCCTACCTATGGGAGGGCCAGGGGAGTGGGTGGCTACACCCACTTCCCTTTGTCCAGTTTCGCGCCAGAGCAGGGACAGGTAGCCCCTGAGCCGGTTTGAACTGGCATATGCACAGAGGAGCCTTCTGCTCCCCCAGTGCAGGACTTCAAAGCACTCTAAGAGTGCACCCACCCAGCCCCAATACACTAAACCCTGTCTGGAAGGTGGTCACACCCCCTTGGGACAGGATATCTATTGTTGGGCTTCCTCCACTGCGAGTGTTGGTCATCAGCAGGAGGGCAGCCCAGTTTCTGTGACTGGTGGCATCCATTTTGTGATGCCAGGGCTGGATGTATGATGCTACATCGCAAACGTTTACATCGCAAACATTTACATCGCCGTCTTCACATCGCATACACATTCACAACGCACACTTTAACAACGCAAACCATTAGTTCGCTTCCCCATTGAAATGCATACAAAACACAATCACAACGCACACAAACACCCTGCATGCTTTAACATCGCGATTTTTTCTCCCGACCCTAAACTGTAAGCACAATCCCCCTTACGCCTAAAGCCTATAACACTGTCCTACACTACGACCAGACACTGCCCTAAACCTTAAACACTACACTCTAAGCACAATTCCCCTTACGCCTAAAGCCTAAAACACTGCCCTACACTACGACCCCCAGACTCTGCCCTAAACCCTAAACTGTAAGCACAATCCCCCTTACGCCTAAAGCCTAAAACACTGTCTTACACTACGACCAGACACTGCCCTAAACCCTAAACACTACACTCTAAGCACAATTCCCCTTACGCCTAAAGCCTAAAACACTGCCCTACACTACGACCCCCAGACTCTGCCCTAAACCCTAAACTGTAAGCACAATCCCCCTTACGCCTAAAGCCTAAAACACTGTCCTTCACTACGACCAGACACTGCCCTAAACCCTAAACACTACACTCTAAGCACAATCCCCCTTACGCCTAAAGCCTAAAACACTGCCCTACACTACGACCACCAGACACTGCCTAAAGCCTATAACACTGCCCTACACTACGACCACCAGACACTGCCCTAAACCCTAAACACTACACTCTACGCACAATCCCCCTTACCTCTCTCTCCTCGTGTCGTCCGTCCCGGTGCTCGCCTCTGTCCGCGTCCGACTCTCGTCCATTACACCACATGCGATTTAAAAGCGCATGCGTTTTAAAAGCGCATGCGATGTAATGGGAGGCGTGGTAATGGTCCACGTCGTAACGTCGCTTGCGTTGTAACGCTTGCGACGTAAATGCATGCGATGTAACGCATTCGTTGTGATGGGTGTTCGCCGCCAGGGCTCTGCAGGATTCTACCGCGTTTCCACAGTAGGTACATGTCTATCCCTCTAGAAGGGTGGAATGCTACCCCCGCCACCAGGACTGGCGGGGGTAGTATTCAAGGTGTTTGACACCAAACACGACATGTTTCGATGCAGCCATTCCAAAGTTAGCATTTTCCCGCGAGGATATAATGCACTTAAAAGTATATGGTTTAACCGCATCCACAAACAGCACCAGAGAATGGACTCTGAGAGCTGCAGAGGGGCCCTGCTCAGGCAGAGGCACCCCCTCACATAGAAGCAAAGCACCCTGCCCTCAGGATTGATAGGGCCTGCCTTAGGGGTGACTGATAGGGTTACATGTGTGTGTAGGAGAGATATAGGGAACCTATATCTCAGTGAGGGGTGCTAGCACTTCCTCACTCAGGCTGCAGTAGCAGGCCTGTGGTGTCAGATTTAGTCTGCTTCCCAGGGGTGGCATAATACATGCTGCAGCCCCTGGTAGGCCTGTGAAGTACCTATGCCCTTGGTACCTAAGGTACCATATACTAGGGACTCATAAGGTACCACAGTATCCAATCACTAGTGCACCTAGAGTGCACTCCAAGTCGTTTAGAGAGAACAGAGAGGCTGGGGCCCTGATTAGCAGGGACCCAGCCGGACTATAGCCAGAAACCAGTGTAAACATCAGAAAAAAAGTGGGGGCAACATAAGAGGCAGATCCTACTCTCCTACACACACTCTTCACAATTATGATCCCATCTGTAACTTAGTCCAAATAAGTTTTCAATCATAATTCCTTCATCTTCTAACACTCCAAGCATAACCATTAAAACTTATTGTGCATCTTGTAGTACATTAAGAGTAAATGTCAGTGAACCACTACATATATCCAAAAGATGACGAACTCCAGAAGCAGTATGGATTTTAGTTCTGTCAGTTACCATCTGTTGAAATACATGATGTAATAAAGAACACAATTTTTTTCATGATTTCCCAATGAAGCTCTTCTAGATATAACACAACATTCAAAATCACATTAGCATAGCAGTTGATACCTGAACTATTTTCCAACTGATATCCTACAATCTCATAAACAGTTTCCATTTTCTTTTTCTTTTCTTTATGCCATGAAGTTTCTGTTCATTTATTTTCTTCTTTTGAACCTCAATTCCATATTTGACATATTTCCGTTTTGGACAGACTATACATTTCTCATATATGGGGTATTCACCTAAATCTGGAGCATAACGTCTTCTTAGACGATTACATAATTTGCATCATCACTAATCTTTTTGTCATCAAAATCTATCAAATACAAACCAGACAATGTTCTTACTGGAGATAATGCAATGTATGCCATTCCCTCTTTGAACACTGTACTTCTAATATTTACAAAAGTGGTGTCTATACTTGAACCTTGAGATTTATGAATAGTTACTGCATATGCTAAAGACAGAGGAAACTGTTTTCTGCGAACGTACAAGACTTTTACAAGCAAAAAACATACAACACAATGCCCAATCTGTGTTACCTCTTTAATCTGATCAAATTTTATCTTCAAAAATTCTATTCCATCTCTGTTCTGAAATTTTACAAACTCAACAACTTTTCACATTGCTCCGTTTACTAAACCTTTTTCTACATCCAAATTACGCCGCAAAATTACTCGACAGTTTATACATACATGTAAAGTGTTTTCTAAGCCTGCTGTTTTAGATACAAACTTTTCCAAATAATGCAATTCAGACTGTAGTTTGCCTGTGAGAAGAATAGTCACTCCCTGGTGTTCAATTTTATCAATAGCTTTCATTTCAACTATTTCCTGTTTTTCCAGTTTCAAAAGTTCTTGATTAAATGTAGAACACTCTTGCAGTGTAGGCATTAGGCAAACTATAGACTTCTTTTCTTCAAGCTTATTGTACATTATTTCAGACGCTATGTTTCCAGTTGTAAACAAGTTCCTTAGTAACTCGACTTTCCAAAGCTTCTTTACCATGTTTCGTCAAGACACCAATTCTTATGTCTTGAAGAATATTTTCATAATGTTCATCATTTGCTTGTTGCATATTCTTAATCAGTTCTTTATATTCAAAATTTGACCAAATGTTCACATTTCCAATACTTCCCAAAGATTTCCTAGTGGCTTCATAGACAAGTGTTTTAAAAACAGGTTGTCCTTTTACAGGAGTAAGTTGTAGTAGATCACTGAATACAACGACATGTTTACCTCCAAAGAGAACATCATAATTTGTTTTTAAAACCTGTTGCATCTTCAAGTGTACAAAGGCAAGCATTACGTTTCAGACCATACTCACCTCATCAATGATTAGAAGTTCCATTTTCTTCAACACTCTTGAAACTTCATAAGAAACTTCTCCAGATAGCTTGTGATATTCCAGTTTACAATAGGTTTAAATTGTTAACATCTGCATTCTTTATTTCATGCAGCAAACCATGTTGTATCTGTTGTGTCACTTGTTGATATATTTCTTTTTGTTCGATGTTTAGTTGTTCTTCTAAATTTTCTAACTGAATAATATCATGTTGTTCTTGTTCCATTGCAGTTTCTACTTCATTCATGGCAATTGCTGCTTCATTTTCAATAATTGGTTGTCCTAGTGGATCTTGGCTTAGTGCAGCCGAACTTTGACTATCTTGAGAACTGTCTCTGGCTATTTCACCTGCAATAGTAGATTCTTGTTCAATCTCATAATTTAACATTTGTAGATGAGTTGGGAAAATTGTGCATTGAATGCTATCTTTACAGGCATTGAAAGAATCTTCATAGCAGTCGAAATCTCCAAGTAATTCCGTTTCACTACGCCAAGGCTTGAACAGTTGCAGAAGTGCTAAATAGAAAAATTCCCTCTTATCTGGACTTTCACAACTAAGGGGCCGATTCCGATTCGGGCCGGAAATCTCTCTGACCGAGCCGGACCCGGAGAGATTTCCGACCGAATCGGACCCTAGCAGCCCGACCGAACGAGTACGATGCGCACGTATGCTATCGGACTCGAGTCGGTCGGACTCCCATTGAAGACAATGGGAGCCTCCCGTACAACTCGTACGCGGGCTCCCATTGACTCAATGGGTGCGAGGCAAACAAGGGCGCCCCCTACAGCGCGTGCGCGGCGGGCGACTCGCGCCGTACACGCACAGGTAGGGGGACCCATGGGTCCCCACTGTGTGCGACTCGCGCGGCTACGCGCGTACAGGAGGTCCGACACGGACCCCCAAAGTGCGGCTCCGACTGCTTCTTCGAGCCGGACGGCGCGAGTCGGTCAGACTGCTCGCGGCGCGCATCGTGCTGCCCGGCCGGGGAACGTCTCCATTGCGCGGTGCGGCGCATCCGTGCGAGTCGGTCGGTGCGGCTGGGACGGGCGTCGCGAGTCGGTCGGCGATTTCGCACGCGCTCGCATCGTACTCGTTCGCCCGGACGCACGTACTGAATCGGTCGGGAAAAAGGGCTCCGAATCGGATCCGGTTCAGCCGAATCCGATTCGGTGCCCTACCGGCCGAGATCGGAATCGACCCCTAAGTTTTCCGTGGTTAATGTTAATAAGATTTCCGTTGGCATGTTTTACCAAACATCCGTCACATCCAATTACTGCATATTTTTCTTCTTTTATATTTTCTGTAACATTTCTTTTAAAGCTGTAATGTTGAAGTATTTCATAGAGACATAGGTTTTCCAGATGTGGACTCTTTTTAGGATAGTACGTATCCAACATATTAGTTTTAACAATATCTGTACTTTCTGGTTCATTCAATGCTAGGTATTGGATTTCTTGTAGAGATTTCAATTCTCTATTTCGTGTGGCGGCAAGACCTAGACTTACCCAAATGTTTCCTCTTGATTTTGAATATAAACTGGCAGAGCGCAACCGTTCCGAACATTCATAGGGTCTAATCTCTTGATGGGAAAGCATTTTCAAGCTAAAGCTGTACAATTTCTTGCTAAGACTCTTTTCCTGTGAAATTTCTTCCCACATTTCTTTCAACTCTGTCTTTTCAGATTTGGTTATATATGACGTAACATAGCGAGCAACAGCAATTGAATTATCTGCAACATATTGAATATCCATGTTTGCATTTCACATTGTCAAAATCACTGGATTGTAGTCATTAATATACTTTGAATCTTCGGTTCTTTTTAAGTTGTATGTATTCTTCGGAGATTTTCGAGTTATTGTATGCCTTACTGCTGACATAAAACTATTCACTCTTCCTTTAGAAATTATTGGACGTGGGAATCCAAAACAACATTTTGTATAAAATGTTCCCTTTGCTTTGTATTTTCGTCGACAATATTTTCCACATTGATGACTTTGAAACAATATAAAACTTGTTGTCTAAAGCTGTTTTCTCCTCCTTCTTTTGGAATGGCAAAGGTAACATACTCTTCAATGAAAGATAAAACACTTTCTTCAGTATCAGTTCCAAATGTTGGTGCATTCTCGATCCATAGTAGCATGTGTATATGAGGAGCACCTCTGGCTTGGTACTCCTTTCTCCAAAAGAATTCAGTAACTTCTCCAAGAGGTGGATTACTTTTATTGCAGATAAAAGACACCATAGCTTGAAACCTATGATTAAAATATATGCACACATTTACAGGATCCAAGGAACAGAGTTCTCCAGTTGTCTTCAATTCAATATTTTTTACATTTGAATTTACTTCTCGTAGAAATTCAAGTAAATCGTCCCATGCATATTCAGCACAGCTAAGTGTTACAAACCACATAGGGGTACCTAAGTTTCTTAACATACATTTAAGTTCTCTGTGACGATGATACCAATACTTATTGGTACCACGTTGACACGCCATCAAATTAATTAACTGGGTTTCTAAATGATCATCTCTTTGTTCACCTCTGTCCATGAATTCCTTTGCAGAAACATGTGTAAGATGAACTCCTGTTTTTAATATGTGGGTTACTGCATATGAAAGTGCAGACAAGTCACTTTCAAACAGAAGATGAAATATATATGGAATGCACTGTCAAAATCTTGGATCTTCTGAGTACAATCTTGTTGAGCGGTATTCTGAAGCTGGAATCTGTACTGTTCGTTCATCATATTGTCCACTTTCTCCAGTGGGGAACAGCTGTGGAAAACAACGAGCTTCTAAACTTTTTTCCTATACACTCATGGGAGTTCCCTTTGCTTTCTTCATTTGAAATAATTCATGTATGCATGTCTTTTATACGTCTAGCATCTTCAGATGCATAACACATATCAGAATACATGTGCAAGTAGAGACATACCTCAGTCACAACACCATGCAGACCGTAACATTTTTCAGACTGCACTTCACTTTTCAAGCAGACACTGAAAATTATGCGGTATATTTGAAGTATACCTTTCCACAGACTCATTCAAAGTAGCCTAATCACTAATCCCTCTGCCAACATGTCTTAAACCGCACTTTTGTGCTGCAGCTTCACTATTCTACAACTACTCAGAATGTTGGGCCTAGCCAAATATAAAGCAGCAATCCTTCGCATATTTCTGCTATAAGTCTCACCATATTCCTGAAAGTATGCATGCATGTGTCTGTTCCTTTTGCTAGGGGCATCATATATGAAAGAAACATACAAATAGACGTATACCTATGTTTTATACATCTAGCATCTTCAAATGCATAAGACGTATGAGAATAAATGTGCAAGTAAAGACATACCTCAGTCACAAGACCATGCAGACCTTAAAACTTGACAGACTGCACTTCACATTTCTAACATACACCTAGATTTAAACAGCGTACTTCAAGTGAACCTTTCCACAGACTCATACAAAGTAGCCTAATCACTAATTCCTCAGCGAACATATCTTAAACCTCACTTTCCTACTGCTGCTGCTACTTCACCATTCTACTTCTACTCAGGTGTTGAGCCTAGCCAAATACAAAGCAGCAAACCTTCACATGACTCTGCTGTACTTGTAAGTCTCCCCATATTTCTGAAAGCATGCATGCATGTGTCTGTATCTTTTGCTATATATAAAAGAAGCATACAAATAGATGTATACCTTTGTTTTACATGTCTACCATCTTCACCTGGATAACGCATACCAAAATATATATCCAAGTAGAAACTTTCCTCAATCACAACACTATGCAGACCTGAAAACTTCACACAACACACTTCCCATTTCAAGCACATACCAAACATTATGTGGCATATTTCAACTGTACCTCTCTAGAGACTTATACAAAGTAGCATAATCACTAATACCTCATGTCAAAATGTTTTAAATCTCACTCGTGTGCTGCAGCTTCACCATTCCAGTACTAATCACAGTGTTGAGCCTAGCCACATACAAAGCAGCAACACCTCTCTGTTATAATTCTTGCATCTTCAAAAGTATTAGACATATGAGAATACATATGCAATAGAGATAAACCTCACTCACAAGTCCACACACACCTTAAAACTTGATAGACTGCACTTCCAATTTGAAAGCAACACCTAAATGTTTGCGGTAGACTTCAATTGTACATTTCCGCACAATAATACAAACTACCATAATCACTAATCCATCTTCCAATGTACATATATTACTATACACAATCTATTTAAATCATCATTTAAGTAAAATAAAACAACCTACAGTACACATCTCTACATTTCATAACATATTCCAAACATCACAGTTCTCTAATAATTTCAAAAGTTTGAAAAAAAGCTTTTAAAATCTGAAAATATCACTACAAAGAGTAAACCACTACTACATAATACACCTCACAAATTTGTAACTCACCTTTCAAATAGTATTGCAGAATATGAAATATCAGAAACTCATAAAAGATTTTCTTTTGCACAGAATAAATGTAATGCACTAATCTCAACAAGGTGAAACCAGTAATGGCAAACTTTCCCTCTCTTTCTGCACACAAATAAATGAAAGTAACAAATAAAATTTCTTCATACATTATTTAAAATTGTCAAACACATTTCTATTGGTTAGACATATTAATCCTTTCCAACTGTCTTCTAAAAATTCCAAAACTTATTTTCTGAAGTCGCGACTCCACCGCGGTGCCGCAGTATAGGGCCGCGATGGAGCTGCGAACCCTTACAGGAGTTCAAAAACCTATTTCTAATAATACTAGTATTTTTCTTTAATGACGCACTACTTCTACACATACTGCTGACTTAGGAAAACTTAATTTAGTAACATATCTCTTATATATAAGCTACCATTTCACATTTTAAATCCACACTTAACTTTTAACCCTTCCCCCAATCACCTTAATCCCAGGATTCATAGCAACACTTTTTGCAACATTCAATTGTACTGGCAGGTCACAAGTTCACCATATTCGGAACTTCAGCACAGCAGCTTACAAATTCAAATAGCAGGTGTGGTTAACTATTGCAAAATTTTACCTTATCCAATCTATTGTACCTTTTAAACATTTTTAATATCCAATAAGAAACATGCTTCTTTCGAAAAATAACATGCATCCTATTTTTGAGTGTACAGCCAATCACTTATCACCTTTTTGAAAAAAAGCATCTTCTCCACCATTTAGATACCTCTCATTCTACCAACTGACTGCCTGAGCTACAGACATCTTTTCATTACTTCCAGACATCCCTTCAAGATGCCTACAGTATGGATTGTAGGCCACAGCTATGTTTTCTGGTACAAAAGGTATGCTGATCACAGAGGTATTGACAAAGACTTAGGTTTGCAAAATGTGGATATTAAATGGATTGCACAGAGAGGATTAAAGTGGCAACAAATGACGCCTTCGGTTAAAAACTTTTTGCATCACCAACCCCCTGACCTCATGATTGTGCACTGTGGTGGCAATGACCTAGGCACATTAACTGGACTAGGACTCGAAATGCTCATGAAGGATTCCTTTGCACAATTGATGTTGCTTTTGCCTCAAACTGTCTTTGTATACTCTAATATATGCCAAAGACAGAAATGGAAGTGGTCAAATCAATTCTGTCCACAGTTTGAGAAAGCTAGGAAGAATGTAAATAAAGCTGTTTCTGCTTACCTCAGAGACCATAGAATAGGCTCCATCTATAACAACAATTTACTTTTTGATATGGATGACATCTACAGAAGTGATGGAGTGCACTTCACAGATGAAGGAAACAGAGTGTTTCTCAACAACCTTAAGCTGTGCGTCCGCACTTACATGTAGCTTCAACAAAGTCAGAATGAAAACAATGGCTCTTTTTAGAGCCACCCTATAACCCAACAGTGATTTGTTTTTTTTAAACATATATTCTCTCTTTTTTTTTATTTGCAAACCCGTTGCGGATTCGCAAAACAAAAGAACAAATTCAATGTACTACAACACAATACACTTTTCAAGTATAATTAAAAAAATATATATTACTACTAACTCAAATCACATTTAATCTTATTATTAACTTCAATCTCACTAACTCTATAAAGCAAGTTCACAAATGCAACACTGCCTTCTAAATTATATACTGGTAAATTCTTTATTTGAGATGGATCCGCAAACCCAACGCAACGTTACATGGAGGGGCTGCGCTGAGAGCCGCGATGGGGTTGCGACTCCCAAATCGAAAGAAAAAAAAAAACGCCCCACTTTTATTATTCGGTATCCGCCCCGGGGACCCCATCCCCCGGGGCAAGCTCTCACGTTGGGGACCGCGGGGCGAGCCCAAGGCCCCTGTGATCCCTACCGGCTCCCTGTATCCTGCAGGAGCCGGCATTGCTTTTGGGCAAAGGGAGTGCTGACATGCAGCTCCCTTTGCCCAAAAGCAATCTGCTTTGCTTCATGGAAGCGAGAGCAGGTTCACTGCTAGGCTAGGCTAGGCTAGGGCGGGGGCCCAAAACGCGTCAGCTTGGTGTATAAAGACTGTTTGTGTCATTCTGCCTACACACGCTGCAGCTTTCATTAAATCGTTGGCAGATACTTACCTGTGTGGGCTCTTCTATTTAAGGTAACTTTCTCGAATGGATTTAAAACGGCAAGCCTAGCCGTGGAAGAAGCCCCGCTGCGTCCCAGCAGACCTGGGAGGACGCCAGGTGGAGTGATCCATTTCAGGACAGGCGCTGGTTCTGAAAGCAGTATAATGTCAGCGGTGCAGCACAGGATGGCGCAACAACCCACTTGGGAACAAGATTTTAGATGGGCGGATTGTTAAGCACTCACTTGAGGAACACTGGCACTACTGATACCAGGAGGCCGTGTGGCGGCCATGCCCATAAGGGCGGGTATCATACAAAATCAGGTGCTTTGAAACAGCAAGGACTTTCTGCAGAATTTGCAGCCTATGACAAAGGGCGGGGGCCCGAAACGCGTCGGCTTGGTGTATAAAGACTGTTTGTGTCATTCTGCCTACACACGCTGCAGCTTTCATTAAATCGTTGGCAGATACTTACCTGTGTGGGCTCTTCTATTTAAGGTAACTTTCTCGGATGGATTTAAAACGGCAAGCCTAGCCGTGGAAGAAGCCCCGCTGCGTCCGAGCAGACCTGGGAGGACGCCAGGTGGCGTGCTCCATTCCAGGACAGGTGCTGGTTCTGAAAGCAGTATAATGTCAGTGGTGCAGCGCAGGATGGCGCAACAAGCCACTTGGGAACAAGATTTTAGATGGGCGGATTGTTAAGCACTCACTTGAGGAACACTGGCACTACCGATACCAGGAGGCCGTGTGGCGGCCACGCCCATAAGGGCGGGTATCGTACAAAATCAGGTGCTTTGAAACAATAATGACTTTCCGCAGAATTTGCAGCCTATGACAAAGGGAGGGGGCCCGAAACGCGTCGGCTTGGTGTATAAAGACTGTTTGTGTCATTCTGCCTACACACGCTGCAGCTTTCATTAAATCGTTGGCAGATACTTACCTGTGTGGGCTCTTCTATATAAGGTAACTTTCTCGGATGGATATATATATATATATATATATATATATATAAAAAAAACACAGGTGTCAGGGACGTTATAGTTGGAATTAGTATTTTAAAAACCTTAGAAATTCACAGAAAAAAACAAAGGTTACAGGGACGTTATAGTTAGGCTGATATTTCACTCACAAAACCAGAGAAATTCAGCCGTTGTAGTTAGCTGAGCTAACTATAACTCGTGCCCCGCAATACACTGCTTATGTATACATGTATACATCACTCATGTCATGGTCAGTGACATCACTGAGGACATCACTGATGACATCACTGATGACATCATCTAGTGACTGTGAGTGTTTTTTTAAAAGGTTTATGAGTGTTAAATATATATACCAAGGTGTATTGGTGAATCAGTGGATGTATGAGTGACTGTATGGATGACTCAGTGGGTGCGTGACTGACTGTATAAGTGAGTGATTAAGTGTCTCAGTGAATGTATGGGTGAGTGACTGATTGTGTGAATGTGTGTGTCTGTTTGACAGTTGATGTCTAAGTGGGTGTATGAGTGTGTTAGTGGGTACGTGACAACGTCTGTGGTTGTCTGGGTGTCTGTGTTTGTGGGTGAGGAGGTTTATGACTACCTGTATAGATCAGTGAGTGGGTGAGTGAGTGGCTGAATGGGGTACTGTTGTGTGTGTGAGAAGTTGTATGGGCCATGTCATGAGTGATGTAGTATGTGAGGTCATAAGCAGCGAATTGCGGGGGCATGAGTTATAGTTGGCTCAGCTAACTATAACAGCTACATTTCTCAGTCTGCAAACACGCCTCCTGGCGCACTCTTGGTTTGAGGGATAAAGTCCCCTTCGCTGTTGGGGATATTTAGGGGCCAACTAGCCTACTTGTTACCTCCAGTAAGTCCTACACAGTGGGATTGCTGAGAGGTGGATGCAGGCCATGCCCCCTTGCTTCACCACTCTGCAAACGAGCCTCCTGGCATGCTCTTGGTTGGGGGATGAAGTCCCCTTGCCTCTTGAGGATGCCTGGGGGCCAACTAGCCCTCCTGTTACCTCTAGTAAGCCCCACACAGGTGGATTGCTGAGAGGTGGTCAGAGGCCACGCCCCCTTTCTCCACAACTCTTCAAACGCGACTCCTGGTGCACTGCTGCTTGGGGGATTAAGTCCACTTTAGTCCTGAGGCCCTCAGGACACAAGGGGACCTCATCGCCCCACCAGCAGTGCGCCGAGAGGCACATTTGCATAGTGGTGGAAAAGGGGGCATGGCCCAGAGAAAAAAAAGGAGGGGGGCAATGTGGACCCCCTCCTCAGGCCGATTTTGGCCCCGGGAACCTCATCCTCCGGGGCTTGACCACTTTTTTTTTTTTAAATAAAAAAAGTGAAGGGGGCCGAGAGGCCCCCCTGTTGGGCCATTTTGGACCCCTGGGACCTACTCCCCTGGGGCATGGCCCGGTGGTCGGGGACCATGGGGGGAGCCTAAAGGCCCCCTGCGGTCCCGGCTGGCTCCCGCCTCCTGCGAGAGCCAGCATTGCTTTTTACCTCCAGGGAGCTGCCGACATGCAGCTCCCGGGGGGTAAAAAGCAAAGTGCTCCACTGTAAACAAGTGAGAAAGCAAAATACTCTCACTTGTTCACAGTGGAGCACTTGTTTGCTATGGGATGCGGGAGCAGTGCTCCCGCCATCCCATAGCAAACTGCAATGTCCAAGGGGTGGGCACCCCGGAACATTGCTGGTGACGGCCCTGGGGGGGTGGCGGTCCCAAGGGCCATTTACGGCTCCAGTAGGGGGGCCACGTGGCCCCCCTCCACTTTTGAAAGTAGCCGTGGAGTCCCCCCACGCATCTTTTGAATTTAGCCCCAAGGAGGATGTGATCCCTGGGGCTGCATGGGCAGGCAGAAGCCCCTCCATGTGTTCTTTTTTAAAATATAGCCCAGGGGTAGCGGTCCCTTGGGCTGCAGGGGGGGCTCATAGCCCCCCTGCAGTGAATAGATAAGCCCCAGGGAGGTTGCAGTCCCTGAAAACCTGCTCTCGCTTCCATGAAGCAAAGCAGAATTGCTTCTGGACAAGGGGAGCTGCATGTCAGCAGCTCCCCTTGTCCAAAAGCAATGCCGGCTCCCGCAGGAGGCAGGGAGCCGGCTGGGACCACGGGGGCATTGGGGCTCCCCCCGCGGTCTCCAATGTTGAGGCCAGGCCCCAGGAGATGGGGTCCCCGGGGTCAATAGTGGCACAGGAAAGAGGGGCCACGCAGCCCCCCTTCTGTATAAATAATTTAATTTAAAAAAATGAGGCCAGGCCCCAGGGATTGGGTCTCCGGGGCCAAAAGTGACCCAGGAAAGGGGGGCCATGAGGCCCCCTCCCGTAATTAAATAAAAAAAAAATTAAAGAGGCAAAGCCCCGGGGATGGGGTCCCTGCAGCCAAAAATGGCCCCCTCCTTTAAAATGAATAAAAAAATAAATGAAAAAATAAGTGCCCATGCCCCGGGGGATGGGGTCCCCGGGCCCAAAATTGGCCTCGGGAAGGGGGCCACGCGGCCCCTTCCCATTTAAAAAAATATATAATATAATATAATAAAATATATAAAATGGCTCAGGCCCTGGGGGGATGGGGTCCCCAGGGCCCCAAAAATATTAAGAGAAGAGGGGACACACAGCCCCCTTTCTAACAGAAAAAAAAAGAAAAGCCGGCATCTTGACAGAGGCCCCGGCCCCTCCCTGCACCACTCTGCAAAGGCGCCCCTGGCGCGTTCTAAGTTGGGGGATTAAGTCCCCTTGAATCCTGAGGGTCTCTGGGGGCCATCTAGCCCACCAGGTACCTCCAGTAAGTCCGAGGACACACCCCTTTTTACACCACTCTGCAAATGCACTTCTTGGCGCACTGCTGGTGGGGCGATGAGGTCCTCTTGTGTCCTGAGGACCTCAGGACTAAAGTGGACTTCACCCCCCAAGCAACAGTGCAACAGGAGGCACGTTTTCAGAGTGGTGTAAAAAGGGGGCGTGGCCTAGGACCACTCTCAGCAATCCAGCTGTGTGTGGCTTACTAGAGATAACAAGAAGGCTAGTTGGCCCCCAGGGACCCTCAGCAGCAAAGGAAACTTCAATCCCCATCCAAGAGTGCACCAGGGAGCGCGCTTGCAGACTTACCAATGCTGCTGTGTGGGACTTACTGGGATTAATAGGAGGGGTAGTTGGCCCCCAAGGATGTCCTTGGGGGCCAACTACCTCTCCTGTTACCTCCAGTAAGTCCCACACAGTGGGATTGCTAAAAGGACTTCAGAGGCCACGCCCCCCTTTCTCCTCCTCTCTGCAAATGCACCTCCTGGCACACTATGGGTTGGGGATGAAGTCCTCTCCACTCCTGAGGGACTTTGGCGGCCAAGAAGCCCTCCTGGTACCTCCTGTAAGTCCTACGCAGCAGAAATTCCTGAGCACTGGTTGGAGGCCCAGCCCCCTTTCTCCACCACTCTGCAAATGCGACTAGCAGTTAAAGAAGCATTAGTAATGTAATAGGTCTCACATTTGCAAGAGTTAGAGCTATTGGCGTTGTAAATGTAAAAGTTTTTTACTAATGTTTTTTGCAGTGGAGTGGATGTAGGTTGTGTGTAGTGGAATTATGTGGTATGTTGTGCAGTGAAATTATGTGGATAGAAAGTATGTGGTAATTAGTGTATAGGAATTATGTAGAATGAGATTATGTGTTATGGAGAGTAATTATGTGGTATGGTAGTCTGTGTTGTGGAGTGGTAACTTCAGGTTTAGTCTTCCTCGTTTCCATAGAAGTTAAACAATAAACTCAATGAGACAAAAAAAGAAGGAACCACTGAGGAGCACTTATGGAACTAGTCAGAGGTATGAGCAGGGCCACTGGAATTATTCGACTGTTTGACTGCACCAACTTTCGCACAATTATACATTTTCCGCATTTGCCACATAATCCATCATCTACTGCATAATCTGCAGATTTGAAAAAAAAACATGGTTTCTAGCTCAAACGGCTCCAACGTTACCAAAATTGCAGCGACAAGTGTTACAGCATGGTGGAAGGCCCTTTGCAAACCTAGAATGGTCACCTGTTACTTATTGCTAAATATGGGTGTTAAATTGGTACTAATGGTGTGCAAAGGACTCTTGATTCTTTCTTCACCTTTCTTTCTTTTTCTGCACTTCTCTTGCCTCTTTCTGCACATCTCTTCTACTTTCTGCACCTCTTTGCCTCTTTCTGCACCTCTGTTGCCTCTTTCTGAACCTCACTTGCCTCATTCTGCACCCCTGTTCCCTCTTTCTGCACCTCTCCTGCCTGTTACTGCACCTCTAGTGCCTCTTTCTGCACTTCTCTTGCATCTTTCTGCACCTCTGTTTCTTCTTTCTGCAACTTTATTTCCTCTTTCTGCACTTGTCTTGCCTCCTTCTGCACCTCTGTTGCTTCTTTCTGCACCCTTCTTCCCTCTTTGTGCAACTCTCTTGCCTCTTTCTACACTTCTCTTTCCTCTTTCTGCACCCCTCTTGCCTCTTTGTGCACCTCTGTTCCTTCTTTCTACACTTATTTTATTTCTTTCTGCACCTCTCTTGCTTCTTTCTGCACCCTCGTGCCTCTTTCTGCACCCTTCTTCCCTCTTTCTGCATCTCTCTTGCCTCTTTCTGCACCCCTGGTCCCTCTTTCTTCACCTCTTCTGCAACACACTTGCCTCTTTCTGCACTTTTCTTCCCTCTTTCTGCAACTCTGTTGCTTCCTTCTGTATTTATCTTGCCTCTTTCTGCACCTCTGTTGCTTCTTTCTGCACTTCTCTTGCCTCTTTCTGCACCACTCTTGCCTCTATCTACACCTCTGTTGCTTGTTTCTGCACTTCTGTTGCTTCTTTCTTCACCTCTCTTGCTTATTTCTGCACCCCTCTTGCCTATTTCTGCATCCTTCTTCCCTCTTTCTGCATTTTTCTTGCCTCTTTATGCACATCTGTTGCTTCCTTCTGTACTTCTCTTGTCTCTTTCTGCACCCCTGTTCCCTCCTTCTGCACCTCTTTTGCCTCTTTCTGCAACTTTCTTGCCTCTTTCTGCACTTTTATTGCCTCTTTCGGCACCTCTGATGCTTCCTTCTGTACTTCTCTTGCCTCTTTATGCACCTCTGTTGCTTGTTTCTGCACTTCTCTTGCTTCTTTCTGCACCTCTATTGCCTCTTTCTGCACCCCTCTTCCCTCTTTCTGCACCTCTTTTGCCTGTTTCTGCACTTTTCTTGCCTCTTTTTGCACCTCTTTTGCTTCCTTCTGTACTTCTCTTGCCTCTTTCTGCACCTATGTTGCTTCTTTCTGCACTTCTCTTGCCTCTTTCTGTACCACTCTTGCCTCTTTCTGCACCTGTGTTGCTTGTTTCTGCACTTCTCTTGCTTCTTTCTGCATCCCTCTTGCCTCTTTCTGTACCCTTCTTCCCTCTTTGTGTACCTCTTTTGCCTCCTCCTGTACCTCTTGCCTTTTTCTGCAACACGTTTGCCTCTTTCTGCACCCCTGTTCCCTCTTTCTGTACCTCTTTTGCCTGTTTCTGCAACTCTCTTGCCTCCTTCTGCACTTCTGTTGTTTCTTTCTGCACTGTTCTTGATTCTTTCTGCACATCTCTTTCAAAATACTGCACCCCTCTTGCCTCCATCTGCACCTCTGTTGGTTCTTTCTGCACCTCTTTTGCCTGTTTCTGCAACTCTCTGGCCTGTTTCTGCACTTTTCTTGTTTCTTTCTGCACCTATGTTTCTTCTTTCTACATTTCTTTTGCCTCTTTACGCACCCCTCTTGCCTTTTTCTGCTCCTCTGTTGCTTGCTTCTGCACTTCTCTTGCTTCTTTATGCACATCTCTTGCTTCTTTCTGAACCCCTCTTGCCTCTTTTTGCACCCTTCTTCCCTCTTTGTGCACCTTTCTTGTCTCTTTCAGCACCCCTGTGCCCTCTTTCTGCACCTCCTTTGCCTGTTTATGCACCTATTTTGCTTCTTTGTGCACTTCTCTTGCCTCTCTGCACCCCTCTTGCCTCCTTCTGCACCTCTGTTGTTTCTTTCTGCACAGTTCTTGCTTCTTTCTGCACCTCTCTTGCAAATGTCTGCACTGCTCTTACCTCCTTCTGCACCTCTATTGCCTCTGTCTGCACCCCTCTTCCCTCTTTCTGAACCTCTTTTGCCTGTTTCTGCAACATTCTTGCCTCTTTCTGCACCTCTCTTGCCTCTTTCTGCACCTCTTGCCTCTTTCTGCACCCTTCTTCCCTCTTTCTGCACCTCTCTTGCCTCTTTCTGCACCTCTTGCCTCTTTCTGTACACCTCTTGCCTATTTCTGCACCTCTTTTCCTTCTTTCTGTACTTCTCTTGCCTCTTTCTGCACCTCTGTTGCTTGTGTCTGCACTTCTCTTGCTTATTTCTGCACCTCTATTGCCTCTGTCTGCACCCCTCTTCCCTCTTTCTGCACCTCTTTTGCCTATTTCTGCACTTTTCTTGCTTCTTTTTGCACCTCTTTTGCTTCCTTCTGTACTTCTCTTGCCTCTTTCTGCACCTATGTTGCTTCTTTCTGCACTTCTCGTGCCTCTTTCTGCACCACTCTTGCCTCTTTCTGCACCTGTGTTGCTTGTTTCTGCACTTCTCTTGCTTCTTTCTGCATCCCTCTTGCCTCTTTCTGTACCCTTCTTCCCTCTTTGTGTACCTCTCTTGCCTCTTTCTGCACCTCTTGCCTCTTTCTGCAACACTTTTGCCTCTTTCTGCACCCCTGTTCCCTCTTTCTGTACCTCTTTTGCCTGTTTCTGCAACTCTCTTGCCTCTTTCTGCACTTTTCTTGCTTCTTTCTTCACCTCTGTTGCTTCCTTCTGCACCTCTTTTGCTTCCTTTGGCACTTCTCTTGCTTTTTTCTGTACCTCTCTTGCTTCTTTCTGCACCCCTCTTGCCTCTTTCTGCACCCTTCTCCCCTCTTTCTGCACCTCTCTTGTCTCTTTCTGCACCTCTCTTGCTTCTTTCTATACCCCTCTTGCCTCTTTCTGCACCTCTTTTGCCTCTTTCCGCATCTCCGTTGCCTTTGTCTGCAACTCTGTTGCTTCCTTCTAAACTTCTCTTGCCTCTTTCTGCGCCCCTGTCCCCTCTTTCTGTACCTCTTTTGCCTGTTTCTGCAACTCTATTGCCTCTTTCTGCACTTTTCTTGCTTCTTTCTGTACCTCTGTTGCTTCCTTCTGCACCTCTTTTGCTTCCTTCTGTACTTCTCTTGCCTTTTTCTGCACATCTGTTGCTTCTTTCTGTACTCTCTCACTTTTTTCTGCACCTCTCTTGCTTCTTTCTGCACCCCTCTTGCCTCTTTCTGTACCCTTCTTTCCTCATTCTGCACCTCGCTTGCCTCTATCTGCACCTCTGTTGCTTCTTTCTATACACCTCTTGCCTCTTTCTGCACCTCTTTTGCTTCTTTCTGCACTTCTCTTGCCTCTTTTTGCACCCCTCTTGCCTCCTTCTGCACCTCTGTTGTTTCTGTCTGCACTGCTCTTGCTCCTTTCTGCACCTCTTTTGCCTTTTTCTGCAACTCTCTTGCCTCTTTCTGCACTTCTCTTGCCTTTTTCCGCATCCCTCTTGCCTCTTTCTGATCCTTTGTAGCTTGTTTCTGCACTTCTCTTGCCTCTTTCTGCACCCCTCTTGCCTCTTTCTGCACCTCTGTTGCTTGTTTCTGCACTTCTCTTGCTTCAATCTGCACATCTCTTGCTTCTTTCTGCACCCCTCTTGCCTCTTTCTGCACTCTTATTCCCTCTTTCTGTACCTCTCTTGCCTCTTTCTACACCTCTTTTGCCTGTTTCTGCATCTCTCTTGCCTCTTTCTGCACTTTTCTTGCCTCTTTATGCACCTCTGTTGCTTCCTTCTGTACTTCTCTTGCCCCTTTCTGCACATCTGTTGCTTCTTTCTGCACTTCTCTTGCCTCTTTCTGAACTCCTCTTGCCTCTTTCTGCACCTCTGTTGCTTGTTTCTGCACCCCTCTTCCCTCTTTCTGCACCCTCTTCCCTCTTTCTGCACCTCTCTTGCCTCTTTCTGCACCCCTGTTCCCTCCTTCTGCACCTCTTTTGCCTGTTTCTGCAACTCTCTTGACTCCTTCTGCACTTTTCTTGCCTCTTTCTGCACATCTGTTGCTTCCTTCTGTACTTCTCTTGCTTCGTTCTGCACCTATGTTGCTTTTTTATGTACTTCTAGTGCCTCTTTCTGCACCCCTCTTGCCTCTTTCTACAACTCCTTTGCCTGTTTCTGCAACTCTCTTGCCTCTTTCCGCACTTTTTATGGCTCTTTCTGCACCTCTGTTGCTTCCTTCTTTACTTCTCTTGCCCCTTTCTGCACCTCTGTTGTTTCTTTCTGTACTTCTCTTGCCTCCTTCTGCACCCCTCTTGCCTCTTTCTGCACCTCTGCTGCTTGTTTCTGCACTGCTCTTGCTTCTTTCTGCACACCTCTTGCCTCTTTCAGCACCCTTCTGCCCTCTTTGAGCACCTCTCTTGCCTCTTTCTGCACCTCTTGCCTATTTCTGTACCCCTCTTGCCTCTTTCTGCACCTCTATTCCTTCTTTCTGCACTTCCCTTGCCTCTTTCTGCCCCCCTCTTGCTTCCTTCTGCACCTCTGTTGTTTCTTTCTGCACTGTTCTCGCTCCTTTCTGCACCTCTCTTGCAAATTTCTACACCCTCTTGCCTCCTTCTGCACCTCTGCTGGTTCTTTCTGCATTGCTCTTGCTTCTTTCTACACCTCTGTTGCCTGTTTCTGCAACTCTCTTGCTTCTTTCTGCACTTCCCTTGCCTCCTTCTGCACCTGTGTTGCTTCCTTCTGTACTTCTCTTGCCTCATTCTGAACCCCTGTTCCCTCTCTCTGCAACTCTTATGCCTGTTTCTGCAACTATCTTGCCTCTTTCTGCGCTTTTATTGCCTCTTTCTGTACCTCTGTTGCTACTTTCTGCACTTCTCTTGCTTCTTTCTGCACCCTCTTGCCTCTTTCTGCTCCTCTGTTGCTTGTTTCTGCAATTCTCTTGCCTCTTTCTACAGCCCTCTTGCTTCTTTCTGCACCTCTATTTCTTTTTTCTGCACTTCTCTTGCCTCTTTCCGCACCCCTCTTGCCTCCTTCTGCAATGCACCATTCCCTGTCATGCACATTAAATGATAAACAACAAGTGAAGTGACATGTGTCACAAACAATATGCAACTCAATGTTAAACATGACATCTAATTTCCCCAAACAGTAACTCAAAAGACGATGATGGAATCAGTGCAGGCGTCAAAGGAAGATACTGTATGGAAGCTTTCACTCCTGGAAAATCGCCTTCGGTGCAACAATTTAAGAATCTTAGGTATAGCAGAAGGCATGGAAGGCCAAGACATAAGAAAATTTGTGGTAGATATATTCTCGGAAGCCTTCCCGGAACTATCACAGTGGGACTGGAATCAAGAAATACAAATAACCCATAGATTCCCATTTCCACAGCGAGCAAGACCTGTGCAGGATACTATTAGACCTAGAGCGATCTTGATATCGGTTAATAACTTCCTAGCCCAGCAGGCAGTGTATGAGTTGGCGCGGCCCGATAAAAAAAGAAAGGGGAAAGGATCGGAATTTTTTGTAAGGCCGGACTTTTGCCACCAGACAGTAGAGAAACGTTGGCAACTCAGACAGCTTATTAATCCATTCCAGTGTAAGGGGGCTCAAGTATTTCTACGAAACCCGGCTACACTGAAAGTTACGTATAAAGAACAGACCCGGTTCTTCACGTCAGAAGTCAAAGCCAAGGAACACCTACAATCTATTGTTTAGTTTTATCAGGAGTAGTGAAGGGGCACATAAGGTTGTTCTTCTTTTTCTAGATGTGATATTCTATTACGAAAAGCTATCTCTTTTTCCATCCCATCCTTTTTTCTTTTCTTTCTCACTCCTTCTTTTTCTTGTTTTTTGTGGCACGGGGTACATAATTGTCTGGATTTTATGCATATTTTGGAGATCCAAAAGTTTGGGGTTTAGGCTGGTTGTGTAAAGATAATACTATGTTAGGCCACTAGGAGAATCTTTTTTTTAGGCTGATCGTATGAAATCAATACTAAGTTAGGTTATTAGGAATTTTATTGGTATGTCAGACACACAGGGGGAGCCTTGGGAGAGGTTAGCTGTCCGTCACCGGGACCATTGGTCCTAAAGCCTCAATACAGGAGGGGTGGGGGTGGGATGGAGTCAGTTTACTGACTACATGGGTAGAGGAGGGGGTGGGGAGGGGTGGGCCAGGATAAGGGAGAGCGGGAGGGGAGTAAAAAGAAAATGAAATCCACAGTAAATTGAAGATGAGGATGAGGATATGGAAATTAGGAGATAATGCCATAAATTGGAGAGGTACAACAGTTTTTGATGGGGGATAAAAAGGTCAAGAGTAGTATACGTTTATGTTCATTTAATGTGTGTGGGCTAAATAATAATGCGAAATGGCAAAGGGTTGCTGCTGAGTTGCGGGTGATGCAACCCGACTTGGTATGTCTCCAAGTGACTCACATCTCATGGGACAAGCGGAGGGTTTTCAGTGAGCTTGGGTATACACTATTAGCTTGCACACGACAGTCCACCACAAACCGCAGAGTAGCCATTTTAATCAAGAATGGGATACAAAGTACTGGTAGAACGGCGTTCGACAATCAGGGTCGTTGGGTGGTTATTGAATGTGCTAGGGGGGAATTTATATTCACTGTATGCTCTATATACGGGTCTAACTTGGACGAAGCCACAGTGTTAGAGGGTCTTATTTTGGAATTAGCCTCATGGCCTACCCCGTTGATCTTATGTGGGGATCTTAACATCCACTTGGATAGCCAAGATCTTCAGAAGGGGTGGAAATACTATACAGGCAGAAAACCTAGAGTTTTCAAGGCATTACAACACCTGGTGGAGGATCATGGCTTGAAAGATGCATGGTCAACATTGCAGAAATCAGATCCGGGCTTCACGTTTTATTCTCACCCCCACAACAAATTGGTCAGACTAGATTACTTTTTTGCGCCATTAGAACTATTAACGGGTTCCAGAATACAAGTCTACCCAAGAATCACATCTGATCATGGCCCATTAGTGATAGACATCCCGACCAGATGTAACAATAATTCTACCTCACGCAGACCCTTTTCGTTCGACCGTAAGCTTTTAAAAGAGTCTAATTTTATAAATCATATGAATGATTGGATTCGGCAATTTTTGGAAATCAACCATAACTCGACCTCACAACCATATGTTTGGGATGCCTTAAAAGCAGGGTTCAGGGGAGAGACTCTGAGCTATGGGCTTCACAATCAGAAACAACTTAGAGCTAAGGTTCAAGATCTTTATGAGAAGCTAGGCTGGCAGAAGTAGAACTGATGCGGAAGATAGCGAATAGCGGAGATACTGCCCCTTTACAATCAGAAGTAGCCCGATGCAAAGCCAGAATCAACCTTCACTGGAGCAAAGAAATTGCTACTAAATACAACTTGTGTAAGAAAGAAAGATATGAGTTTGGCGAAGCTACCGGGCGGTGCCTGGCACAAAGGTTAAGGTCTAAAGAGGCTTCACAGAGAATCCAAAATATCAAGGATAGACAGGGTAAAGTAGTGGAAACCCCACAGGAGATATTGGAAGTATTTTACTCTTTTTTTAATACATTATACACAGAAGATAACCAGGGGAAAGAGGATATTGAGACATTTTTCAAGGATATAGATTGTGCACAACTGGGGCAGGCAGAGGCACATATTCGGGATGAACCCATTACCATGGAAGAATTAGAAGAGGCAATAAATAATCTGAATAGTGGCAAAGTGGCGGGTCCAGACAAGTTGCCTCTGGAAATTTACAGAACATTCTTCCAGGAGCTAAAACTTGAACTTTTGACTACCCTACAACAAGCACAGGTGGGGAAAGTTCCCCCATCATGGGAGGAAGCAAATATTATTGTTTTTTTAAAAAAAAGGATAAATTAGCAGAGCTCCCAGGGTCGTATCGACCAATTTCCTTAGTAAATGCCGACGGGAAGATATATACTAAAATTTTAGCCACTCGCTTAGCGAATGTTATTACCCCACTGGTATCACTGAGACAACATGGGTTTATACCCAATAGGGGCACTGTAAACCACATTAATAGGGTGGTAGCATTGCTGGACAAAGCTAATGTACGGGGCACTACCTTAGGACTAGTTTTATTAGACGCTGAGAAGGCATTCGACCGTGTGTCATGGAGCTTTCTTTGGGGTACACTACGATCTATGGGGTTTTGCCCTGGTTTTATTCAAGCAGTTCAAGCCGTTTATAAGACCCCCAAAGCTCGAATCTGCATTAATGGTTTAGAATCTGCACCGATGTACATAACAAGAGGCACGAGGCAGGGTTGCCTGTGCTCTCCACTGTTATTTGCATTATATATAAACCCATTCCTGATTATGTTAGAAGGAAACCCAAGAATTAAATCTGTAGAATGTGGATCGGAACAACTTCGAGTGTTAGCATATGCAGATAACGTGGTGGTTGTAACAACGAACCCGGCTATAGCAATTTTTGAGATAGAACGAATGGCACATAAGTTCGGAGCTGTCTCTGGGTATAAACTTAATGCATCTAAGACACAAATATTATGTACCAACCAGACCTGTGTCCAAGACCCTAGAGTGACTAATGAAGTAAGTTATTTGGGGATTAAAATTAGGGCTTGTTTAAATGAATTGGTAGAAGTCAACTGGAATTCTATTATCATGAATGTAAAGAGACAACTAGACAGAATGGAATGCTTGCACCTCACAATGGTGGGGAGATGCAATGTCTTAAAAATGGTAATTTTACCTAAAGTTCTATATTTTTTTAGGTCTGTTCCGTTAGAATTACTTAAGGGACAGTTACAGCAATTACAATCATATTGTACGAGATTTTTATGGGCCCAAGGGAAACCACGAAGAGCAATGCATTTCATGTCGCTGCCTCGAGAGAAAGGTGGGTGGGCTGTACCTGATTTTACACTCTATTATTATGCATGTATTTTGAAAAACATCAGGATAATGATTACCGGAGAAGATATTGCTAACCCCGCAGAATACCCCTCTATATATCAGATGTTATTGGGGGCAGAAGTAAAGAACTGTCTGTTTAGAAAGCTGGAGTATAACTACTACAAGAGAACACGCTTTAAGATAGTAGTAGCTGCTTACAAGGTATGGAGAGCAGTATGGAAGAAGTTACGAATCAAGGGGGTCTGCTTTTATACACCAATAAACACACCCATTTTATTACCTGCAGTATTCACTGACAGAGTTGCTCAGAAATGGAAAGATAAAGGGAGTTACATGTATAGGCAAACTGTATAAGGACGGATGTCTGCTCTCCTTTCAGATAATAGCAGATAAATATAAACTCCTCAAAACTGAATTTTTAAATTCCTCCAGATGAGGGACTTCTTGATGAAAAAACAAAGGACAATAGAGCCATACTTGTTAGTTGAGGCCATTAGACGGAAGCAACGGATTGGTGGGATCTATAACTGCTTATTAGATACACAGAGAGAAGATTTGGAGGCCCAAAATATAAGATGGAGCAACAGATTTGGAGATCAAGACACACATATAGAACAATCAATTGACATAGCAGGGAAAATCTTAATATCAGCCAATCTAAGAACACAACATTTTAAAACTATATTTGATCTATATCACACCCCCGCGAAGATGATGAAATGGGGGGCTTAATGATGGGAAATGTTTTAGATGTGGGGCAGACGTGGCTGATATTATAAATATTTTTATACGTGTAGAAAGTTGACTCAACTTCTGGACCATATAGAAAAGTTCCTCTTGGAAATTACGGGAGTTAAAATTAATATCACACCGTCCATTATGTTGATGGGCATAGGGGAAGATCTGACTGAGGGACGTTTAGCTTTTGAATTTAGATATTTAATATTTATAGCAGTAGCGGTAGCCCGTCTATGCATAGCCTCCTTGTGGCTCCAAAGGAAGTCCCAACCTTTGAAATCTGGAGAGCTAGATTCTTTGGTATTTTTAATTTGGAACATAGCTTATACGCTCTCAAAGGGATACGGAAACAGAAATTAGGTTTGTCAATCTGGGGCCCTGTGATTAACCATATGAAGGAGTAATATGAATTTAATCATGTATTGTCTCCCTGGGTTGGCCTTACAGGCGTTATGTAGCTTTTATATTTAAGAAACTTATGTTAAGAAATTTATGTTAACCTCTTTGGAAATAACATGGACTTTTATATGATGCTTACCTCATCTGTAATATGATTTTGTTTGTATGTATTTAAAATTCTAGATTGCAATAAAAAAAAAAAGAATGTTTGCAAACATGATGCACACCACATGCCATGCATACTTAATTGTCACAAAAGTTAACACATTTGACTTACTTTCCACTTACAGCTGATCAAGGATATGGCCTACAGAAGTGGTTGATGACACCATTTGGTAATCCCCAGACTGATCCGCAAAAGGCATACATCCATGCACATTGCCGAACAAGAAACATCACAGAAAGAAGCTTTGGCATGCTCAAGTCCAGGTTTCGGTGCCTGGAATTATCAGGTGGAAGGCTACTGTATTCACCAGAAATGTTCTGCATGATGATCATTGTATGTGCAATACTACATAATATATGTGTCAAAACAAATGTGCCCTGGGGTGAAGAGGAACAGCCCTCTGAACAAATGGATGATGCTGATGATGAATCATAAGCAGAAGGACGAGCCATACTCAACACTGCTGCAGAAATAAGACGTCACACTCACATTGTCACTCATTTTTTCACATGATGTTGCTATTCAAAATTTGTACCAATATGCACCAATGTTAAAATTAAACTCTCAAATACACAGTTTAGACTTGCCTTTGTGTCCATGTTGTATACAGGTCATAAGATACAACAGCATTGAATGTGAATTGCTTTTATGTCATTTAATATATCATGTTATGAATCATCCAAATGATCTGTGTATGTAACATGTGTGTACATATGGATTTGCCTCGCACATAGAACTATTTGCAAAAGAAGGTGCTGCATTCGCTTGTGTGTGCACCTCATTGCTACAGATTGGACATGTGCATTCATCATGCGATCAACATCTACAGATGTGTCACACAGATGGGCATATGTGCACCGCTACATGTTAATGGCTACATACATGAGTCTTTCATGGCATGTTCACCTGCTTCAAGCAGTGACTGTCAAAATTGATCATGAGAGGCATTCTCATAAAACTTACACATTTAGTCACACATTATGCCAATAGGCAATGTCATAACATTAGCAACAGTGCCTAGTATGCAACAATATGATGTCACAACACAAATAAAAACATCAACCAAGTAAAGTGTCAATACTGTGTACAACTGTCCCAGTGAACGATAAAGCAACACCGCATGTTTTTGCAAGGACATTTCCAGAGTTAATCTGGGTCATATATGAGGCACAGACAAGCAATGTATTCGCTAACACGTTGTTCTCTGTGGTGTACTCTCTGCATGCGCACAAACTGCTGGCATGCGTCGGCAGAAGCTCACTTGCACCATGGTGCAAGGATGGCTGGGTGGTGTGGATAACATGCATTGCTGCAGAAAGGGGCGCCTTCATGCCGAAACTAAATACATTTAGGCAGATCACCTCTTAAAATGTGATGCAGCACACATTTAAAGAGTGATAATGTATGTTAAAAAAGAATTGTCACCTCATTGTGGCCTGTGACATCCAACGCCAGTGTTGTGTAGCAGTTGAATGCATATATGCATTTATGATGGCCCATAAATGTGGAAATGCAATAGTGGACATGTGTGTTGTATGGAAAAGCCACACCAACAGACATGTCGCCCCAACATGCAAAGTGTTGCGGGAGATGCGGCAATATACACAAGCATATGTAAAGCCACGCGGGGTGTCTGGCTGTGTCATGGTAGGATTTGGCCTGCAGGTAGTGCTGCTGGTGCGTGATGCAACGTGAAGCACCTGTTGCGCAAGTTGCCTGTAAAAGTACCACAAACATCATACAATTGCAATGAGAAATAAAGTTTGGACACATATCCCATGTTGTACGTGAATGTCAGAACCAAAAATGAACAGCCCACAGTAAAATACATGCATTATGTTGTAATGAAACATTACCTGAGCATTACATGGCGCATCACTTGCACAATACCACGCATCTCAACTTAATCATAACGAAATCATGGTTGAGTCACTTTGACACACAAAACGGGTCGCATCTTGGTCAATATTGACGCAACCATATAAACGTGTCGCATCTCCTGTACAGATGCATGTTGGGTTATTGTTCTTTTTAAAGTTTCATTTTTTCCACTTTATCTTACATTAAACATGTCAGGCAGGTCAAAAAACCTGTCATGGACAGTTTGGGGGCCTAGTTTGGCTCATTTTTCTTTTCCTGCCCTGAATGATCAGCACCGGGGCAGAGTCAGCCGAGGTGACTCCCCAAATGGCACGGATTTACGATGTTGATCGAATGGTCCACCAATTAAAACACCGCTGTCAGGATGTCGTCAGCAGAGAGGGAGACTTAATGGAGCATCTTGGACTTGAAGTTGGCGGCCCTATTGGTAAGTCAATAGCTAATGACAAACATATGTGACTCATTTACAGGTCTACAGCAATGCCATACATTGCTCCCTCCATTATTATTAAGTTTGAAGCACTGATGGCACAAAGGTTTCAGATTAAAGACCACATGAATTCCCAAGCATTTTTGCGTGTTGAAAAGTCATTGTGCCATACGTATGATACACCATGTGAATTAAAATTCAAATGGCATCGTTGCTCATTTGCAAGCACCCAGTGCCAAGGGTGCATCACTTTGGGTGATGCACTGGCATTGATATGTACAGGCACCATGTATGGCATTTACTGACCCTGTAAATATGGCACATTTATGCCCTGCGCTTTTTCATCACAGGCATGTTCCCTAGAAGTTGCTGTGTGTGTTCACACACAACACCCATGGAACATGAAACATTTCCTGATGGTGTTGAAATGCAACAAAATGGAAATGCATCTAACTGCCATGCCTCTCATTGGGAGACATATGTAGGCACAATGGTGAGGAATGTACTCATTCATCTAATTTATGCACATCTTACAATGCATGCCGCATCGTGCAGCAAACATAGCGCAAGTGAAACAACTGTGGTGATTTATCATGTGCAAAAAGGTGTCAATTCATGCACATACACAATCATCTTTGTGACGCAGACATCCTTGCACCACTGGGCAAGTGTGCCAGCGTCAGGGCATGTCAGATGATTCTGCCCCAGCACAAGCTAAATCACAGGGATGCAAGACATTATTTTGAAACACTCAGACGCCTGTGCTGTGAAGTGTCACAGCATTGTTACAGTCAAAGGGCCAGTGGTGCCACGTTGCAGGAAATGTTTGTACATGAGTTTCATGGTCTGTAAATTACATGCATATGTACTTACAATGTCTTGTGCTCAGTGCATACCCTGTGCACAAGCCCAGCATCCACAGGTCATCGTACATCCGTTCATGTCACCTAGGTGAACCACAACCATACATACAAGGGGAGGTGGACTCATTTGAGGACCCCAACGCTACCAGTGAGTATAATTTCTCGATGATTGTGATGATGATGGCTAAGTCGGAAAAATTGTATTTGTCTGTACCTTCCTCAAAAATTGGTCTCCAGATCCTACTGCTGTCTCCACTCGGCTTACGCTACTCAAGTTCTACTAACACATGAGGCACGGCATTGTGCATGGTGTACTGCGTGAAGACATGCCTGACCCTATGAAATACCATAATAGTGTCAGACATGCCTTCACACAGTCCGCAATGCGCAATGCTGTGCCTATTGTCAATTTGACTGGAGAAGCCAAAGCCAAGTAGAGACAGCAGCATGAGCAGAATAACATTTTGGGCAGAAGGAAAGTCTACCAGCAGGCCTCACTACGCTGTAGGGTCCAGGGGTTGAACGGGAGGGTTGGCGGGGGTTGCAGTGGGGGTACAATGTTTGGGTCTGCCAGGACATGTAACTCCTTGGAATTTCATTGAGTTGTGCAGTTACTCCATTTAATTCCACGGAATACAAGAACGCAAGCTCCACACAGGCTTAGTGGGCATCCAAGACATCTATAGTACAAAATTTTAGCAACAACACATGTGTGCAAGTTCACATTTTAAACAATAATTTGTGTTACATTCATCAAATCTCTGATGTTTTGGTGATGTGACATTGTAACAATCATTCACTTTCAATGTCCAAAATTAGACTAGTAGAGATAATATGCAACAGATGACTAAGATTGCCAGCCTGCCTTGTGGCATCTCATATGATCATTCTGCATTGTTAATGACACGATTTTTATGTTGAATTACGCCATCAATGTACATCTTGTAATCCAGAACTGCCTTCTGAGTTCTGACTTTGTGTGAATGGAATTGTTTATCACAAGTGTTTTGATGGGGCATCAGCATGAGGACTAATTTGCTTTCACCAAAAAAGTGTTTAAACAGAGGATTAGTGTATGTACACGATGCATTATTCATGATTGTTGTACAAATGTGATGTATCGAAGAGTGAACAATGTACCCAATACCCAAGGGCATTGTGTCCCAAGTATGGACATGTGTCCCTACATCATCCATACATAGGTAGTTTCCCCTGCTAGTACTTCCTGGGATGCTTTCAACATTGGGAGTGGCATTTAAGAGATGCGGCATCATTGTTGCACCACAGAGCGCGTTGGTGCTTTTTCCAAGCCCCTTGCACCGCCGGTGCATTACTTTTAAAATTGGGAAAAGTGACTTATGGGGGGGGGGGGGCAAGGGGTTTGTAAATAAGGCCATTTGTCGGCATCACGCTGTGGCACTTTCTGATCACAGCACATGTTTCCTCTCGTGGATCCCATGACTAGCTATTTGTATCATGGTGGGTCATAATCAGCCGCGGTCCGTGTAGGTAAGAGGGGCGGACTAGCTTTGAATGTCAGTTATGAACACATTGACTGACACATGTGTCCTTTTTGTTCAACAGACAACATGCCTGCTGAGGAGGAACGGGCTTTCAGAATCAGGAAGACATGCTATTCACAAATCTGTGAGGTAGCAAAGGGATTCTGTGGGATGGCGTGTCTTTATGACAAACAAAAGGCAGGAAAAACATGGGTCTCAACTGTGCCTGCCAAAAGGAAAGATAATGGACGTGGAAAGATGGCCTCCAAGGACATGGACAATGGGGATGGACATGCTTTGCAGGCTGGACTGTCAACCGCACCAACACCAGCACCCGGACAGTGCTGGTCAATGTGATGGTCAGGGTATGGCCGCACAAGATGTTGATTTTTTTAAGTTGAAGATGCGGGGTTTGGAATTGCAAATGGCAACTATGTTGAAGAACATGGACCAACTGCAGCAGTCTGTGGACACAATTCTGGCATAACTGTAGTGGCCATTTGGTTTAACTTTGTTCTGTCCCTTTTGATCATACTTTAGAATAGTTATAGTGTAGGTGTAGTGTAGATTAGATTAGATAGTCTTAGGTATCGTTGTTTTTTATACATGTTAATTGGTTTACGTTCCATTTTCCATTCTCATTCTTTGATACTTTGGGATGGGTGGGCGAGTTTGGGTTTTACAACATCTTTCTATATTAACACAAAAACAAAAAATTACAAAAAGAACTATTTATGTGTTTTAAGACTTGTTAGCTTAGTTTATGTGTAGATTAAGTATGTGTATGTCCATTGTGCATTGATGTGTTAAGGGTGGGTGGGGGCTGATGTTTTAGTGGTCTAACGTGATACATGTATAGCATAGGATAAGTTGAGTTAAGTTAGGTAGGTAAGTCCTAGTTAGGTTAGTTAGATTTTTAGATAGATATGTAGGTTTTGTGATTAGTTAGGATAAGGTTTTTAGATAGATTTATAAATACTTTTTTTTTTTTCAAACTTGTGTTCATTGAAGTTTTGCACAGTAACAAAAACAGGCATGATAATACATTATCCATAGACCTTCAGGTATCGCTTACAGGTGGCTAGTCACTAATTACAGAGTCTTTCAAGAAATTCGTTATCTTCTTCGTAACGGTCCAACTGCACGTATTATCTGCAAACCTGTACCTGGTCATTGTCAAGTGAATGATATGCATATTCGGAGTACATTTTTTGACATTTCAACAAAGCACTTGTTAATTTACACATTGGCAGGGTGTATCCGACAAAGCGTGGGTAATGTGGAATTGCCATATAGCACGACACTCAGCATCTGTCCCTGTTTGGAGTGTAATAGTATAGGCACAGTTTCCTATAGTATAAAGACATTGTGTATAGCATGTAAGGGACGCTTAAACATTCAATCCATCTCACTATGTGTGACCAGTATCAGATTGAGCCCTTCCAACGTGGAGAGTGTCCTGCCCTTAAACGAAAAAACCCTCTCCCTCCCCCATTCAACAAAGAAATAAAATAATGGTGGTGTCAAGCGTAGGGTGCATCGAGTAGGTGAATCAATTTGATGCGGTGGAACAAATTTCAGTGTGGATAACGTCTATCCTCTCTAGGGACCCGCCTGGGAGTGCCGCTATAGTAGTATCTTATGTTCGGGCCTGTGGTCTAGAATTGAAAGAGATGCATATCTCTGAGGGAGGGTGGGCAGACTGCTTGCGGCAGCCCCTGGGTAAGGTAAGAGACTAGAGGTCCCCCTTTGTATTCAAAATTTTTGTAATTGTCTCTGAAGATATTCGTCACTCTCTCTAGACAGAGTATCTTCCAGAGCTTAGCGTGCCACATCAAGAGGGTGGGGGCCGCTTTTCTCTTCCAAGCTGCTGCGATCGCGATTTTGGCCGCCCCTAAGCAGGACCATAGAATGGTCTTGTTCGCTTTGGTTTGGTGCTCCAGAGATGGGTCCCTAATGCCCAGGAGGACTCCTTCAATAGTAGTTGGTATGGGATATCCCAACATGGTTTTGATATGGGCTAGTATCTCCTCCCAGAAGGGTTGGATTGTGGGGCAGTCCCACCAGATGTGTTGAAAGTCGCCAAGGAAGCCACAGCCCCTCCAGCACATATTGGATGTGGTCGGGAATATTCGTTTAAGCTTGGTTGGGTAGAGATACCAGTCCAGCATGGTTTTCATGTGCACTTCTCGTAGCTCTAGGGAGTGGTTACATTTAGCAGTGTCTGACCATAACCCAGCCCATTCCTTGTCAGATATGTCTCTCTGAGTTATTTCTTCCCACATGGCCATATATCTAGCTCTCGGTGAGTGAGTGGTGGTAAGTAGGGCATTATAAAGGTAGGAGATGACTCCCCTCTTAGAGCCAACCGTTTGTACGAATTTTTCAAATCTAGTCTTCTCTCGCGTGGCAGCGTCGCAGATCTGAGGGGTGAGAGCCCAGTGTTTGAGTTGAACATAGTGATAGTGTTCATCCGGGCCTAGGCGAAACTCCCTCTGGCAGTTCGCAAAGGTTAGAATATCATAATTCTGAAAGAGGTCTTGCAGCATGAGACATCCGCCCTCCCTCCATGCATCAAAGGGACCCTCGCAGAGAGCTGGTGGAAAGGCCTGGCTGAAGTGTATCGGTGTGTGTGGTGAGGGGAACGTAGTCCATTCGGCTCCCCGGAGGATGAGTCCCAAACCTTCAAGGTACTGCGTGTGGGGGTGCTAATATAGGCATTGGCTGGTCTTTCTTTTTTGGGCTTCCATATCAAATCCCAAATCGTCCTTCCTGCAATAGCCCTATCCATATGCAACCAGTGTTTTTCCGATGCCCGTTTGGACCATTCTGTCACTATTCTGAGTTGCGCTGCCTTGTAGTATAGGCCGAAATCAGGTAAACCTACGCCTCCCGCATCCCTTGGTCGTCGTAGCACGTAAAACGGTAAGCGTGCTCGTCCGCCCTGCCAAACAAAGTGAGTAATTAGGGACCTAAGTTTAGGAAGAAGATCTCTGTCGAGTTCTATAGGCAAGGCTTGGAAAAGATATAAAAAATTTGGGAGCACTGTCATTTTGATTGCGTGTATGCGTCCTAGCCAGGAGATAAACAACGGCTTCCACCTTTTAAGGTCACCTTGAAGTTGTTGGAGGAGAGGGGGGAAGTTTGCCTTATATAGACCCTCTACGTCTGCAGTCAGCAGTATGCCCAGATATTGAAGAGAGCGTTTAGCCCATTGGAAGGGGGTGAATTCCCGCAATCTGTCTGCCTCAGCTGCTGGGAGTGTGAGGTTAATAATGAAGGATTTGTCCAAACTAATTTTGAACCCCGCCACCTGCTCAAATCTGGTCAGTTCTAATTGTAGTGCCGGGAGGGAGGACGAAGATTCAGTGAGATATAAAAGAATGTCATCTGCAAAAAGCGATATTTTGTGATTGTCTCCTCCAAAGGGAAGCCCCGCTATCTCGGGATTATCCCGAATATACATTGCTAGTGGCTCAATGCTCAGGGCAAACAACAGAGGTGACAGTGGGCACCCCTGTCTCGTCCCTCTAGTAAGGGAAAAAGGGGCAGACATTATACCATTGACCTGCACTCTGGAACGGGGTCTAGAATAGTTAGCCCTTAGCATGTCGATAAATTTATCTGCAAAGCCAAAGTGCTTAAGTGTGGTAAAAAGGAACGACCAATCCACCCTGTCGAATGCCTTTTCGGCTTCCAGCCCTACGAGAACTGCTGGTATTTTGCACTTGGACGCCTTCTCGATCAGATGGACTGTCCGTCGAATGTTATCATGGGTCTGCCTGCCTTTTATGAAGCCTGATTGATCAGGGTGGATTAGATCTGGCAGTAGTGCATTCAACCATTCCGCCAGTATAGCCGAGTAGAGCTTTGCATCTAAATTTAAGAGAGCGATAGGGCGGTAGGAGGGGCATAAATGGGTCTTTTTCCCCGGCTTAGGGATTACTGTGATGACCGCTTCAGCCATCGAGGGGGTTACCTGTATATCCTCTGCCATCTTATTGAAGAGTTGCGTAAGGTGGGGGATGATCTCAGCTGCGAAGGTCTTATAGAAAAGAGCTGTTAGGCCATCCGGTCCTGGTGCCTTGTTATGTTTGAGCGATTTAATTGCTGTACATACCTCGTCATAAGTTATGGGGGCAGTAAGAGTGTCATTGTGGACCTGAGTAACCTTTGGGAAAGTCAATGCCTGAAGATAGTCGTGCATGTTGCGGAATGCTGGTGTACCCCGGTGTATAAATGCTCAAAAAATGCCCTAAATATGTCGGCCTTTCCTGTATCTGTAGACACCAACCCGCCCTTGCAGTTTTGTATATTCCCAATAAACTCCCCTTCCCTTTTTTCCTTTAATTGTCTCGCCAAGTGTTTGCCTATTTTGTTTCCTTGCACATAGGATATCTGACGGAGCCGCAAAAAGGTGTATTCTGCCCTATTGTTATAGATCGCTTTGAGTTTCCCTCTCAGGGCGGTAAGTTTACGTTGTGTTTCCCTAGTAAGTGTACTCTTGTGTGCTTTCTCCGTCAAATCCATTTCTGTCCCAAGCTTACTCTCTCCTTAGTTCTCTTTTTATTGGTGGTAGCGTTAAGCTCCAGACATTTACCCCTTATGACTGTTTGAACGCATCCCAATTATTGAAGGGTGACGTGTCCTGGGGAGAGTTAAGGGTAAAAAATTCTTTAATCGAACTTCTCAGTTCGTCCCGCATCAACTTATCCCTTGTAAGGGAGGCCGGGAAGTACCACTTAGAGGATTTGGGTGCTGCGTTATTCCAGCTCAGACAGATCGAAACTGGGGAGTGATACGAAATTGAGAGCGGAAAGATTTTTGCCTCCTGTAAAGAGCCCAGCAAGCTTTGACTAATAAAAACATAATCCAGCCTGGAGTAAGTGCGGTGGACATGGGAGAAAAAAGTGTAATCTATAGTCATGGGGTAGAGTGTGCGCCATGCATCTCTGAGACCCAGGTCATGTATTGTCTGTTTCACTGCTGCGGGGAAGGAGCTCGTCAGGGATCTGTGAGTGTGTGTACTGTCTAGGTCAGCCTGCCATGTGAGTTTGAAATCACCCAAAAGCACCGTAGGCCCTTCCGCAAATTCTCCAATCCGATTTAAAAGTGTAGTCATAAATGCTGGTTGGCCCACGTTCGGAGCATATGATGCTACGAAGGTGCATAGTTTCCCCTTCAATTTGCCCTTTACCATGATTAGTCGGCCCTCCTTATCTGAATGAACCGCCTCTGGTTGGAATTTGGTCGTGGTGTGAAAGAGTAGGGCCACCCCCCCGGTGCTTGGTCAACGCTGAGGATCTGTAAATAAGGGGGTATTGTTTGTGGCGTAGCCTCGTCTCCTCATCTCTTTGTAAATGTGTCTCTTGAAGGGCCATAATATCAAAGTGGTGGTCGGTAATATATTTCCAGATCTTTTGACGCTTAAGGGGTGAATTCAACCCCTTAACGTTCCAGGATGTTACAGTTATCACCATGACTTCACGTCTGCCATCCTCCTCCCCCGCTCAGGTCTGTCCCGTGTAGAAGCACCTTCATGGTCCTAGTTGTTAGTGTAGATTTTGCCCTGTCTTGCTAGCCTCATTGGAGTCCCCCAGTTGTGACTTTCCACCAAATAGAAGTATTGTGTTATCCACCACCATTTCCCTACCATCCACCACCCGTACAAAAATTCACCCCCCCTCCCAACTGACAAAATAAAGAAAAACCCCAACAATACCAACATCAATGGAAGTCAGATAGATGGAATGTCTCTGGCTATAGATGATAACGCCCCTTTGGGCTCGTTGGTAGAGGTCGGAACCGGAGTCCCCATCCACACCCGACTCGAGTGTTCAAAAGAGTTCGCCATCTTCATTTAGTTTATGGAGAGTATGCCTGTGCTCTCGCCCTCAGCTATAGGTGTCGTTGACCTCGGGTCCTTAGCGCTCGGGAGGGTAGTGCCTCTGACCGTGTTGTGTAGGCATAAGCTCCCTCAATATCTGGGCATACTTAAATCAAGGCCTCTTATCCTTACTGTTATTTGTGAGTCCCCCTCGAGCTCGCTGACCATTGGGATCTCATTGCGTTGCCTCCGTCCTTTCCCTTCGTCTTCTCTTGTGCATGCTCCTCCTCAACAGGGGGGATGCCCAACAAACGAAGTCCTTCATTGAGCTCAGTGATATGGCGGAGTTTATTGTTGTGTTCAAAGCTCAGACCGAACGGGTAGGTCCATCTGTATTTCACATGGTCTTCTCGGAGATTTGTGGTTATAGGCTGAAACTGGTGTCGTCGTGCCAACGTTGCCGGTGCTAGGTCTTGGTATATGGTGCATTTGTATCCTTGGAAGGAGATATCGCCTTTCCTCCTGGCCTCCTGTAGAACTGTTTCTTTCACCTTGAAGGAGTGAAATTTAGCTAAGCCATCCTGTGTCTGTCGCAGTTCTCCAGTGGTTAATCCCCTCACCCGGTAGGCACGTTCTAGTTTAATCTTGAGTTGGCGCGGGCTGACAATCTTGGCAAAAAGACCCTCGAGGAACGCCTCAAGATCCGACCCTTCTGCACCTTCCTCCAGATCACGAATCCGGATGTTGTCGCATCGTGCCCTGTTTTCTAGGTCTTCGGCTTTCAGTTGGGCCAGATGGAGTTGATGTTGAAGGTCTTGCAGCTTTCCGTGCGTGTCCGTAACATGTTTGTCCAATTCCTGGGATTGGGTTTCCAAGTCCACTACTCTTGTGCCCACCGAGTCGATATTGTGCTGGAGCGTGGTCATGCGTGAGGTTAAATCTGTCCGGTGTTGATCGATGGAGGCCTTCATGTCTTGGTTCAGCTCGGCGCGTAGTTCAGCCTTAAAATCGCGCAGGGAAGCCATCAGGTCCTCTTTGGTTAGGGCCATACCGATCGTGGATTCACTGTGTTCAGGTGATTGTCTGTTGTCGGAGGGGTGGAAGAAGTTGGTGACTTTAGGTGTTGCCTTCTTTGGCGGCATAGGTGCTAGCTCCGCGCCACCCTTTGCTTGGTAGGTGGCGTCGTCAGTCTTGGAGGGCAAAGGCCCCCTTATTGCCCTTGTAGAGCACCTTCAGTGTAGGCCAGTGACTATCAAGCTCCTCACTCCTGGCAGTATAGTATCTCAGGCACACGATGGGAGACCACCAAGGAGGGGGGCGCGAGCAGTGCTAGGCCGCATCAGTGGGCTTGCATATACCAGGAGTGCGCAGGATCTCATATGCCTCCTTGCTTTGAGGGCGCTAGCTGGAGGTAAGTGCCCCAAGTGGCAGGCGTTGGGCCATAACAGCCGCCAGTCAGTTGTTTCGCGACATGAGGGCCGCCATCTTGAGGTCAGGCATAGTCAGGCTTGGAGCTAACGGGCATTGAGCTCCCGTCCGAGCGTCCGCTGGACCGGGACCTCTGGAGTCCCTCTGCTTCACACTCCCTCCAGCCCGGCCCGTTGTTGCTCCTACCTTCCTGGACACCTTAGGGTTCCTCACGCGTGTGCCTTGCAGCATAGATCGCGGTTCCTGTTGCGTTCCTTCACCGTCTCGTGACACCTGGAGAGGCTCACCGCATCACTCGCATTAGGCTTCGAGGTGTTTATAGGTGAGCGGTCGGGCCGGTGAGGTAATTAGACCTCCCGTGGTGGCGATCCCGCGTTTAGCAGCCGTTTCGGTGCGCAGACCTGGCGGCCGGTGGAGTCGAGCTCCAAAAAGGGTCACAGCAACATATTTTCGGAGTCACAGAGTCCTCGTACATTCACCAGCCGGTCCGGAATAGATGGAGCGCTTCAGGAGTCCATTTGGCGAAGTCTGTGAGAAGTAATGCACTCGAGTCACCAGCGTGGACCGGGAGCCGAGACGATTCACGTCCGCTCGGCCATCTTGCCCGGCTATCTTGCCCGGCCACGCCCCCTCTATAAATACTTTTAAGCACTGTTTTTATTGTTATTAAAAAGAGAAAATTGACATTTATACTCTTGTTCATTGATGGTCAGCATTTCAATTTACATAAATTTTGATTTGAGTGATTAGGCACATGCAATGTAATCTGGATTGTGTGTTTGTGTTATCAGGCATAGCAAAATTTATGATGCTGAAGCTTCATCTTTCTGTGGTTGGACATGTGATTTCAACACTTGAGACTCAACAGTTTGGGGCAGACACTCTTGGGAGTTGACATACATTGGACTATAATTTTTCACCTGGCAATGCAGTGAACATGTGCATGTCTATGTAACAAGGTTTTGTGACATCAATCTTGAGTGATATTCTATTTGTGTAAATAGTTGTTATTTCTTACACAGATGGACAGCACATACACACTACACGTTGTCAGGCTAGGTATTGTTTGACCTATTTCATGACAATGCTCAACAAGTTAGTGTATTACAAGTGGTATATTTAGACCACTGCTCACCACAGTGGCTGCAAACAGGACAAGTAGAGTGGCACTGGTGGTGTATGGAGTTCAGAGGAACAACTTTGCAGACATATTTGTTACTGGTATGACTCATTTCACTCCCCTGGCTATGTTGATAAGCTTACACAGCATCATCTCAGTTTCAAATGGCAGTAGTTGAACATGGTTTTTCAGCATGCACATTGTGGTACTTTCAAGACAAATATTGAGTCATTACACACACTGGCACAGGTGCGCAGATTTATTTACACATCACAAGAAAGAGAACAAAGGGTTATTGGTAAAACATAGAAGAAAGGAACATTGATCTTGGATCATGACTTTGTATGCTGCAGTCATGTTTCCAGGGATGTGAAGGGTGACAAATCATGTTGTAAAGTAGTTGTATCATGAGGAAGTCATTGTTAGTGGCACAATGTTTTTATTTTAACACAAAATGACAACCATGTTGGAGAGGTACATGTGTAACATGTACTAAAGGACATTGACTCCTGGTAATATTAGGCAAAATTGTGGACAAAGTACTTTTTGGACACAACACATGTGACACGGTGAAATGTCAGTGTCCTGTCTTGCGCTTGAATTGCGTCGCAATCGAGCCATCTTTGTCCGATGTTTCTGAATGGTGCTCCGTTGGCTCTGTATTTGCAGATTGTGTGTGACAAGTGAAACCAACAGCAGGGCCAGAGGAGGTTCGAGGCACAGCACAGCATTTGCCGCTAACAAAAGGTTGGGCATTAGTTCATTGATCATTATTTGCTGGTTGCTGAGGACAGCTAATAAATGCCTGTGGTAGGCAGACATTGTGGCAAGGTAGGTATCCTGCTTCTGCTGCATTTCACGTAGGATTTCTACAATTTGTTCAAGATGTTTCCCCACCTCCCTGTTGCCACTTTGTGTTGGCATTTGTTCATAACTCAGCCTCATTACACTTGAGATGTTGGCCAATGATTCAACAAGGCCAGGGGTTTAATTGTTGTTGGGTTAGTCCTCCTCCAGGTTGTCAGGTTCTGAGTTCAGGCATCTGAGGATGGCCTGTAGTGTACCTCCCACACTGTCCACAGCCACATGCACCTCTTTCAGAAGGTCACGCAGTAGTCCAACAGCTGTTTTTTTAAACGGAAGCTGCGTATCCTTCGAGTCAGGGAGTGGATGAGTACTGACAGAAGCGGTGGTAGAATTCGTTTGGGGTGTGTCTTGAGCTGGGACAACATTGGTGTCACTCTCAGGAGGCAGAGAAGGTGACAGTATGGTGTACAGGATTTGATCAAGGGTATCATGATCTATGGTTGGCTGATTGTCGTCCATCTGTTGGAAATCAGGTGTGTCATCAACCTGTTCTGATGTTGTAGGTGCATCTGCTGCAAAGAGATGGAAATGTGTTACTACTACTTGCATGTTGATTTTTTAAATGTTTTCGCCACAGCTTCACGTGTGTTTTTCCAAAGGTGATTGCAGTGCTGCAGGCAAGAAATCTATATTGTAATGCTAACCTAGAAGCAAGACTTATACCCCCTTGCATCATCATTGCAACACTTTTTGTGACACCAGTGGTGCAGTGTAGTGGGACATATTTTCCAGACATGTGAAGCCACACTGCTTTGACAATGTTTATCTTGATGGTATGTACCCTTTGCAGGCCACAGTATGAAGGCACATTTACTTTTGAGTGGTATTGCAAGGCGTTAGCCTTCTTTGCAGCACACCATACTACACCCCTTCTGATATTTTGGCCTGCAACATCTTTACCACCTTATGGTGCATAAAAGATTTTCACCCTGCACAGGCACTGAGGGGGTTATTTAAAAGCACCTTGCACCGCCAGTGCATAACTTTTTCCCATGTTAAAAGTGACACACTGGGGGCGCAAGGGGCTTGTAAATAAACACCTAAATTGGTAGGAACGGTGCCATAGCAGGCACCCTTATAGCCTTAGTGCACGGCTGTCTGCATTGAGGGGGATATTTTTTATGTGCAGGGAGGGACACCTTCTTGCACATACCCAATCAATAGCATTTGTATATTGATTGGTGAGCTGCACAACACACATGGCAACAGCATGAAAAAAAGGATTTGGCACATTTGCACAATTCTCAACTTTTGGCAAATGTCAGGCCAAGTTCACAATAGTATTGTTTTTTTGTTTGGCAACCTTTTGCAGCAAGCTTTTCATATATGTGTCAGTGTCAACACTCAGTAGGTGTTGCAATTGTACACCCACATGAACACCCATTGCCTGCACCTTTCACAATGAGTAAGGTGTGAATAGGTGACATATCTACAAAACTGCATAAAGCATCGTGAAGTGGCTTAACACTACTTAGTGATTGAGCCAAGGACCATATTGCCAGTAGTATTTCCTATTAGGTTACAGGAGTTTGGGATTTGGCTTGTAAGAATTCCCCTTTGTGTGTATGGTCCATGCCATGGGTCTTGCTTTGTGTTTTCACATGCAACATTTGACACTTAATTTGACAAGTTGACTGCTGTTGATTTTTATATGCTGCACTGTCCTGTCCGGAGATTCCAGTGACCAACTCCTCCAGGATTACAGCTGCCTCCCGCTCCTCAAGGGCATCCAATACCTCCTGTTCTGCTAGGCTTCCTCCTCCTGTCTGCAATGCTGACTCGTGGTTTGCCGCTAGTTTTTCCTTTGTTTTGCGCTTGCAGTCATGCCAGTGTTTTTTGCAGTCAGTGACAGTCCTCTTTGCTTGTCCAACGCTGTTTATTTTCTGTACTATGGTCTGCCATATTGCCTCCTTTTTGGAAAGTGGCAACGTAGAACTCACGAAGAGCGGGTGCTGATAATTGGTCACCTCAGTGACCAGTATCTCATTCTCCTCTTGACTGTAATTAGATTTGCGCTTCCTCTTTGCCAGTGTCTCTGCATGTGCATCAGGACTTTTGCTGAGGTTGGTTGCTTGAGGGTCCATCCAATGGACCAGACACAGGAGCAGCGGGTAAAACGTTGATATTCCTGAGTCTTAGAACAGGAGGCAAGCCAGCATGCTCTTGGAGACCACTCTGGTTTGAAGCAAGTTAGTCCAGTTTATCCTCAGCAGGGCAGAGGGTAGCAGTCAGCAGTGTGGCAGTCCTTGTGGTAGCACAGTAATCATTCCTCCTGGCAGAGGCCTTCACAGGTCCAGTAGTATCTTAATGGTGGGATCAGATACCCAGTACATAAACCCAGGTGTGCCTTTGAAGTGAAGGTGACAGAGGTCCTCCCTTCCAGCTCTGGCTCCAGACTCACTACAGGGGTTATACAGCCCTTTGTGTGGGGAAAGGGCACTGCCTATTCAGGTGTAAGTGTCAGCTCCTGCCTCCAATACTGCCCAGGGGGACCCATCAGGATATAGAGGGCCACTCAGTCACACCTAACCTTCCATCCTTGTGTGTGGCTGTCTAGGGGGAATGCACAAAGTCTAACTGTCACCCACCTCAGCCATGTAATGGAGTCAGGCTGCAGGCACATAGAGCCAAGACCAGAGAAATGCAATTTTTCTGAAACTGGCATTTCTCAAATAGTAATGCTAATTTCAACTTTTCCAGCAAAGAGGTTTATCATTACCATTACAATGATATGAAATATGATGGAGCCTCTCCTTCTCAATCAGGAATCAAAACGTATAAGTGTAATAAGGAATTCCCAATGTTAACCTCTGAGAGGGGTAGGCCTCACAATAGTTGGGTGTTTTTCATTACCAGGACATGCAAAACTTAGCAGTACATATCCTACTGTTTAACTACATAGCACCCTGCTCCATGGTCTACCTAGGGCCTACCTTCAGGGGTGACTTATAAGTAATAAAAAGGGAGTTTAAGGCTTGGAAAGGGGTTTTAACTGCCAAGTCGACTTGTTAGTGTCAGTGTAAACTGCACACACAGGCTCTGCAGTGGCAGTCCCAAGGCATGTTCAAAGTGCTACTTATGTAAGTGGCAGGGGTGCTGCAGCCCCACTAGTAGCATTTAATTTACAGGCACTAGGCACATGTAGTGCACTCTTCTTGGTACTTATAGTCAATTCAAATATGTCAGTTGTGCATAAGTCAATCAAAGCATGTTTTAGGTGAGAAGCACATTCACTTCAGCACTGGCTGGCAGTGGTAAAGTGCTCGGAATCCTATGACCAACAAAAAAGAATACAGCAAAAAGGTGAGACAAACAGGCAAAATGTTTGGGGAAGACCATCCTAAGGTTGTCAGGTTTAACAGGCCTTCTTTGAGGCAGAAAGAAACAGCAATAAGGATTCCACATCCTGCAGTAAAAGTGCATTCTTAATGTCCCCCTCCAGACATTTTAACAGGTAAAACCTCGTGAATCGTCTCAGTGGGAACACAGGATTAAAATGGGCTATTACCATGGGACTCAAATGTGATAACACAAATTCTAGTGGTAATTCTAATTTCTTTGGGGCCGCTCAACGTGTGGCTTCGAATATTATGCTCTTCATGCTCCTCAGAATTAACAATATCCAGTGTTTCAGTAATTCTAAGTTCAGTAATATTGCATCAGTTTGAATAGAGGCTGTGAAAAAAGCAAACCCGCTAACAGGCTTTGAAAGCTTGAATGTGTTTGTTCAAGTACCAATCCACTGGTTTGAGGCAGAAGTAACTCAAGCAGTTGTTTCTTTCACAAATGGAAGACAATGTTAGAGAAGTTTTATAGTGCCTTACTACTACTGCTACTGGAGGAATTCATTTATTGAGACAGATGAAAAAATGAAGATCTTATTATCTGAAAATGAAAACGAGATGAATTGACCGGTGTAATGTGCACCTAGGAAACACAAGATCTAGCAGTGGTGGCTGGATTTGTTTTAAGAATATAAAACATAAAAGAAACACATTAAGGGTTCGCCTATACTAGGATATGTTATTGAAAAAACCATCTGCATTTTACCACTCAATGAAGCATAGAGCGACACATAAATAAAGAAATTGGTTAGGTGTGGTCTACGTATCGGAAGAAGAATTTTGGGACATTACACCACCCCTATTTCAATACAATCTAAAAACATAGTTTTGATTTAATGTTTCTTCGCAGGCGTTGAATGCATTATCTATTAAACATTAACTCTGGAATATGATTCTACTTGATTGGCGCTACCAGTATAGAAATGAATTCCTTTGTGATTGCTAACAGAAGTCTCCTTAAGATTTGCAAAAGAATACCACCTGTCATCCTGAAAACATTATGTAAGCAAGATTGTAATGGAGATTGAAAGGTATTCAAGACTTCATGAATGTTTTAAAACCTAATCTCATAAAAATATTTAGGTTGACAAGCAGTCAATCTTGCTGTCAATTTCTGATTTAAATGTATTCTACTCTAATTGCAATTACTCTATATTGTTTTCCTACATCAATCGACTGTATTCATACATGTAATACAACTGCATATGTTATACAAAAGGGTGAACAAGTAAATATGCCTTTTGACAGCAATGTTTGAATTTTAGGGTGCTGTAAACTTGTTTTCACTATTTGTGGTTTATTTTTTTTACGTTTGTTATTTTAGATTGCTGCATTTGTTTGCGATTGTCAGAGCATCTTTTTCAAATATGTGTATTACTTTGTAGCGGTGCTTGCTCTAGCAAAATGTACATTGCAAGCACAAAAGCTACAGTTAATTTTGTGTACCTTTCACAGCTGTAAATGACTGAATATGTCTAAATGCTCAAGTTCTTTTTTTATTATCCTCATATCTCTAAAGCTACTGCAAATTCAGGCTATACTATGTTTGGGGTCCGGACATCAGCCTGCGGCACTTGTGTTGGCCCTAGCCCCCTTCTATTGGCTATAAGCCCATACCCATTTTAGTGGTTGGATGTAATCATAGAAACACTGAGCTTCCTGTAACTGATATGCCGCTCCACTTTATATAATCAGACCATACTGTATCCGCCCTATCTAAACTGCTTCCTATGCCCAACCCACAGGTCCGGCGTATTGCTTCTAACCAACTCTCCGATGAGGGAGGAAATGGGTCCAGCCAATGTATACAGATCTCCCTTCTAGCTAACAGTACTAAATAGAACAACAAACACTGCTGGAGTCTACTGAGAAGACTTCTTGTTGTGATATCAACCCCTAACAGAACCAACACAGAGGTCATCATGATGTTTGCCCCCAACATTTCCGATATGGTGTTGTTCACAATCTCCTAAAATCTTCCAATCATTGGGCAAGTCACAAATACATATTCATTGTTTGCTTTAAGACAGTCACATCTTCTACACTTGGGGGCTGGGTCCTTTATAAATATAGCAACCCTTTGAGGTGTCCAATGTAGTCTGTTGAGGGTGAAAAAGTGATTTCGTTTTAGGTTAGCAGGTTTAACCGTAGAGTATAGAGATTTTAAGGATGCATGCCACAAATACAGCAGTTCAGGTCCTGGAATCATTTCCTCCCATTTCTTCGGTGGTGCCACCAAACTCCTATCTTCAGCACCTCAGAGCTTTCAGTATCATGTCGTCACTTCTTTGCTCTAAGGCCTTACATCCTGCATAAGTGATTCATCTTCCCACGTATTATTCAACTCTATATTAAAGCTTGCATACCAGGAAGAGAGCTGAATTTATTTAAATCTTGATAGGGCATCCCCTGTCCTAACCTTAAGTATTCCCCAAGGTATTAGCCCCTGCGCTTTAAGTATCTCTTCCCAGGTAACTAAACCCTGCCCTCCTCAAGGGGAGACTTAATCCATCCAACAGGCATTCTGGGTTACCAGGGGAGTCCCAAATTGTCAAAAAGTCTGGGTAGTAGCCTCTACCCAAAATATTCCTAACTCTGACCCTTAGCAGCCCTTTACACTGTTAATCATACTTTAAAAAAAACATTTGGTGCACCAAACTTATAAAGAAACCCAGTGGCTCCCCATTCTACAGTAATTTCTGCCAACATCACCCCTCAAGAAGAGCTATTGAGAGTCTCCAGAAGCATTCTGCAATTTTTAGATTGAAAGGGCATATAATACAAATTCAGATCTGGAAGTGCCAGGCCACCTTTCTTTAACCTTCGCCTCAGTTTCTTCCATGAAAACCTGGCACCACCAGAACTCCAAATAAAACTTGTGATCTTCCCCTGTAATGTAACTAGAGCCAGTCTAGGAAACATGAGCGTAATACAATTAAAAAGATATGTCAGCTTAGGGAGTATTGACATTTTAATCAAGTTCACTCGCCCATATACTATTAATGGCAAGTTCCTCCATCTAGAAAGCAGTGAATCAATCTCTTTTGTCACCCTCCCTAGATTAACTGCCAGAAGAGCCTCCAGGGAATAGACTATAGAAATATGTAAGTATTTAATCTCCAACTTAACATCCCAATTCATGATATTCCAGCACATAATCTCTGACTTTGATGTATTCACAGAGTATCCTGATAAAGCGACAAACACCTTCGCCAACTTCTCTACTCTAGGGATGGTGTAAGCATTATCCGAAGTATACAGTATGAGGTCATCGACAAACAATGTGTAGTATCTTGGTTATTATGCTTTACATGTCATCCACTGCTCCACCAGTGGAACACTCTTGAGATGATGTAACATAGAATGTTGGTGTATGAATTACACAGTTGGAGAAGGGCTGAGCGCCTTGCTGGCTGCTCCTGGTGGGGCTGAATACTACTGTATTACTGATCTTGTAACCAACCTGAATAAATCCTCTTGAAACATCACAACCAGCCTGGAGTGATCACTACAATTTTATGGCGATGAGTTGAAGCAAAGAATCTGCGTGTGCTACCTCTAAGGCCTTCAATTTCAAGTCTGGAGTATCTGAGGACCTATTCTCAAGCTAAAACAACTCTTCCGTCTACAGCTGCACTTACTGAACTACTGGCTACACATCAGCCCCACCAGTGACCTCCCATCGGTTGCCCTCTACGCAAATGTGCCAGTTCCAGTTTCTACGCAGCTCAAGTCTCTGCCTGCTGTTCCCACAGCATCTCAAAGGTCTGTTCTTACTGTTCCTACAGTCTATTTCAACTGCATCATCTGGTCTAAAGTCATCAAAGCTGCCTGTGTCTCCTCCATTACGCCTTTGTGCTGAGCCTTCAGCGAGGGAGTGACCAGCTTCAGCTTCCCCCTGCTTATCTGCTTACAAGTGCCCTGAGAGTTTCCCACCTTGGTACTTAAGTTCCTGTTTGATCCAACCCGGATGCCTGCTCTCAGCTATCAAATTTTGCTTGGTTTGCATGATCGGAGGATTTTACATGTGTTTGTGTATTTGGAGGGGTATTTGTGAGTACTTTCTGTTTTTACACTTGACCATCCTGTGTACTCTCTCTCCATGGCAGTTCAACCGCTTATTCACCTTCAAAACCTGCCACGAGCACATGCACAGTGCGCGCACCCTTACCTGTGCTCAGCTGTCTTCGTGGTCTCTGTGATGTGATCCTCCTGCCAGCTGCAACGTTTCGGAGCACGGTGATGCCGGGAGCCATCCGGCGCGGCGTCACTTGTGCGTGCCTCCATCTTATGTTTGGCAACACCTGAGGCTATTATTATCGACGCTCCCTGCATTCTTCCTGCCTTGGTGTTTTCTGCCAACCACGTAGCCGCGCGTCTCTACATTCATGTCAATAAAGTTTCAACTTCTTGATCTTCCGGTCACGTCGTGACGCAGCAACATGGTGTAGTATGGTCTTTCACTCTCTTCCTGGGAGACGTTCAACTTTTGAAGGTACTTTTTGTTGTCTACGTACATTTTAGGATTTCTGTCAGCAGTGCTGCCTTGAGATCGGCAAGTGGTCATATTGCCACAGGAACAATATTGTCGAGTATAATTAGATAGAAAGGAGATGTTGGTATATTCCTGCGAGGGGTTCCGTTGTGAATCAGTTTCATCACCCCAAAGTTGTTCTGATGGGTCCGATTTTGTCTGCCTGTTCCTACCTCGGTGACAGGCACACCAGTGACATTTTGTTTAATGTTGCAGCGTAATGTTGTAATAATTGTGAAATCTTGCTGACATGTGTTTCTTCATTCACTCCTTTAACATAGTATAACATTATTGTTACTTGTTTTCACAGGCATTAGACTTTTAGCGATCTACATTAATTCATATTTAATGGTTGTTTCTGGTTGTGCACGTTCAAAAATCGTATTGTGTATTTTCAAGAAGTCATGTCATATGTACATTGCTATTTAATTGTCTAATTTTCCAGTTATCACACATCGTGTACTATATCTGTACCTTCTCAGTGCACATTCTCTTTAGCTAAAGGGGTGTCGTCTCTTTTGTATGGTGCACAATATTTTCAGTGTTGTACGGTGCACAGTTTTTTTTTTAGTTCCGCCATTACAGTGCACTTTTATCCTTACCTCTACACGAGGTGTCTTGCAGGGGTTTTAATCCCGTCATTACAGTGCACAGGGGTTTTAGTCCCATCATTACAGTGCACATTGTTGCTACCTCCACACGAGGTGCCTCACAGGGGTTTTAGTCCCGTCTTCACAGTGCACATTGTTCTTACCTCTACATGAGGTGTCTCGCAAGGATTTTTTTTGTCCTGCAACTCTAGTGCACAACGTTGACCTCTTCACGAGGTATTTGTCTCTTTTGTTTCAGTGCACACCTATCTAGGTTCACATTTTGCGTCGCTTATGTCCCACATTCTCAATTACACCAGGTGTTGTGAGGACTGTTGTCCCACATCTACAATGCACAATCTCTTGACCTCTCCGGAGGTATATTTGTTGGGTCTCCCCTTCATCTTGTGCATAACACTGTACCTCCAACCGAGGTGCGTCCCTACGCGGACATGACATTACACATGTCATTACATTTTTTCTTATACCTTCACTACAGTGCACGTTCTTACCTTACTTAAGGTGTCTAGTGTGGGTTGTTTGTTTTATTCTACAGTGCACAATAGTTTGATTTTCTCTTGTTGTTACCTATGCACGTTCATACTGTTACCCACATGGGTGTATAGTTTTGGTTCTTACCCCGTAACTATAGTGCATTGGTTCTTGTTAGACTGGGCGTTTGTGTCTCATCTCTGTTTTCCTTTTCTTGCTCAACACTGTAGCCCAGTACTTTTCTATTTTATTTTAACTCAAATGTTTATTACATTATGGAGAAGAATGATTTTTATAATGTATTTCTCTTCTTCTCTGTCATCTTCTATTCTCCTGATGTGGATTGCTCTCTTGCATACATACCTGGCCAGTTGGTGTACAGAGAGTACTCATTGATGGTTTCTCTTTCGTTTCTTCATTTCTTTTTCTCATTTATAGAAAGAAAGGAGGATGAGGTTATGTCTTTCTGTTTCTTATATTTTTGCCTGCTTTCTTTCTCTCTACCTCTGTTTTGTTTCTCTCTAGTCCTTTCTTCTCTATTTTGTTCTTCTAGCTTCTTCATCTGATTCTATTTTCCTTTGTTCTATTTTCTTTCTGGAAGAAAGGAGGATATGTAGTATCTTGGTTATTATGCTTTACATGTCATCCACTGCTCCACCAGTGGAACACTCTTGAGATGATGTAACATAGAATGCTGGTGTATGAATTACACAGTTGGAGAAGGGCTGAGCGCCTTGCTGGCTGCTCCTGGTGGGGCTGAATACTACTGTATTACTGATCTTGTAACCAACCTGAATAAATCCTCTTGAAACATCACAACCAGCCTGGAGTGATCACTACACAATGCTATCTTATTTTTGTAGTGCTGCTAGGAAAAAGGAGTTACTCGTTGATTCCTGCTAAGCAGTTAGGCAGAAGGCTCAATATATATCGAAAAGGAGAGGGGCCAGGGGTCATCCCTGCCTTTTGCCTCTGCCAATTTCAATACTCTTTGCCAATGAACCGTTGAATAGAATTTGGGCAGTTGTGTTTGTATATAATCTCTGAAGAGTTGAGATGAAACAAGAGCTAAAACCAAATATCCCCAATGCCTCCCAGAGAAAAGTCCAACACACTCTATCAAACTCCTTAGCCGCATCGATTGTAGCAACTGCCAATGGAATAGAGTATGCTGTGGATAGATGCTATTAATTGTTGAGTGAGCTCACGAATCTGACGCCCTTTTGATCTTGGTGGATTAGTGGATTAGTTGCGGGCTACTTTGGCCAATTTGCTGGCCAATATAGTTGTAAAGACCTTATAATCGGCATTAAATGATAAGTTTGGCCGATATGAATCTGACTTTCTAGGGTCTGTGGTGGGTTTTAAAATCAGTACTAATGTGGCTTTCAAAGTAGATGGAGTTGAACAATTTCCCCCAGATAGGCACGATCTATTCCCTCAAAAGCTGATACAGCTCTGCTGAAATGGCATCTGGACCTGCCGCCTTCCCGACCTTAACATTATTTAAATGACCAGAATTTATGCCTCTTAATCGGTGCCTCTAGACACTCTCTTCTTACCTCCATTAGCCCAGAAATATCCCTTTCCTTCAACCATTCCCTGAGCCTATCGAGATGTTGATAAACCTCCTCTGTATATAATGCTGAAAAATGGGAGACCAAATGCTCCTGCATTTCTCCTTCCTTTTTAGATATATCCCCCGGGGATTAATAATCAGCTCCTTGATTTTGTTCCTGGTCCATTCTGTCCTTACCTTCCATGCCATAAGTGATCCTGATCATTCCCCATATTAAAAAATGTTCTGACACCTAGCCTGCCATCTTTCCCTGCTCTATGTCAAAAGCTTAATTTGAAAATTCAGCTGCACCTCTTCTAGACGTTTCAGTATTTGCTCTTTATCCTGAACTACCGTTGTCTGCAAATTAGACTCAAAAACTGCATTTCTTGCTCCAGGGAGGTAAGCTCCATTCTTTCCATTCTATTCCTAAAATTAGCTTGATTTCTCAAGACACCCCTAATAAAAGCTTAAAGGTGTCCTACACTATCGCGAGGGAAGCAGATCCCATAGTATGAATAAAGAAATCATCACTATCTCTTTTTAGGGCCACTGCAATATCTGCATCCAAGAGGAAGATGCGGTTGACCGTCCACCTTGAGTTCTGGGCCCCTCCGAAATATTGAACAAGCATAGTTATGGGTGAATGATCAGATATGTGACCTGGGAATAGGTTAACCTCCTTGATCATTTCAGCTAAAACACCATCTATAAAGAAATAATCCAGCCTTGATAAATGCCCATATTTCTTACTATGGAATGTGTACCCCCTTTCCGAGCCCATTTGATGTCTCCAGGCATCTACCCATCCAAAGTCCTGTACACTCTCCCTTTTGGTAGATCTATCCAGATTAACATCCAAAAGGGTATTAAAATCCCCCCAAGAACCACCAGGAGTTTGGACTCTATCAGATTCCAAACCAAAGTTGGCAAAAAAGAAGTATTGTGCGAGTTTTGGCCATAAACACTGCACATGTAAATTCAAATTCCACACACCTCAAATCTTCCACAAACCATCCACCGGAGTTGTCCGTTTTTGAGGTCAAATTCTCCACTCCTACTCCTTTCCTGAGAAGGATAGCGACCCACCCTTACAACAAACATCTTGATCTGAGACTACATAACTCTTGATCCACCTACACTTAGAAAAAAGGATCCTATTCTCAGTTGCTATCAGATGGGTTTCCTGTAAAATCATAACATGAGCGTTACTCCCCTCAAGGTGCAAAAGCACCGGTCTCTCCCTCCACCTCCCCTTTGTCCTGAGGATATTGACGTTCCAAGTCATAAACCGTATCTCTTTGCCTATCTCCATGTATTCTCTAACCATCTCTGCCTCAAACTCCCTTTGCCACAGTTAATGCCAACAGTTATAAATACCATAGTTTGGCGAACTTGAGGACTCTTTTTTTTTGTTCTTTCTATCTCACTGCTCCCCACCCGGTGCCCCTTCCCAACCCCTGTCCTGAGGGACTCTCTCATGGCTGATTGGCATTGTACATGCCCTAGAGCCACACTAGGAGTGAGAGAAGAAAGTAAAAGAGAATGACAAACAAAAAGAAAAAAGAAACTTTCACTTAACCACAGTTACCCCCCCTTCGCCTCTTCTGTACCTTATAAAAAACATTACTTCAAATATCGCTGGCCCTTTGCTAGAATCGATCAATGTATCCACATCTACCAATGACTTGTAATTATGCATCCTATTATTCCATACAATGCGTAACATTGCCAGAAATTGTAATTGCACCTTAACCCCCCAATTTATGAAGCTCGTCCATTCTCCTACCGAGCTCCCACTGCCGCTGATCAGTTGTCTTACATACATCGGACCTTATAGTGAAAGAGAAGTCTTTAGCGGTGAAGGGACCATTCTTTAAGGATATACCCAGGACAACCTCCTTAGCTGTATAGGATAGGAAATTCAAAACACACAAGATGATGGACGGAATGCTGCACATTGGCAAACATTCACCCCCAGTCACAGATCTGGGTTTAATCCATCGTTATTTTGCTTCACCACGCCACCCCAGTTCAGACATAGCCATATGCAAATCAGTCTTGACCCTGTGCCTCATGGGAACAGTCCAGACGACCGAACTGCCAAGCCATGTCTTCCCTGGACCAGAATCAAGCATCCTAGGACCGGTTTCAGGCTGTCAGCCTTCATCAGCCAGGATAGTTTGACTCCAGTGGCGTAGTGAGCACGGGACCCACGTCTGGGCATACCCTTCCCACTTAGGGCGAAATGCAAAACACACAAGATGATGGACGGAATGCTGCACATTGGCAAACATTCACCCCCAGTCACAGATCTGGGTTTAATCCATCGTTATTTTGCTTCACCATGCCACCCCAGTTCAGACATAGCCATATGCAAATCAGTCTTGACCCTGTGCCTCATGGGAACAGTCCAGACGACCGAACTGCCAAGCCATGTCTTCCCTGGACCAGAATCAAGCATCCTAGGACCGGTTTCAGGCTGTCAGCCTTCATCAGCCAGGATAGCTTGACTCCAGTGGCGTAGTGAGCACGGGACCCACGTCTGGGCATACCCTTCCCACTTAGGGCGAAATGCAAAACACACAAGATGATGGACGGAATGCTGCACATTGGCAAACATTCACCCCCAGTCACAGATCTGAGTTTAATCCATCGTTATTTTGCTTCACCACGCCACCCCAGTTCAGACATAGCCATATGCAAATCAGTCTTGACCCTGTGCCTCATGGGAACAGTCCAGACGACCGAACTGCCAAGCCATGTCTTCCCTGGACCAGAATCAAGCCTCCTAGGACCGGTTTCAGGCTGTCAGCCTTCATCAGCCAGGATAGCTTGACTCCAGTGGCGTACTGCTTGTTTCCGGTCCAGGGAGGACCTGGCCTGGCGGTTCGGTCTGGACTGTTACCATGGGGCACAGGGTCAAGACTGATTTGCATATGGCTGGGTCCAAACTGGGGTGGCGTAGTGGGAAAAAGAACAATGGATTTAACCCAGATCTTTTGACTGGGGGAGAATATTTGCATTGTCAGCATTCCGTCCATCATTTGTTTGCTGTAACACTTTTCGCCCTAAGTGGGATGGGTATGCCCAGACGTGGGTCCCTTGCTCACTGTGCCACTGGATTCAAGCTAGCCTGGCTGAAGAAGGGTGACATACCCTGAAACCGGTCCCAGGATGCTTGTTTCCGGTCCAGGGAGGACCTGGCCTGGCAGTTCGGTCTGGACTGTTCCCATGGGGCACAGGGTCAAGACTGATTTGCATATGGCTGGGTCCAAACTGGGGTGGCGTAGTGGGCAAAAGAACGATGGATTTAACCCAGATCTTTTGACTGGGGGAGAATGTTTGCATTGTCAGCATTCCGTCCATCATTTGTTTGCTAGGATAGGAAATTTACCAAGATCTTCCTAGGTTTTTGGCATTGTAGATTTCTTCTGAAGGGATCGCTATGTACTCTCTGTATTTCCTGTTACAAATTGATGTCAGGCCTGTCCTTGAGAACCATATCTCGGAGTAATGCTGCCACAAACTTCATGTCGGCACGTTCCGCTACCACAGGGGCATTCAATATCCTCTGATTATTCCTCTGAGAATGATTTTCAATCCTCTCGAGGTCCTCTTTCAGCCCTTGATTTTGTTCAGTAAGCAGCCCTAATCTGGTTTCATTCTTCTGCACATCTTGTTTGACCAATACAACCTCTTCCTCTAATACCCTTGTTCTTAAGGCTACCCAATCCAACTTCTGAGTTAGGGCTAAACAAGAGGCTTGGATCCCTGTTTGATTGATCTCAGACACCTCAAATCTACTCTTAATTTCTTCTTTAAGGCCCTGGAGAATAGCAGCTAGTGACTCCTCAGTCCGTGCCCCTACTATCTCATGGTCCTTTGGCTGACTGGGTTCTGCTGATTGAGGGTTTCCCCTCTCTTGATATCCCTGGCTAGACTCAGTCATCTGCTCCTGCTGTTGTAGGGAAGTAAGGGCTACATATCGGTTCTCAATGTTGATTTGTGGGGCATACTGAGTTAGACCCACTAACCCAGGTTCTGTGGCAGGTTTGTCCTCGCTGGATAAACTAGACAGGCTGGTCAACCCTGTAAGAGCCCCTGTAAAACCAGAAGAGACTCCTTGTTCTGGGCCTGGGCCTGATCTATTTCCCACCCTTTGGTAATCCCTTCATTATACTGGTGTAGTGTTGGGGAAGCCATTACTTTAAAATAAGAATTAAGGGACGGTGTTATTTTAATCGAGGGGGCAGGAGGTTTCCTATTCCTTCTCCCTGCTGATTTATTAGACAGTTTTGCTGGCTTCCTTACAGTTGGGGCCCACCCATAGTACTTTTTTGCAGCTGTATACTGACTGCAGGGACTACTGAGGAAAGATCCACCTCAGGACTTACCCTGGAATTGGCAACAGCGTGAGTACAGAGTGTATACCTTGTTATTTTGCTCGAGCCCCTCTTATCCATACAGGCAGGTTAATTAGTCTTCTGTAATGCAGTAGCGGCCCGTGGTGGGAGTGCTGCCGGGCGGTGACGTGGGGCAGGGGAGGGGCAGGGTGGGGGGTAGTAAACTACGGAATACGGCCGAATAGAGGTTAGTAGCCATATAAATAAATAAAACGAATTTCGTTGTGCGCGCTGCTTCGACAAATGCGATGCAGCGCGCGCAACGGAATTCCTTTTATTTATTTATGTTTACTTACCTCTATTCGGCCGTATTCCATAGTTTACTAACCCCCACCCTGCCCCCTCCCCCGCCCCACATCACCGCCCGGCAGCACTCCCACCACGGGCCGCTACTGCTGTAATGCCTCCTTGGTTGCCTGTCTCTTCTGCCTCTGCCTGGTTACACCCTCCACCAGCATTCTGCATCCTGCACCTTTCCCCAGAGCTTGGCTCTCCTTCCTAGCCCAGTCATCGGGGCTTGTGCTGACACTGCCTCTGGGAACCCAGGCGAAGGCTGTCCTTCCTGCTGGAGTTCCTGCACAGCCACCCCCCACCGCGGTAGCCACGCACTGGGTGTCTCATCGAAAGATAGCTCCTTAGGCATCTGGGCCCATAAAAACTCCAAATTTAAACCGGTACAGTTGGCGAAATAGTCGGGGGAATCCTCATAATCCTCCCAACATCACGGGAAGTAGATCCTCCCTTCCGGGAGCTCGCAACTATCTAGTGTGCGGCCACCATGTTCCCCGCCTTCTGTCCCCCGGAAACAAAACCTAAATGCTCAAGTTCAATATCATTATAGTTAGAGCGCATTTTAAGCACACATCCATGGTCAAAATCTGTTATATGGAAAAGCATATATCTTAAAACGAATAAGCACATAATCGAAATTTTATGTTAATTGAGCTGCATGAATGCATGTCAGATACCATTTTGCAACTTTGCAGTTATTGTTCTTGCCTGCCTTGTTTCTTGCCTGCATTATTTCCTTCTTTCTTTCTTTTTTTCTTTTTTGTATCTTCCTTTTTCTTTGTTTCTTTCTTTTTGCACCTAATGAAAGACTGGTATATTTTTTAATGTCCGTGTTTTGAATTTGGCAAAGTTATGTGCATAACATAGGGCCATCTGTATGATGCATTTTTGTGGCCCCAAACAGCCCAATCAGGCCATTTGTGGCCGCAAAAATGCATTTTGGTATGTATGAATTCCAATTTGGAATTGCGAATACATACTGATTCGGTATGAGGAAGGGGCGTGTTCAGGGCTTTACTTCCTAATACTGAATCGCAGTAGTATGTAAGAATGTGATTTTTGCGTTTCCTAATGGGTCTCAAATTGTTACCTACCTCATGGATATTAATGAGATATGTCGATTTGCGACCCATTAGGAAATGCTAAATGAAACTCATGAAGTTTCATACATTCAAATAACAATTACATAATTGTGATTCACAGAGAATGTCAATTAGGTAAATAGCATGGTTAATAGTGATACATATGCCACATAGCTACTTATAATGGCTGAAACCCAGACTTCATCCATTAGTCTGTGGTTGGCGTCATTCACATTTTTCTTCCACCCACTGCAGCATGCATTAAGGGGCAATGTAACAGACCACTTCAGCTATTGTCTGACTTCACTACGGGTTAAAGCATGTAACTCTTTCACAAGAAAGACATACACACACACAAAGTTGCCATTGCCAGAAAGTAATATTTAAACCATGACACATTTTTGGGGTCTTAAAGCAAAATGAGTGCAAACTCAATAATTGAATGTATTATCCAATTATAATTTTTATTTTGCTTTGTTTCAATCAAGAGATATTTTTGCTAGACCAACACATGTTTCAAGACATGTCACTTCATTAGGGCCACAAGATATATTTGATGTACAAATGCCAATTTGGACAATTTGGCACACTTTTTTGAAGATATGGTGATAAATTATATGCTCTTCATATGTATCACAAATACTGTTTTAAAGTGTGCTCCGAATACTGACATTCTAGTGTTCTTCCAAATAGTTGTGTTCACCCAGTATTATCGGTACAGTGGCCGACAGTCGGATCAGATGATAATTCACACTCTGATAGTTTCAATACTATATTTAATTCTTGGTCCTGTCCTGTTTCGTTTGTTGTCTTGTCCTGACACCTTTGGTGTTTCTTTCTTCTTCTGCTCCTTTGGTTTCTTCGGATGGTGGTTTCCTGTCAATGTCCTTTCTCGCTAGAGATGCTGCTGTTCGTTCTGCGTTATGCCTTCTGTGTAATCCCTCTAAAAAAGGAGAACGTGTAGAAGAGAAGAGCTCGTGGAGGGTTCACTATCAGTAGTAAAGCTGGCTGCACAGCTCAAAAAAATTTAGAACTACATTTCTCCTTCATATGACTTGAATCTTTCTTTTTGTTTGAAACTCCATCATATTTTTAAATTCCTGAATTGTGATCTTGAATGTCTCATTCTAACTTTGTTAATTTCCTATTTTTCATCTCAACTTGATATTTATCAAGTAAACTACCTAAAATCTCATCGTTTTTTTATTCTTAGATCCTCACATTTGAAGTCCTCTATTTCTTTATTTATACTGGTGATTTCACTTTGTAGCCTGATTATAGTGAGTTCTGTTTGTTCAATAAGCATGGTAATCAGGTCAAAAGAAGCATTTTGTAACTTTAAATGCCATTTTTCCGCCATTTCCTCCATCATATCTTCTGTTGAAGGAAAAAGATTTATAAATAGCCCTCTTAGTATCAATTTTCTCTCCCAATATTACCTCAGGGAGTAATACGGTAAAATTTGTTTTTTGAGACCTCAAAATATATTTTGCATGTAGCGATTTTTTTTTTTTAGCCCGGCTTATATTCAAACAGTAAAGTTTTGCAAAACCATGACAAAACAGATCAAAAACTGCCAGAATGGTGGTGGCATTCGCCAGACCCATTGGCTTTGCCGCTGCTTGTAAAGTTTTTAATGGCCTTCATCTTAAATGAAAAGGACATATTTAATACTGAGTGATAAAACACGAGTGTTTCAACGTTTTTGGATCATACAAGGTAAAAACGTGCCCTGGTGTATGCTGACCCTACCAAAACGTTTTGCAGTCACAATTCAGGCTCAGCGACACTCACCTTGGACCTCGACATGGACTGCCATATTTGGATTGGTTACCAATGACACAGCAATCACACTGCGGACTGAAGTCTTCCTCTCCCAATGGACCTGTCCATCCCCAAAGGACTCCGGCTGGCCCTCCACGGGGCAACAATGTAAGGTAGGGTTTGCATGGCCCTGTACTGGTCCAGCTGAAACACCCCACTGAATGTGAATAAAACATTCAAATTCACACTGATGTGTCATGGCCCTGATCAATTAAGCATGAAAGTATTGATGAATGTAGGGACAGTGATACCACATAAATGGTACTCCCTGGGTAATGCTATCAATGCGCATGTATGGCCGTGACCCAGATAGGCAGTGACACACATCGTCATTCAAAACAACTCACATCACAGTTGAATACAAGTGAATGTGCGTAGACTTTATAAGCATATGCGTGCCAGTACGGGCAAGAGAAGTGCCACAACATGAGGACCAATGCAGCAGTATGTCAGAATGAGGAACGTTGCCAAGCGCCACTGTCCACTCCGGGGGAGTGCCTCACCTTTCACAGGTGTGCGTTACCCCGCGTGGTTGTCCGCCCCCGTATTTGGGGTCCAGGCAAAAGCAGCCATGTCCACCGTTGTCATGGGATATGTGACCAGAACCCCAAGATGCAACAAGGTGTCGGGACATGTGCAATGGGTTCCAAACTGTTGTGGCTGCAGGTACGTAGTTACACGTCCATGAAAGTGAGTGCAGCTTCATAGGCAATCATTTCCAACATGAGGTCGTTGTCGACTACATCGAACAGGATGGCGAGGCTAGCCATTAGCAGGTCCGGACAGATGTGCTGCGTCCACCCCCTGTCACCAATTAGCACTACAGCCCTATAGGGGAGCGGCTCAATGTGGTCACTGCACACGAGGAGTTCTGAAATTTCCCAGGTCCAGCTGCCAGCATGTATGCCAAGTATCCAGGCATCCCATAGACGGGAATCACGGTGACACTCCTGGTCGTGGGCCAACAGGGGGCGCACACACATGTCGAAATCCATTTCGGCTACCGTCCTGTTGGATAGGCAGACATCCATGGACCACTCAAATATGCACGATCGACAATGCAACACAGGCTGAACGCAGGTGACGTTGGCAAGGCAGAAGCTCAGCCGGTAACTGACCCGCAGCTCTACCAATGGCAGTGCCCCCAGTAAATGCAGCATACGTGCACTGTACAGTTCCACGTGACAGGGGTTGTGCATGTGTCCGGGATGTTCTGCCATTGCGTTAGTGGCCCTGGTTGAAGCGGCACTGTTCAGACCTGCGCCAGTTCTGTGGATGAAATGCCACAGCTCGGATCAATGAGTTGTTTAAGTGTGCGACGGTTGTATGCCTGGTATGGAGTGGGAGTAAGTGTGAAGGCCATTCCATGCAAGATAACTCCGAGAAAGGACTTCTATGTGTGGGGTGTGTATGCGTCGGTCTTTCGTCGGGCTGTGCGTAGTGTGGGAGTCATCCTCAACTGCTATCGTATCTGGCAGGGGGTGCCGGGCCGGAGGTGCAGATGTGCTTCCGCCTGATAGTTCAGACAAAGCAGCTTTCATCCCTAATGTCAGTTTGTCATCTGCTTGCATTCAGGAATTGTGATGTGGCTTGTTGTGTGTGGGGTGGGATGTGTGCGACTTTGGGATTTATGTTTGACATGACTTGCATGTGGCAAATGAGCGACATCACTGTGTGTTACGTTGCCTCACAGCTGCTCCTCCCTCCGAGCCTATTCACTTGTGTACGCTGCGCGGTTGCATCACTTGCACCCCAAAGGCAAACCATTGTCATGTCTGTCTGCGCATGTCCACAAGCCTGACAATGACACTGTGATGTTTGCCGTTGAAGGTGGGCGGCTACATGAGTGTAGGCCTATGGTAAGGATAGTGCGGACACAGATGTAGAGTTCATGCCTGGCTGAACTCACGCTGCGATTAAGGCTAGGCATTTGGCTCATGCTACGGCAATACAGATGCACACAACACTTGGCATGTATGAGCCAAGACCCCGAGCGGTCTTGTGCTCCTTCATTTCTCAGTTCGTGCGAGACCGCCCTCCGGGTGCATGCTACATTGCAACATTGTCAATTGCGGGCCGGGTGGTGCCGACACTACAACAGAGACACACGCATTAGTTGCTTCCTTGTCCAGGCCAGAACTGAACCACGCCCTGAGCCCCGGGATAATTCTACACACCCCTGCGCTGGACTGACGTACGCCGGCCCAGCCCACTCCGCTTACAGGGGGGGAGGAGAAAGCTACATGTCCAAGGTCTTACCAACTGCCTGAGGTGACATGCTTGCGTCCGCTGTCCACAGCACGATGTGATGTGGTAGGGCCAGGGGCCATCACGCATACATAATGACCACACGGACACACTTAGATGTATGGTGGAACTGGCTACGGGCATGTGCGCCCGGCCCCTTTTTATTACCAGGGTCACATGTCCAGTGACGCCTGTGCTGGATGGTGTGTGGGGTGAGAGTAAGCCAGCCCTCAGGGAGTGGTTGGTGCTGGCAACAACTAGAACAGTGATCATCAGATCACACACACAGATTCAATCCTAAAGGGTCCATGACTTGCAGTGCCCTGAGGTAGGGGCACCAGCTCTGACATCACACACACGAGACTCAATCATAAAGGGTCCATGAATTGTAGTGCACTGAGGCAGGGGCACCAGCTCTGACATCACACAAAGAAGATTCAATCATGAAGGGTCCATGACTTGCAGTGCACTGAGGTAGGGGCACCAGCTCTGACATCACACACAGAAGATTCAATCATGAAGGGTCCATAACTTGAGCTGCACTGAGTTCCTCCCACCGGAAGCGCTCAGTGGGTGCGCGGCCTGCGATGATGCTTCGTCCAGGCTGGCCGCCCTGGAAGCAATGTCTGTTGCCTACTGGACTGTGCCATAAATACATTTAGACTCAATTTGAATTGTGAGCCCTGCTGACCGCAGTTTAGGCCGGAGGCATCGGTCAGAAAGGGCCCACAGCCACGTGACGATGACTTGTGGTGCATTGAGTTAGTGGCACCTGGAGCGCTCAGCGGGTGTGCAGCCAGCGATGATGGCGTGTCCTCGCAGGTCAGGATTGGATGTGATTTGAGTGCCCTGCTGACCGCAGTGTAGGCCGGAGGCAGCGGTCAGAAAGGGCCCACAGCCACGTGACGATGACTTGTGGTGCACTGAGTTAGTGGCACCTGGAGCGCTCAGCGGGTGTGCAGCCAGTGATGATGGCGTGTCCTCGCAGGTCAGGATTGGATGTGATTTGAGCACCCTGCTGACCGCAGTGTAGGCCGGAGGCAGCGGTCAGAAAGGGCCCACAGCCACGTGACGATGAATTGTGGTGCACTGAGTTAGTGGCACCTGGAGCGCTCAGCGGGTGTGCAGCCAGCGATGATGGCGTGTCCTCGCAGGTCAGGATTGGATGTGATTTGAGTGCCCTGCTGACCGCAGTGTAGGCCGGAGGCAGTGGTCAGAAAGGGTCTACAGCCAAGAGGCGATGACTTGAGCTGCACAGAGTTAGTGGCACCTGGAGCGCTCAGTGGGTGCGCGGCCTGCGATGATGTGTCATTTGACTTGGGGGACCTGCTGACCGCAGTGTAGGCCGGAGGCAGTGGTCAGCAAGGGCCCACAGGCACGTGGCGATGACTTGTGCTGCACAGAGTCAGTGGCACCTGGAGCGCTTGGCGGGTGCGCGGCCTACGATGATGCGTCGTCCGGGCGGGCCGCCCTGGAAGCAATGTCTGTTGCCTTCTGGACTTTGCCATAAATAAATCAAGACTGGATTTGATTTGTGAGCCCTGCAGAACTCAGTGTACGCAGAAGGCAGTAGTCCGCGCACACATTACTCCGCGGTGCTGTGCCGCTGGGTGCGCTTGGGGCTTGTGTAGCGGAAGCCAGTGTTTGGCTGAGGAGGCTGGCGGTCACGGTGGCGGACTCGTGGCAGGGTGAGGGGCGCCGCCCTGGTAGACCCGTTGGCCATCCCGGAAGTGAACCACGCCCAGTACCCCGGTCTATTTATTCACACTCCTACGCTGGTGTGGCATGCGCTGGACCAGCCCACTGCGCTTCCGCGTACAGGGGGGGACGACACAGCTACATGAGCGAGGTCTTCCCCACTGCCTGAGGTAAGATGGTTGCGTCCACTGTCCACAACACTGCACACACCAGCAGTATGTGTCCACAGGGACATGTCTGTGCTCTGCATACTGGAGTCTGTCCAGCACATCACCGCCACACTTGGCATTGTGTACATTCTTATTCATGGGTGACTTGCCTCCTTCACACATACTTGGTTCCCACCTCTCCCCACATTCTGCAATTGTGTGGCTGATGGGCCATGCCGTTTTCGGGAGGTCATCTGTCTTGTTCTGCGCTGCCTCGGTGGTAGTCCGGGAGGGGGGCCTGGGGCTGGTGGCGGTGGGTGTTGTGGTCCTCTTGGGTCTCCGAGCGGCGTGATCATTTGATCCATGACATGTGTTGGTCTTCAGATGTGGCTCTGGCCTGGGCTCCCTCTGTACTGCAGGTTTTCGTCCTACTTAAGACCAGTCATGAGCAGGTGTTAAGTCCCTGCTGCTAACGCGCCTTATCGCCAGTTTTTGTCAGGCATCGCAGATCTGGCTGGTCGTTGAGAATATCGCGAAGTGTTGTTTTCGTGTGTTTTTGCACGGGTACGCCTACTCCGCATGTCATTAGCGTTGTTTGTCGCTCTCATCCATGGCGATGTGTTTTGCGGCAGCTATCGCAGGAAAACTGGCGATGTCGACAGTTTGCACCAGCTTGTGAATGGGGCGATAAGTCTATCGCTACTTTTGCGGCGCTAAAGTGCCGATAAATCGGCGATGACTCCTTGAGAATATGCCCCACAGATTCCCCAACCGACTTAGACCTTGGATGGTTGTTTTCCTCTTTTCATCAGCTGTTCTCAACTGTCATGCCAGAGTTGTTGCAGACCTCAGTGAAGTTGCAAGGTCATTTAGTTCATCATTGGCTTCTAGGTGGTTCTCAGTCTGGCTTCCATTTACCCTCTGATACCAAAACTGCCCTGTTGCACGTCACTCTTAATATACTGAAGGTCACCTCACATTAAAAGTACTGTTGGATTTGTTGGGGCCCTTCACTATGGTGGTCACTCCCTTCCTTTTGACAAACTGCTTATGATGACAGGGATACAAAGACCTAAAAGTAAAAGGTTGCATTGCTTCATGGCTAATTGCAATACTACAGTTTGATGGGGTCTCCTTTACTCCTTCTTCAGAAAGTGGAGTTTTCCAAGGTTCCCCATTCTCACCCAGACTCTTAAAAATCGTTATTAAACAGTCTGTGGCATTAATAGTAACAGAGGGCTGTTTTGGGAACTCCGTGACCACCTTAAACAAATTAGCAGTTAGATGAGCTGAACCATCAATCGTCTGCTATACCAAACAGGTTTTAGGACGACCAGAGGTATGTGATATGTGTCACATACAGGGGCAGACTGGGATCGCAAACCAGCCCTGGCAATTACGTCCAACCGGCTGCAGGGAGGGTGGGGTTGTTGGCTGGCGGGAACACTGCTGCTGTGCTTTTGTTACAAGGGGCCAATTTTGCAACACTAGATACAAAGAGCCCCAGAATCAAACACAGCAAAGAAAACAATGGTCCTGGACCAATACCTATTTAACCATAAATTGATTCGAAGGTACTGATATTTTCAACAGGAGCTACTATTGAGTCAGCTCACATTACCAGGAAACTAATACAAAAAACACAAATGTGCACCAAACATAATTATTTCAATACAGTTTTTCAAAGCAGGGCATATATTTTATTTCACATATGTCTATATAATACAATAAAAGATCATCATATGATTAAAAAACAGTCAAGAAAAGGAGGGGAAGAAAGGGTTGCTCCAAAGGGGAACGTGAAGGAATTTTGTGCTCAAGTGTAAAAAGATTTTGGAACAGGGAGAGATTCCCAAAAGTCATTGGAAAACTGGCCCAGTAATAGTACATGTGTTATATTTACACAAGGACGGGCAACCCTCATATGGTCATGGGTAACGCCCAGTATTTTGAACCCACCTAATAAGTGCGGTATAGTGCCCAAGGAATGGGAGAGGGACCCCGCAAAGAATTACGCGGGGTTCATTTACAGTGAAAAGGACCCGTGTAGCCAAATTCTACAGGGCCCGCATTAAATGCACGGTAGAGAATCACTAATTAGTAAATTCTCAGGAGGTCGGATAATGTTGACCTGCCGGAGCTGGAGCGCCATCAGTCGCTGACTATCTCCCTGCGGTATCAACCAACCCTGTTTGGCCCCCTGTCCTGAAGAAGACCCGCGTAACTTAGGTCAAAATTTCCCTCTTCTGCCGTCAAGTCGGGTCGAAACGTCGACACCACACCCACTCCAATTTGGAAACCTGGACCTTCGTTCCCTATGCCCCTCCCTTAAAGGAGACATAATCCTCCAATTCTTTAGAAATCAATTGTGTAAATATAACACATGTACTATTACTGGGCCAGTTTTCCGATGACTGGTTAATTATTACCAGGTTTACACTGAATTATGTAAATATATGCCTCTTATTCTTTTGGGAATCTCTCCCTGTTCCAAAATCATTTTACACTTGAGCACAAAATTCCTTCACGTTCCCCTTTGGAGCAACCCTTTCTTCCCCTCCTTTTCTTGACTGTTTTTGAATCATATGATGATCTTTTATTGTATTATATTGACATATGTGAAATAAAATATATGCCCTGCTTTGAAAAACTGTATTGAAATAATGATGTTTGATGCACATTTGTGTTTTTTTGTATTAGTTTCCTGGTAATGTGAGCTGACTCAATAGTAGCTCCTGTTGAAAATATCAGTACCTTCGAATCAATTTATGGTTAAATAGGTATTGGTCCAGGACCATTGTTTTCTTTGCTGAATTTGATACCCAGGTCCAAGGACTTTTTGTTGGGTTACCCCATTTAATTAATGGCCAGAATCAAACACTTCACTTCCCAGGCCTCCCATTATACTGAACTGCGAATGGCAGGCCTCACTCTGGTCCCTTTTAAGTCAAAGAAGTTTCTGAGCCCTCCACAGCTGGCCTTCCTGATCTGATATGTGTCACATACCTCACATCCAGGTCTTCCTGTGAAAAGGCCTAAGCCATTGTTTTTCATCTCTGAGCAGTTGTCACACCTCATTAACAGGAAGCACTGACATGCCAGGGGCTGGCAGGGTAATGCTAATTACCCTACTGGAGGTTTCAGGCAGACAGAGCTTAACTTACTAAAGTCACATTTTCTAAACCTTTATTGAAAATCCTACTTTAACACTGAATTGGATTTTTACTTAACATTGAAAATAGCATTTGAATAATTTCGATACTTAGGGGTGGCTTAAAAGTAGGGTTATTTCCGGTAAAAAAAGGTTATTTCCACATGTCCACCTGCAGTTTTTAAAGCTGCCAAAGCCAGGCTATACATTTGGTCTGAAGCCATGACTGTTTTGTCTCTCTAGTGAATGGCACAATAAATGCTGCAGTCCACAAATGACATTTTCTCTTTCCATGGTATTGGTCGATTTTCATGCACCATATAGTCTGGCCTTACTGCAAAATTAAAGAAGTCAATTGTGCATTACAATTTTTTCATTCACAATGAGAGAGCGAAAGAAGAGGAATCCTAGTTGCGTTCTCCCAAATATAATCACAAACATAAAAGGGCAGCTAGGATAAACTTGCCAGAAAAGGCAGTCATGGGAGAAATCCAAAGGCTCTGGAGCAGACGCCTCACCCACTTAATAGTGGCATGTTTTATCATCGGTGCCTATCCACACTCTGGTACGATGGTACAATCAGGGATGACTCAACCAAAAAAGTGTGGGAGTTCTTATATAAATCGTAGCTGGATATGAGGCAGGGTTCCAAAAGGTAAGAGATAAAAATGTCTCATGGAAAACACAAGGAATTTTTATTTAATAAGTAGACATAACTAAAGGCAGAGTTTGGGTCTTATTTTTCAGTTCGAATGTCTCAAATAACTCTATTAAAGCCAACATGTTTAGTCGCGCCTTAGAAGCACACATGGAGCTAGGGTCTTCATCATGGCTGGAAGTGTCCCTGTCTATCTAAGCAGTCATGACATGCAAAAAAATGAGGACTATGGCTCTCACCTTGAATCAAGAAAACTTTCCTTCAAAAATCAAAAAACATAATTGGTCCCCACAAGGTTTTTAGGTGCAGGACTGTAACTGGCATAACAGTATAATGTATTCAATAGTACATTAAAGAAGCCATTTAGCCAGTGGGAGGAGTCAATGGGAACCTCTCACAGGTAAAACAACCGCTGTGCAGATTGTTATACATATATAGTCATGCTACATTGTAAAGCTATAAAGTGGGGCACGTCAAACCTTTGCAAAATTACATGTGTGCATGCAGAGAAAGCAGTAAAGGAAAACATGCAGACAGAACACGACACACTCTAACATTTCTTACCCTATATTCAGGTGTGTTGCGAAGTCCTCCTGTGTGCCCTGTGCACCCCCATTTTTTTGCTGACTGGTACTGGTAGTAACTGACTCTGACTGTCCCTGGGCTCCGTCCAAACATGTTAAAAACCCACCGTGAAAACACACACATGCATTAGGGTACACTATGTGTTAGGGTACAAATATGATTGGCATGACCTACCCTATAATTCCCTAGTACATAATAGGGCAGGGGGATTAAAACTACCTTCAAGTCCCTAGTATATATTAGGGCATGGCAGTTCAGAGGCCAGCAGCCCTTTCTGCATTCCATGTGTGCACTGCTCAGAGCCGAAGGTCATTTTTATGCAGCCCTGTGTTTCAGCACTGCTTTTAAATGTAAATTGTGCCCGAAATCGACTTTGGTGGTAGGGAAACTTAAAAAGTGATAATCTACAATAATTTGGCATATTAGGAACCCCCAGGGTCTCCCCTAGGTGTACCAGGGGTGGGGTAATTATAAGGAGGGTGCCTCCCAACATCGACTATGGTGCTAGAAGCAATGTGGAGTGAGTATCTATACTATTTGTGCCTATTCAGGACCCCCTAAAGTCTCCCCTAGGTGTCCCAGGGTGGGGGCTCATGTAGCTATAAGCAAGGTCCTTATAAAATATGTTTTCATATGCCCTGGTGTTGTAGAAATTGCACATTTCCTATTCCCCATTGTAGATCCCCAGCCACATAGGATAACATTGTAGTAGTTTATGAACGCATAACTCTTGCTAGGAATCAAATAAATATCATTCAAGGACTTGGGAGAATGATATAGATAAATCCAACAGTATGCTATTGTTGAATTTATCCTAAAGTTTACAGAAAAGAAGTTATGAGCCTTTCTTGTCTGTAAGCCAAAATTCAGCCTCCCTGCCCTCTTCCCTGATTGGTTAGAGTTAACACGATTAGCCAGGCTGCTTTGATGAAGTGATAAGGGAGAGGCTATCTCTTAGAGAGAGCTCTTCTACACAGGAATGCAAGAGGAGGTGGGAGGGATCGTAAAGCATGAGCTTCAAAGGAGGGATGGGACAGGCAGGGAATGCCAGGCCCATCTACCCACCAGCTCCCCTGACCCAGCCAGATGCCAGGCTAAAGATAGGAATTTGAAAATGGTAGAGGGAGAAGAGCTATGCAAATGATCCATACTGGAGGTTAGTTTAACTAGTTCTTGCTCCTCTGCTGAGGGCCCCCTGGAAACCCCTTCCTGTTTGCGAGTGGCTTACCACCTACTTGAAGTAGGTGGTAAACTGAGAGTGTTTTGCGACCGCAATTGTGGTCACACAACAATCATACTTTGAAGTGAGACTTGCTATTAGGAAGAGGCTCCCTTGGCACGCCCCTTCCTAATAGCGAGTTGCAAACCCTATTTTGCGAGTCGGTAATAGGTGACCGACCCGCAATATAGGGTTTGTACAATGCACAGACCTATTTAGCGGCCGCAAACAGGCTGATTTCCCATTTGCAACCGCTAAAAAAGGTCGTACATCTGGCCCTAAAAGAAGAAGAACACTTACCAAGCTGGAAACTTGATTTGCACCATCAGGCCCTGCATTCTGACTGACTGTGCCTGCTGCATTATCTGGAACTACAGCACTTTGGATGTACCTTGCTTCAAGAGGAATAAAGAGTGACTTCCTGCAAGCTACGGAGCTCACCTAGACCATCACCACCAAGAATCCCCAGCCTGGAGTGCATCCAGTGGAATTGTAAGGGTTTTGTCCAAGTGGCTTGTGGGAACTGAAGTCAAAACCTTTCAAGGACCATATTGGAGATTCCAGACCCTTGGATTGTGTTTTGGGCACTTTGGACCTCCAAGAGGAACTTCAATGAAGACGTTCCAGACGTTTGAAGAAGTTTGGAGCAGCTTTGGAAAAAGCTCCATAAGCGGACTGACTCAACCGCAAGAGTCAAGCCGGCGACCTTCAACCGCGAGTGGGCCTGCCCTGCTGGTTCGTCCCGCTGAAAATCTAGGGAGGTCTGACTTCCAGAGTTTGACTTGGAGCTCCCTGGAAAGCAAGCCGGTGAACCCTCACTGAAACCAGACAGTTGAAGAGCATCGAGGACCTAGGCAGAAAAAGCTCCAGAAAAGTTTCTAAGTCAGAAGGTAAAATCTTGACCAAGGCCTACTGCAAGGGGTATCCGAGCAGGGCTCCATTGCAGTTGGCCTGAATCACTGACAAGCCCGACCAGATGTCCTAAGGTAGCGATATAGGTTTCTAAGTGCTATATAGTGCTAAATCTTTAAAAATTCATATCTCTGCTTCCCTACATTGGAGTTTTTTCATTTTGGTGTCATTTTAACTATAACAATATTTCCTATTTTTATAAATTGGTGTGAGATTTTTATTGTGTGTTGTGTCTTAATTATTTACTGAATTTGTGTTTTTAAATGCTTTACATACCTGTCTCCTAAGTTAAGCCTGCCTGCTTGCAGCCAAGCTACCAAGGGTTGAACATGGGAATAGATTATTGAAGCAAACACAAGGAGATGATGGACGGAGCGCTGACACTTTTCAGACACTCACCCCCTTGCTCACTTTGCCACTGGATTCAAGCTAGCCTGGCTGATGAGGGCTGTTAGCCCGAAACCGGTCCCAGGATGCTTGTTTCCGGTCGAGGGAAGACATGGCTCAGCAGTTCAGGCTGGAATGTTCCCATGAGGCACAGGGTCAAGACTGATTTGTATATAGCTGTGTCTGAACTGGGGTGGCAAAGTGAGCTAAAGAACGATGATGGATTCAACCCAGATCTGTGGCTGGAGGTGAGTGTCTGAAAAGTTTCAGCGCTCCGCCCATTATCTCCTTGTGTTTGCTTCAATAGATTATTGAAACCTGTACTGAGCCCTACACTGTGTTAGTGGCCTTATTGCCAGTGGTAGATGCATATTTACAACAGGGTGGTTCAAGGATGATGAGTATTTGACGGGAGGCACCCTCCTGTAGTCACACACTTAATTCGTAGAGGTATAATAGCATTAGTCATCTGGGGCTATGAAAGTAGTAGGCTCATGTAAAATGTGGGACAAGTTTACAATGAATACTAGTACTCAGGTATCATGGGTAACATGATTGACTTGGGTTTACACCAAAAATGAAAATTGTACTCCAAACAAAGTGCCTAGATGGGTTATTTACTGTGTTGAGAGACCAAAGATGTCTAACTTAGTTGTTGCCTTAACGATATGCAAAATGCGAAATGCGTTCGTAGGATCACTGAGCCAGCAAATACCCCTTGTGCCCTCAAGGGAGGAAACAATTCCATGCAAAAGTCTTGTAGTGGAATTGCAAGCTGGGTGATAATTGGTGTGGGGAGGCAGGTGCCGCAGTTTGGTGCTCGCAGTTAGGAGAACTAATTAAAGCAATGGCCTCTTGAAAACTATTAACACACAAGTTAATAAGTAATTTGGGGAGCCGGGCGCTGTGATGCGCGGCTAATAGCTGGCAGCACCCACAACTAAAAATTGCCTTGCAGTTGAGTCTTGTCCTGGGGTGGGTGGGGTGGCATAAACCATTAGCAATAGGCTTCTGAAGCCAGTGGCCTCGTTCGTGACTTACTTTGTCAAGGCAGCGTGCCTGTAGATCAAACCTGAATCGTCTCGCATCAGACCACTGCTGAACAATTATTGTTCAGGTGGCCCTTTTTGAAATATGGGTCACATGCGGCTGATTGAAGCAGCAGAGGTGCTCTCAGATGACTCGTCCGGCAGGCAACAACCCAGGCTTCATGGGAAGTGAAGTCCTGTGGGCCAATATTAAGCAATTGAAAAGGTGGCTCGCATTCATGCTGAGCTTGTGGAGTAGGCACAAGTTGATTTCTACGGGACCTACCTGGAGAAAGTAATTCATGTGAACAAGCCACATGCATGTGAAGGTAAAGATTCAAAAGGGCCCAAAAATAAATAAGTAAAGTATGAGTGTGGGGTGTAAAGTGGGACAGTTTGTTTGGAATCAAACTGACAACGAAGAGAAAGGGCATATAAATATACCAACGAAACAGACATGCAATAGCAATGGAACCCCAACTGTCCTAAGTGATTCATAATTGATTGGACATCTTTTTTTGTCAAAATTCTTTTTATTCAGCATCATAAGCAATTATAACAACATAAACGCATGAGAGTGCGCCGGACCTCAGATCAAGATAGACGGCTAGTGTTAGTTCAGTTTCTCATGTCGGGAGGTCTCTACACACCCCCCACGATCAAAAGGAGAAATGCCTGGTGTTTGGCAACGAATCATAAGGGTAACCCCCTAAACTATAACAATAAACAAACCCCCCTCCCTTTCCCTGGTGGTGGTGGTGTCTCTGAACTTAAATGTGGGTTCCTCGGGTACGTTTAACAGGTGAGGCAGTAGGAGGCGGATCAAGGCCTCACATAGAGAGGTCACTGTGTTCTACAGCGCTAGTTGGAGGGCTTAGAATTGAAAGAGATGCATAGACCTTAAAGAGGCAGGGCACACCGCCGAGGGTAAGCCTCGGGACAGATAAGACACCAACGGGCCCCACTTATACTCGAAATTCTTGTACTCGTCCCTGAAAATGTCAGCGAGCCTTTCCATAGAGAGTATTCTCCAGAGGCGTGAGTGCCACAACGATATCGCTGGCGTGTCTGCCCTTTTCCATGCAGCCGCTATCGTGAGTTTTGCCGCCCCCAAACAGGCCCATAGTATTGCCTTGTCGGCTTTCGATTGGTGTTCAAGATCAGGGTCTGTAATACCCAATAGAGCTCCCTCTATGGTTGTCGGGATGGGGTACCCCAGTAAGTCTTTGATGTGTGAGAGTATTTCCTCCCAAAATACCGGGGCAGTCCCACCAAATATGGTGGAAGTCCCCCTGTAAACCGCAGCCACGCCAACAGAGGTCTGAGGTGTCAGAAAAAATCCGTTTGAGTTTAGGGGGGTAGAGGTACCAGTCCAGGAGTGTCTTGTAGTGTGCCTCTCTCAAAGCCACTGAGTGATTGTGTTTAGTAAGATCACCCCAGATGTGTTTCCACTCTCCATCATCGATATCTCGCCCTATCACTTGTTCCCAGAATGTCATGTATCGCGCCCGAGGGGCATGTAGCGAGAAAATTGCTCCCTTCATGGAACCTGCCCTCCGCACCAGACTTTCCATGGCTGTGTGATCCCTGGTGGCAGCGTCTCTAATGTGTGGTTGGGAGACCCAGTGTTTAAGCTGGAGGTAGTGGTAATGTTCGCTGTGCGCTACCTGAAAGTCCCTTTTGCAGCTCTCGAACGTCAACACGTCAAAATTATGAAACAAGTCCGATATTGTTAAACAGCCCCCCTCCCTCCAGCAGTCAAAGGGCCCCTTGCGCAGTGCAGGAGGAAAGGCAGGATTGAAATGGATCGGGGTATAGGGAGAGGGGAAAGAGGTCCAATCCTCCCTCTTCGTGACTTCGTCCCAGACTTTGAGCGTGGTACGTGTAGGAGTGCTGAGATAAGCATTTGCTGGCCTGTCCTTCTTCGGCTTCCATAGGACATCCCAGATTGACCTTCCTACTATCGCCCTGTCCATGTGTAGCCAGTGCTTATCGGATTCTCTCATGGACCATTCTATCACTACCTGCAGTTGTGCCGCCTGATAATATAGTGTGAAGTCTGGCAACGCCACCCCCCTCTTTCTTTGGACGTCGCAGCACATGAAAGGGAAGCCGTGCCCTCCCTCCCTGCCAAATAAAGTTAATGACAAGTGACCGTAAGCGGGGCAAGAGATCGCGATCAAGGTCGATGGGGAGTGCCTTGAATAAATATAATATCTTGGGCAAGACTCTCATTTTGATGGCATTGATCCGTCCGAGCCAGGAGATATAAAGAGGCCTCCATCTCTTGAAATCTTGTTGGAGCTGTGTCATCAGAGAGGGATTATTGGTTCTGTAGAGATCCTCAATTCTAGGGGTTAGGTGGATGCCCAGGTACAGAAGGGAGTGTTTTGCCCATTGTAGGGCCGTCTGGCCCCTCAATTCCGTCGCTTCGGCCTCAGGGAGTGTAAGGTTTAGTATGGAGGATTTGGATAAGTTAACTTTAAATCCTGCCACTAGTTCAAAGTTCCTCAGTTCCTCCTGTACCGTCCGGAGTGAGGAGCTTGGCTCCGTAAGCGAGAGCAAAATATCGTCTGCGAAGAGTGATGTTTTGTGTTCAGTGCTGCCAAAGCATATGCCCCTAATCTCCTCGTTGGCTCAGAATTTGACAGCTAAGGGTTCGATACTAAGAGCAAATAAAAGGGGTGAGAGCGGACAACGCTGCCGCGTACCTCTGCTAAGGGCAAAAGGGAGGGAAGCGCTTCCGTTAACCTGTACTCGAGATCGTGGAACATGATAGTTGGCCCTGACCATATGGAGGAATCTGTCCCTGAAGCCATATTTCTGCATGGTAAGGAAGAGGAACGACCAATCCACCCTGTCAAAGGCCTTTTCGGCGTCGAGACTCACCAATATTGCTGGGATTTTAAATTTGGACACTTTCTCAATTAGATGTATAGTTCTTCGGATGTTATCATGAGTCCGCTGACCCTTTATGAAGCCTGACTGGTCAGGGTGGATTAGTGTGGGCATCAGGTCCTCTAACCTGGCGGCCAGAATCGCAGAGTAGAGTTTTGAGTCAAGATTGAGTAAAGCAATAGGCCTATAAGAGGCGCATCGCTGGGGATCTTTCCCGGTTTTTGGAATGACGGATATCACTGCCTCAGCCATCGAGACTCTGGCGTCCACTGCTATCGCATTAAACAGCTCAGTGAGGTGCGGGGTTAGCTCGGAGGCAAAACACTTATAAAACTGTGCTGTTAGGCCATCAGGCCCCAGGGCTTTATGGAGTTTGAGTTTGGAAATGGCCTGCCCGACCTCCTCTGTCGTGATGGGAGCATTCAAGGACTCTGTGTCTGCCGGTGAGAGGCGGGGAAGGACCAACGAGTCTAGATATTGCTGTTGCAGGGCCGTATCGGGAGGTGTGCCTCGATACAGCTCTCCGTAGAATTGACCAAAAATGTTGGCTTTAATATCATCTGAGTGGATGAGACGTCCGTCCCCATCTAGAATACCCCCAATAAATTTGCGTTCCCTCTTCTCTCGCAATTGACGAGCTAAATGTGACCCCACCTTATCACCGTGTGCATACGATGTCTGCCACAGCTTCTGCAACGTGTACTTGGCTCTATTATTGTAAATAGATCGCAATTTACCTCTGAGCTCAGTGAGCTGTCGTTGCAGTGCTCGCGTAGGTGTTTCCTTATGGGCCTTCTCCACCACCTCCAGTTCCCCCTCTAGTGTTGTGCGTTCCTGCGCCCGCTGTTTATTCAGGACTGCATTAAGTTGGATGCACTTGCCCCTTAGCACAGCTTTAAAAGCGTACTAGTTATTTTGGGGTGTAGTAGCCTGTGGAAGGTTGAGCGTGAAGTATTCAGTGATGGAAGCCCTTAACTCATCCCGTAAGGACTTGTTCCGGGTGATCGATGTTGGGAAGTACCACCTCGCTGTGCCAGTTTTTGTCCCTCCCCATGCTAAACTGATGGATATTAGACTGTGGTCTGAGAGTGTGATGGGCAAGATCTGAGCTGCCTGCAAGGGGCCTAGTAACGCCTGACTAATGAAAATGTAGTCAATCCTAGAGTAAGATTGGTGGACACGGGAGAAGTAGGTATAATCCTTGGTGGTAGGATGTAGAGTGCGCCAAGCATCGCGTAGGCCCAGCGTTTGCAATTTCTGTTTAACCCCTTTGGTAAAACTGTTGAGGGCCGCCCTATGGGAGTGAGAGCTGTCCAATGTCTCGTGCCAAGTCAAGTTAAAGTCACCTAACAGCACCACAGGGCCCTCCGCGAACCCGCTAATCAAGTCCAAAGCGGAGGTCAAGAATGTCGACTGTCCCGCATTGGGCGCATAAAGAGAGACAAATGTACAGAGGTCTCCCCGCAATCTCCCCTTCACCATTATCACTCTCCCTTCCCGGTCGGCTTTCACAGCCTCAGGTTGGAACTTAGCAGTACTACGGAAGAGAAGGGTGACCCCTTTTTGTTTAGTGCCAGCTGACGACCTGTATATTAAAGGATAAGATTTGTGGCGGAGTCTCAATTCCTTGGATTTTTTAAGGTGTGTTTCTTGTAATGCCACAACCTCAAACTGGCGATCATTGATATACTTCCATACTTTCTGCCGTTTTTGGGGCGAGTTCATGCCCTTAACGTTCCAGGACGCTATGGAGACCATGGGACAGATTGTCCCCCCTCCCCCAGACCCTTGATCCCCCCTCGTGGGGCACTCTAAAGTTGTCGCTTCTCATCCACCCAGTGGCCTCGTACCTCCAGTGAGATCCCCTCTACGGGCTGTCCGCCCCTCAAAAATTCATAAGCTAACGGAATCCCTACACCACCACCAGGAACCCACCCCCCCAAAAAAGAAACCCCCCAACATCCCCCAGAAACTGTGTGCCGAGTAGCCAACGGGCTCTCAGCTCGTATCGTCTCAGAGTAGGATAGATTAAGTCTGGACAGTACGGACAAGGCCCGTACCCCCGTTTGCCATGTAGCGAGTATCTAGAGAACCATCAGAAGTCCAATAGTAACTTGGATGAACGGATGTATCACCACAGAACCCTGGCGTGGAATCTCAGTCTCTTCGTCGAGCCACGACCTCCATAGCTAGCTTCCCACCAGATTGCCACTGCGGCCGTGAACCTTGAGTGTCAGCGTGGAGCATTCACCTCTCAAGGTGCATCATTTTAGGGTTTGCTTGGTCTTCGAAACTGTGTGCCAAGGTCGGGATTCCCTCTGAGGCTGACCCGAGTCGTTTGAAGGGCCTGAGTTGCTTTCATCCTCCGGAATGGGGAGACCCAGGATGAGCAGACCTTCCTTCAAATCTGTAACATGATGTGACTTGTTCTTGTACTCAAAAGCAAGCCCAAAAGGAAAGGTCCAGCGATATCTCTCGCTTTCTTCTCGCAATTTGGTGGTGACAGGCCGTAGCAGTTGCCTACGCGCCAGGGTGGAGGGAGCCAAGTCCTGAAAGAGCGCGCATTTGTAGCCCTGGAATGAGATCTCCTCTTTTTTCCTTGCAGCGCTCAAGATGGCTTCTTTCGTTGTGAAGGAGTGCATCTTGACAAGAACGTCTCGTGTATGTCTACGCTCCCCCGATTGCGGGGTCCCCACACGTTTTCCTTGCAGCACTCAAGATGGCTTCTTTCGTTGTGAAGGAGTGCATCTTGACAAGAACGTCTCGTGTACGTCTACGTCCCCCCGACTGCGGGGTCCCCACATGATGGACTCGATCAATCTTGAGCTTCAGCTGTCGTGGACTTAGTATTTCCGAGAAGAGACCCACCACGAATGCCTCCAGGTCTTGTCCCTCCGCGCCCTCCTCCAGGTCCCGGATGCGTATGTTCTCCCTCCGGGACCTGTTCTCCAGATCCTCTGCCTTCAGGAGCACTTGGTGGAGTTGTGACTGGAGATTCTGTTGTGTTTCCTGCATTTTGATGGCGCGGGCGTCTATTTCCTGCGTCTGCTCTTCCACTTCCAACACCCTGGAGCCCACAGCGTCCACATCTTGCCGGAGTGTCATCATCTTCTCAGTAAGATCAGCCTTGAGTTGGTCCATGGAGGCCCGCAAATCCTGTTTAATTTCCAGGCAAAGCTCGGATTTAAAGTCCCACAGAGAAACCACCAAATCCTCCCTGGTGAGCGCCATCTTGTGCCTCTGGTCCTTCTCGGTGGAAGTAGGGCCCTTGTCTGTAGCTGCAAAATAACAGGAGACCTTGTTCGTCGCCTTTTTTGGTGGCATAAGTGTAGTGAAATGCACGCTGCTGAGTCAGGGCGTGGGTGGCCCCCCTAAGTAGTGCCGCCGAGGTGCTTGCTTGCCAGGGTGCTTGCTTGCTACGCGTGGGGTGTCCTAAGATGAGATCAGGCCTTTGCTGGGCTCCATACACCAGGAGCCATCTTAAGGTCAGGCGCCGTGTGGTCTGTTTTGTCAGAAGCCGGGAGCAATCTGCCTCTTCTCCTCACATCATACTGCCCAGTGCATGAGGAGAGGACTTTGTTTACCAGCCATCCTCCAGCATCGCTGAGTGAGTGCAGGGACCCCTCCTCGGGAATCTCCACCATCCGGGCGCCATCTTGAGGTCAGGCAAGGCCTCTCTGCACCAGCTTCCCCCGAGCCCTCTTCATGTCGCAGTAATTGAGAAAAGAGGAAACAAACCCAACAGGTGGGTCTCTTCGCTGTCGTCCGCCACGTTCCCGCTGTCACAGCTTCTGAGTCGGGCGCCCCTTCAAACATCAATCATATCACTGATGCATTGCGTCTTCTCATCACGGCAGCTTGCGGTGTATTTCTTCAGGCCGCCTGGACCTGCACTGGGCACAACATGCTAATCAGCGTTCAGGTCTTCACGTGCCTCCGCTGGTACCGGGGATGTGTAACGCCTTCTTTGCCGCGGGCTCGGAAAGTCATAGAGCCGCGTTCGTTCACTCCGTTCTTGCGGCTCCGGTGCACCCGCGCCTCCGCGCAATCTTGAGTCCTCTCCTGGCTCACCATCCCGGCTCGGGGCAGTCCTCGCTTCACGTCTTGGAGCCGGAGTTGGACTTGGATGTCGTGCTCCTGATCAGCACGAAGCCTTGTTGGGCAGGACCATTCGTGTCTTGGTCCTCTACGAGTGCATAAAACATCTCATGGCAAACTAGGGGGCCCGGAGCTGAATCGGCTCACGTCCGTTCAGCCATTTTGCTTGGCCATGCCCCTCCATTGGACATCTTTTATATTTCCACATACATGTGATTGTGTAAATAGAGGGTATGAAGAACACACTCTGTGATGTAGATCTATGAATAGTGTCTACTGTCTGGTAGGGTTAGAAAGGTGTTTATGGCAACATCATGAGGTTATCAGCATTTTCCCTCCAGTTGTGTCCAGGGGATCTCATCATTGAGACCAGTAGTAGCACTCATAAGTCTTTAGATCCAATGTTGTTGATAAGAGAACAGTTTTCTCAGAGGTGTTTGGGGTGGTAGTTTGTCAATCACATACCACGTAAAGTCATTTTCAGAATGTCCCATGGACAGATAATGGTGCATCAGTTTGGTAGCAGTTTTCTTGCACCCAAAGGTGCTCCTGTGCTCATTGATTCTGATTCAAAACTTCCTTGTAGTCATTCCTATGGATTTTAGCTCACTTGGGCAAATGAGGACATAGACAATGTTGGTTGTGTCACAGTTCATGTGTTGTCTCAAGGACCAAGGGGTTCACAGGACTAGGTCTAGTTCCGTAACTGGTTTGGTTTGAAAACAGATGTTACACTGGCTCACCGGGTAATGGCCTACTACCGGGAGCAAGTGCCATAGAGACCAAATGGTCACTTTTTTTGTTACTCTGTGCTTAGGTTTGGTATGTACCAAAAGTTGCCTCAGAGCTTTTCCCCATTTGAAGGAAAACATTTGTTTTTGTAGGTTTATGGGACCTGAAGTCAAAATTTTCGAATGTTTGGTAACCATTCCCCTCATCTGATTGGAGAATGTCCTGTAAATAGTGACACAGATGGGACGTTCATTCATGGGTTTTTCATATGTTTGCAGTGGGGCTTGTCTTGGGTTATTGTGAGCCCTCTTCTTTGCTTTTTGTATAAACCTTTTTGGTAAGAAAGTGTGCTTGGATCTCATAGTCTTTCTTATCAGTGCAATTGCGATTCAGTCTAAAGAACTGCCCTTCTGGTAAAATGTTCTTGAGTGACTTGAGGTGGAAGCAAGCTATTGCAGTCTGTGGGCTTGTAGAATACCTCAGATGTGAGATGATTCTCTTGGGCCCAGATTTTTAGATCCAGGAATGTGAATGTCTGTTTTGTTTATTGTGACGTTGAATTTTAGAACCCTGTCCTGAGAATTCAACCATTCTGCAAAGTTAAGGACTTCTAATTTCATTGCCACACCATACGATCTGGATATCGTCACTATAGCGTTTCAATGTTTTCATGTTGGCAATGTAAGGGTTGATGATGTCATAGATGTATTTGGATTTGAAATCGTGGACATAGAGACATGCTATACATGGAGCGAAAGTGCTGCCCATAGATGTCATGTGTGTCCGCAAGAAGAATTGATCCTCAAATTGGAAATAATTCTTGGTAAGTGCCATGTGTACACAGTCAAGCATGAAGTCGATTGGTGTGATTGAGTCCAATGGTACTTCTTTCAGTACTGTTTCAAGGACCTTGAGAGGGCTTCTTGCAGAATGGTCGTATGCAGAGCTTCAACATTTAAAGTTACAAGACAATCGGTGTTTGAATCAAAGTCAATATTTTGGATTATGTTGTGGATGTCCTTCGTGTTTTTGATATACGAAGGCATCTGGGTTATCAATGGTCGCAAAAAATGGTCAGTAAATTTGAAGAGTGGCTCCAAAAGCGATCAAGTGCAGGATACAATCAGTCTGCCAGGAGTGGGTTGTGTACCTTTGTGCATTTTAGGCAGGATATAGAAATAGGGTATTCTTGGATTTCTCTTGCACAGAATATTCTGCCTCCTGGTTTGTTACCCAGCCGTTTTCTTTTGCTTGGTTCACCATAAACTGTATGTCATCCATGACGTCTTTCATTGGGTTTCTGTCCAACCTTTTCTAGTTCCTCTGATCATCTAGAAGCCTCAAGCACTCAGCATGATACATTTCTTTTGGCAGGATGACTGTGGCACAAGCCTTTTATGCTGGTTTTGTGATGATATTGTCGGGGGCATACATTTCCCCCACCACTGCCTGTTCCAATCTATTAAGATAGTGGTAGACATGGGTATTACAGTCTCTCAGACTGTCAATGTCCTGGGTTACTGCCTTCTCGAAGGCAAGAAACTCTGAGGGCATTGCACTGGTAGGGGGATAGAAATTGATTCATTCTTTAGGCCTGTGTTTTTTTTGGTTTCACTTGTTAGTGTCAGTTGGTCTGAGAATAACTCAGCTATGTTCTCTCCTCAATTGGAAAATGTCCATTATTTTCGGTAAGCACAAATCCAAGGCCTCTGTTCAGTACATGGATTTGTTGTTCCGAAAAAATTTGCTCGCTTACATTTACTACTCACTTTGAGTTTTGCTCATCCCCCGTTGGGGGTGAGTGTCTCTTTCCATTTGGGGTTGGGTTTTCCACTGTACCTTCTGTCCTCTTCTTTTTCTTTGACCTCAGGCTGGACCTCTGGCTAAAAAATGGGCCGGTGCTTGTTGCCAGGAACGCCCAAATGGTTGAGGTGGAAATGGTGGTTGGACAGATGGATGCCATCCAAAGAAGGGTTGAGGATATTGGGTTTATTGGGGTGGTGGGCAAGTCCCTCTACCTCTTTGTGGGTGATTCCCCATCTCCCTGTTTGCTTGTAGTTATTGCCAATGTCACTGAGTCATTGGAGGACCTGTCGGATCCAGTATTGTCTGATCCTTTTGGACCTATTCACAGCCTTCAACACTGTTAACCACCCAGTCCTGAAACATTGGATAGCAGAAGTAGGAATCAGTGGTGCTGTTTTTAACCTTTTCTGCTCCTTTATTGATGACAGGGAACAATCAGGGGCCCTAGGAGATTTCACTTCAAAACCATTCTGCCATGTGGTCTCCCGCAAGGGTTATCAGTAAGTCCCACATTATTTAATCTATACGTGGCTCCATTAGCAAAACTGATAAGAACATTTGGCTTCTCAAACATCTCCTATGCTGCCAATACTCAATTAGAAGAATCCATTACTAACAACATTGAGGAGATGGCTGATCAGTTTAATAACTGCATGAGAGCCATAGTGAATTGGATGAGCAGCCACTGCCTTAAGCTATACTCTGCGACGGCAGAGGTGCTCATTTTTGGAAACAATATCTCTTTATGGTAAACAGCCTGGTGGGCACAGACTCTGGGCCCTCTGCCTTATCATGTATTGAAGTTGAGACATTTGGGAATCATGTTCAATTCCAAACTCACCTTCACGGATCAGACCAATCAGCTTGTGGCGGTTTGTTTTTTTCTGCTAAAAACACTAACGAACATCCTGCCCTTTATCCCTTATGACCCCAGTAAGACAGTTATCATCTCCCTGGTTTTTTCAAGACTGGAATATTGCAATGCCCTCTATCTAGGGTTGCAGCAAGGGTTATTAAAATGTTGCAGAGGATAGAGAATGCAGCAGCTCATCTGCATAAAAATATAAAAAAGTTTGATTCACCCTCAAAAGCTTTGGAGAAAATACATTGTCTCCCAGTTAAAAAAAGGGTCGCTTTTAAAGTGCTTTGTAGAGCTCACAAAGCTCTTACTGGCACATGCATCAAGGTAGGCTTTTGCGATTCCTTAATTGCGATTATTAAGGAATCGCAATTAAGGAATCGCTAAAGCCTATGCATGTAGGAATCGCTATAAAAATAGCGATTCCTAAACATTCCTTAATTGCGACTCGCTAATTGCGAGTCGCAATTAAGGAATACCTCCCATTAATTCCTATGGGCCTAGAGGCCCATAGGAATGAATGGGAAGACATTCTCAATTTGCGATTCGCAATTAGAGAATCGCAAATTGAGAATGCAATTTCAAGGGTGCCAGGGTGTCAAAAGGACCCCTGTTGCACCCCTGAAATCTGCATATGAGTACATCTTGCACACACACATGCCCCAAGGGCATGTGTGTGTGTGAAATGGAACTTTGAAAAATGCACTTTAGTGCATTTTTCAAAGCTTTTACAAATTACCATGAAGTTCAACTTCATGGTAATTTGCGCCCTATTAGCGAAATCGCTAATTTTTTTACTTTAATGCATTGCATTTAAGGAATCTCAATTTGCGATTCCTTAAATGCAATGCAATTTGAGAATTCGCAATTAATTGCGAATTCTCAAATTGCGAGGGCCTTGACTCTTGATGCATCGCAAAGGTAATTTTGCGATCGCAAACGGCCGATTTTTGCGAATCGCACCGTTTGCGATCGCAAAAACCTTTGATGCATGTGCCCTTAATCTGTCCGGCCCTGGATACCTCAAAAGAAGATTCTCGTGATACCTACCAAACAGGTATTTACAATCAGCAGTCTTCAACAAAGTGGTGGTGTCTAGAATTCAGAGTCACTTGGCATGGTCGAGGTTTTGTTTACCACACCTCCATCTATGAAATAATATTCTGGAACATTTGAGAGGCAAATTCAACTTGCAGAATTTTAGAAAACAGTTGGAAACCTGGCTTTTTGCTTTTCCACTGTAGTCATGATCATGATTGGTGTAGATGACTTATCAGTAGATTCCTAGTGCTAAGAATTTTTGGGGCATACGCCGCACTTTACAAAACTTAAATCAAATCAAATACAGCAGCTATCAGAGGTGTCTGCTGCTCTTGGTTGGAAGGGGACTTAGAGACTTTCAAAACAATCCGATTGCTCTCAGAGCTACAGAGGCTCTGCTTTATGTGCATTCACAATGAGAGAGCAAGAGAATCCCAGTTGCGTTCTCCCAAATATATTCACAAACACAAAAAACAGCTAGAATAAACTTGCCCCAAAAGGCAGTCATGGGGGTATCCAAAGATATTGGAGTAGACGCCTCACCCACTTAATAGTGGCCCAGTTAGCCAATTCTAATCTTGTTTTAGGTGTCAGAGCACATACACTGGGGCCTCGACAGCAGAACCAGTTATTCCAGTCTGCAAACATTACGGATGACCATGCACAAAGAGACATTTTCTTTCACATTTTCTTACACATTGCGCATGCATTGCATAACGCAACACTTTAAGGGACTGAGATCTTTATATCCAACAGTGACATAGTATAAATTGGACTTTAGGCAAGCATTTTCTGGGAATGTTGTCTGCTTCTCTCAACATCTGCAGATGTCAAATTCAGAGTAGAACCTGTCAAATATTAAGAGCTTACAATTAGTTAGATCACCTTCCCTCAGAAGTCAGTAACCATTCCGTGCTTTAAAAGACCTTGAAAATCATGTTGGTCCTAGAATGCGTAAAAAAAATAATAAATACTAATGTGGAAGTTATTGGTATGAGTTTTTTGACTATTAATTTTGAAAGATGTATTCAACCAATGTTGATATATATGTATATATATATCTTAACAACAGGATTCCAAGGTAAAACCACGCCGGGTCAAACACAGGCACAGACTCCGTAGAAGATGCAAATGATCAAGCTTATTGCATATGCATGTCAAGATGATGCGTTTCAACCACAAGCCTGCGGCCTTGATCAAATATATATATATTTACTGAAAAAACCATAGGCTTCATTGACATTATAGTTAGAAATTATCATTTAAAAAAACCATAGAAAGTCACTGAAAAAACCATAGGTTTCAGGGACGTTATAGTTACAAATTAGCATTTAAAAAACCATAGAAATTCACTGAAAAAAACACAGGTTTCAGGGACGTTATAGTTAGTTGGACATTTCACTCATACAAAACCAGAGAAATTCGTCCGTTATAGTTAGTTGAGCTAACCATAACTCGTGCCCCCGCAATGCGCTGCTGATGCCATCACATATTACATCACTCATGACATGGTCAGTGACATCCCTGATGACATCACTGATGACATCTCAAATGACATCACTGATGACATCATCCAGTGACTGAGTGTTTTTAAAAAGTTTAAAAATGTTATATATATATATATATGCCAAGGTGTATTGAAGAATGAGTGGGTGTATGAGTGTCTGAATGGATGATTTAATAGGTGCATGGCTGACTGTATAAGTGAGTGATTAAACATGTCTTACTAATACATGGGTGACTGACTAATCTGTATGAATATCTGTATCAGTCTGTTAGTTTGTGTGTAAATGGCTGCTTGGGTTGATGAGTAGCTACATGAGTGTTTATATGGGTTTTTGATTGGTTGTCTGAGTACCTGAATGGGTGCCTGAGTGTCTGTGTGGGTGGGTGGGGTGTGTGTGACTATCTGCATGGATGTGTGAGTGGGTGATTCACTGGGTGTATGGGTTCAAGAGTACGTCTGTGAGGGGCTGTATGGGTGGGTGAGTGTGTGTATGGCTGTGTTGGTAAGTGAATGGATGTCTCAGTGGTACATGTGTGAGTAACTACATATGTGAAAGGCAGTATATGTGAGTGTTGGAGTATATAAACAATTATATGTGAGAGTGAGTGATTGTGAGAGTGGCTGTATGGATGAGTGTGTGCTTGTGTCAGTGATTGCATAAGAGAGTAAGTATGTGTTAGTATCTGTATAAATAAGTGAGGTGGTGTATGTATAACTGTGTAGGTGAGTAAATGGGAGTGAGATTGATTCTTTGCATGACTGACTAGCTGTGTGAGTAACTCTATGGGTGAGTGGCGGTGTGTGAGTGTCTGTATGGGTGTATGAGTGCATATTATAGTGGTTGTATTGATGAGTGACTGCATGTATGAGTGACTGTATGGATGAGGGAGTGGATGTGTGTGTAGACCTAGGAATCAGTGAGTGGGTGTGCAGTAACTGGTATTGATGTGCCTATGGTTTCGAGAATGGCAGTCTGTATTTTAGAGTGGGTGTATCAAAGGTTATATTAGGTTATATTAGGCTATTAGGCTGTTAGGTGCATCAGATTATCACGGGGGTGATGTCATCAGTCATGTCATCAGTGATGTCATTTGAGATGTCATGAGTGATGTCATCAGTGATGTCACTGACCATGTCACGAGTGATGTAATATGTGATCTTATCAGCAATGCATTGCGGGAGCGCGAGTTATAGTTAGCTCAACTAACTATAACGGCCAAATTTCTCACTATAACCTAGCCTGGGCGTAGTTCGCGAAGTAGCGCTACGCGAAGCTACGCAAAGTGCAGTTCGCACTACGCGAGCTACGTGTAGCACTACGTGAACTGCGTAGTGCACTGTTCGCAATGATTGCACAGTGCCGGATGCTTGTCCGCACTGTGCAATCATTGAAAACGGCATCTTGCACAGTGTGAGCTGTCTTTTACTGCCGCTCGAGTAGATTTTTACTTGAGCGGCAGCTTTCTCAACGCGGACTGGTAGTTTCTCATCGTGAGCGGTCGCGAGCATACGCGACCACTCGCAATGAGAAACCTGACCTCCCGCGTTGAGAATCTCGCCGGAGGTTTATTTTCCACGCTCGCGATCGGCAACTTGATGTTGCTGATCGCGAACGAGGAAAAAGTCTCGCCAGGATGTCATTATGCTTGCTCGCGGTCGCCAACTTGACGTTGAGGACCGCGAGCAAGCATAAATGACCGCTGCACTACGCTACGTGTGTTTGCACTGTGCTACGTGCAATTTGCGTTGTGCGAAGTAGCGCAAACTTCGCAAACTACGCGAGCGTAGCGTAGTGCTTTGCCCAGGGTTAACTATAACATCCCTGAAACCTTTGGTTTTTTTAAGTGAATTTCTATGGTTTTTTAAATGCTAATCTCTAACTATAACGTCCCTGAAACCTATGATTTTTTCATTGAATTTCTATGGTTTTTTAAATTATAATTTCTAACTATAAAGTCCCTGAAACCTATGGTTTTTTCAGTGAATTTCTAAGGTTTTTTTAATGCTAATTTCTAACTATGCCTACATAGGTAGGACATGAGCAGAAAGAGGAAGAAAGGCGCAGAAAGAAGCACAAGAAGTGCAGAAAAAGGCAAGAGAGGTGCAGAAAGAGGAAGAAAGGTGCAGAAAGAAGCAAGAGATGTGCAGAAAGAAACAACAGAGGTGCAGAAAGAGGCCTACTTTGACTGTACCTTACAACAGACTCATACAAAGAACCCTAATCACTAATCCTTCTTCGAAGATGTCTTAAACCTCACTTTTCTCTTGAAGGTTCACTATTAATCGACTGCTCAGAACGTTAGGCCTACCAAATATTAAACAGCAATCCTAAGCATATCACTGTTGTAAGTCTGACCAAGTTTGTGAAGGTATGCATGCATGTCTATGCTTTTACCTAGTGACATGCTAAATGAAAATAAACCTACAAACACTTGAATACCTGTGTTTCAAACAGCATACTCTGTAAATGTGTGTAAAAGGTGTATGCATTTCTTTCTGCTCACAATACTGGGCACATGGGTATTCAATAGTAAATTTGAGGGGCTCTATAACACATATATACATAACACATGTCTGCCTGTGCAACCGAATGACAGAGCAGAACTAAGAAGATTTGACCACCTTTAAGAGAAGCTGCCCACTTTTAAGCTACCATCTTCAGATGCATAACACATATGAGAATACATGTGCAAGTAGACAAATACCTCAGTCACGAGAGCACGCAGACCTTTAAAACTTGACAGCTTGCACTTCCCATTTGAATATAGAAACAGGCAAGACAAAAATTAGAGGTGCAGAAAGAGTATAAATGTGCAGAAAGAGGCAAGAGAAGTGCAGAAAGAGGCAAGAGGAGTGTGGAAAGAGGCAAGAGAAGAGCAGAAAGAGGCAAGAGAGGAGCAGAAAGAGGTAAGTGAGGTGAAGAAAGAAGCAACAGAGGTGCAGAAGGAGACAAGAGAACTGCAGAAAGAGGCAAGAGAGTTGCAGAAACATGCAAGTGAGGTGCAGAAAAAGGGAACAGGGGTGCAGAAAGAGGCAAGAGAGGTACAGATATAGGGAAGAAGGATGCAGAAAGAGGCAAGAGGGGTGCAGAAAGAAGCAACAAAAGTGCAGAAAGAAGCAAGAGAAGTGTAGAAAGAAGCAACATAGGTGCAGAAAGAGGCAAGAGGGGTACAGAAAGAGGCAAGAGAAGTACAGAAAGAAGCAACATAGGTGCAGAAAGAGGCAATAGAGGTACAGAAAGAGGGAAGAGGGGTGCAGAAAGAAGCAAGAGCAGTGCAGAAAGCACCAACAGAGGTGCTGAAGGAGGCAAGAGGGGTGCCAAAAGAGGCAAGAGGGGTGCCAGAATTTTCAAGAGAGGTGCAGAAAGAAGCAAGAGCAGTGCAGAAAGAACCAACAGAGGTGCAGAAATAGATAAGAGGGGTGCAGAAAGAGGCAAGAGAAGTTTGGAAAGAATCACCAGAGGTGCAGAAGGAGGCAAGGGAACTGAAGAAAGAGGCAACAGAGTTGCAGAAAGAGGCAAGAGAGGTGCACAAAAAGGGAAGAAGGGTGCAGAAAGAGGCATGAGGTGTGCTGAAAGAAGCAAGAGAGGTGTAGAAAGAAGCAAGAGAAGTGCAGAAAGAGGCAACAGAGGTGCAGAAAGACGCAAGAGGGGTGCAGAAAGAGGGAAGAGAAATGCAGAAGGAAGCAACAGAGGGGCAGAAAAAGGCAAAAAAAGTACAGAAAGAGGCAAGAGAGTTACATAAACAGGCAAAAGAGGTGCAGAAAGAGGGAACAGGGGTACAGACAGAGGCAAGAGCAGTGCAGAAAGAACCAACAGAGGTGCAGAAAGAGGCAAGAGGGGTGCAGAAAGAGGCAAGAGAAGTACAGAAAAAAGCAAATGAGGTGCAGAAAGAGGCAAGAGAGGAGCAGAAAGAGGCAAGCGAGGTACACACAGAGGCACGTGGGGTGCAGAAATTTGCAAGAGAGGTGCAGAAAGAAGCTAGAGAAGTGCAGAAAGAACCAACACAGGTGCAGAAGGAGGCAAGAGGGGTGCAGAAACAGGCAAGAGAAGTGCAGAAATAGGGAACAGGGGTGCAGAAAGAGGCAAGAGAGGTACAGAAAGAGGGAAGAAGGGTGCAGAAAGAGGCAAGAGGAGTGCAGAAAGAAGCAACAGAAGTGCAGAAGGAGACAAGAGAACTGCAGAAAGAGGCAAGAGAGGCGCAGAAAGAAGCAAGAGTGGCTTGCACACCATTAGTACCAATTTAACACCCACATTTAGCAATAAGTAACAGGTGACCATTCTAGGTTTACAAAGGGACCTTCCACCACGCTGTAACACTTGTCACTGCATTTTTGGAACGTTTGAGCAGTTTGAGCTAGAAACAAAGCTTTTTTGTTCAAATCTGCAGATTAGCAGCAGATGATAGATTATGTGGCTAATGCGGAAAATCTATAATTGTGCGAAAGTAGGTGCATCCAAACAGTCGCAAAATTCCAGTGGCCCTGCTCATATCTCTGACTAGGTCCAGAAGTGCTCCTCAGTGATTCCTTCTTTTTTTTGTCTCATTGAATTCATAGTTTAGCTTCTATCGGAACGAGGAAGACTAAACCTGAGGTAACCACTCCACAACACAGACTACCATACCACATAATTATTCTCCATAACACATAATCCCACTCTATATAATTCCTATACACTAAATTCCACATACTTTCTATCCACATAATTTCACCGCACAACATACCACATAATTCCACTACACACAACGTACATCCACTCCACTCAAAAAAACATTAGTAAAATACTTTTACAATTACAATGCCAATAGCTCTAACTCTTGCAAATGCGACTTTAACTAGTAGTCATGTTTGCAGAGTGGTGGAGAAAGGGTGCTGGGCCTCCGGCCAGCGCTCAAGAATTCCACTGTGTAGGACTTACAGGAGGTACCAGGATGGCTTCTTGGCCCCCAAAGTCCTTCAGGAGTAAGGTGGACTTCATCCCCCAACCCGTAATGTGTCAGAAGGCACGTTTGCAGAGTGGTGGAGAAAGGGTGGCTTGGCCTCCAAAGACATCTTAGGAATCCCACTGTGTGGAACTTACTGGAGGTAACAGGAGGGGTAGTCGGCCCCCAAAGACATCTTTGGGGGCCAACTACCCCTCCTATTATCTCCAGTAAGTCCCACAGAACAGGATTGCTAAATTCTCACAGCAGGCCATGCCCCCTTTGCCCACCACTCTGCAAACACGCCTCCTGGCACTGTCTTGATAGTGGGATGAAGTCCCCTTTGCTTGTGGGGGTCCTTAGGGGCCAGCTATCCTACCTGTTACCTCCAGTAAGCCCTACACAGTGGAATTGCTGAGAGGTGGACACAGGCCACTCCCCCTTTCTCCACCACTCTGCAAACGTGCCTCCTGGCGCGCTCTTGGTTGGGAGATGAAGTCCCCTTGCCTCCTGAGGGTCCCTGGGGGCCAACTAGCCCTCCTGTTATATCTAGTAAGCCCCACACAGCTGGATTGCTGAGAGTGGTCCAAGGCCACGCCCCCTTTTTACACCACTCTGCAAAAACGCCTCCTGGCGCACTGCTGCTCGGGGGATGAAGTCCACTTTAGTCCTGAGGTCCTCAGGACACAAGAGGACCTCATCACCCCACCAGCAGTGCGCCAAAAGTCACGTTTGCAGAGTGGTGTAAAAAGGGGCGTGGCCTCGGACCACCTCTCAGCAATGCCACTGTGTGGGGATTACTGGAGCTACCTGGTGGTCTAGTTGGCCCCTAAGGACCCTTAGGATTGAAGGGGACTTAATCCCCCAACCCAGAATTCGCCAGGAGGTGCGTTTGCAGAGTGGTGCAGGGAGGGGCGGGTCCTCCTGCGAGATGCCGGCTTTTCTTTTTTTAAATATTTTTAGAAGGGGGGCTGTGTGCCCCCCCCCTCTTTTAGTTTTTTTTGGGCCCTGGGGACCACATCCCCCAGGGCCTAAGCATTTTTTGTAAAAAAAAAGAAAACAGGAAGGGGGCCACGTGGCTCCCCTTCCGTGGGATACTATTGGCCCCGGGTACCCCATCTTCAGGGCTGGCCCTCAACGCTGGGGACCGCGGGGGAGCCCCAATGCCCTGCGGTCCCAGCCGGCTCCCCACCTCCTTCCGGAGCCGCCATTGCTTTTGGAGAAGGGGAGCTGCTGACCTGCAGCTCCCCGTGTCCAAAAGCAATTCTGCTTTGCTTCATGGAAGCAAGAGCAGGTTTCCTGCTCTCACTTCCATGAAGCAAAGCAGAAGTTTGCAATGATATGGCAGGAGCTGTGCTCCCGCCCTGCCATTGCAAACTGCAATGTCCCGGGGCTGGGCACCCCGGGACATTGCCGGAGCCGGCCCTGGGGGGTGGTGGTCCCCAGGGCCATAGAGGGCTCCAGGAGGAGGGCTGCGTGGCCCCCTTACCAATGTGAAAATAGCTCGGGAGGTGGTGGTCCCAGTGGGTCCGCAATGGACCCCCGTATTTCAATACTTAGTGCCCTGGGGAGGTGGTGGTCCCTGGGGCAGTGTGGGGAGGGGCAGGAGCCACTCCCACACTTCTGATATTGCTTTGAAGCCCCAGGGAGGTGGTGGTCCCTGGGGCTTGGGGGGCCCACGAGGCCCCCCCATAATTAATAAAGCCCCAGGGAGGTGGCGGTCCCCGGGGCTGCAGGGGGCTGCATGCCTTTGTGCATAATAAATAAAGCCCCGGGGAGGTGGTGGTCCCTGGGGCTGCGGGGACCCACGAAGCCCCCACACATTAATGAACCATTGCCCCCGGGACCTAGCCCACCCGGGGGCTTAAAGAAATGAAGCGCGGGAGCCAACGTTTTTTTTTTTTTTTTTTAAGTTTTGGCCGGATTCACGCACCCAGTGCAAATTCGGCCGAAAATATAAAAAATAAAATGCTTTTTTGGCCCTGGGGGTCCCTGTGAGCAGCCCTAGGGGGTCAAGGTATTTCTACCCTGCCCCCTTTTCTTGTTTTTTTATCCTTTTTTTACTTTTTTCTTGTGACTCGATTTTACCCTCGTCGGCCAACAGATAGCAATATTTTTATTTTTGAATTTCTCAGGAATCACCAAACGGATTTACACCATTTTAAAAAGGTCGCTTTCTGAACCAAGAGCTACCTTTTTGCCTAATTTGGTGTAATTCCGTTCAGCAGTTCAGGTGGTAGCTTTGTCTAAAGTTCCTATAGAAATTAACATGGAGAAAACGTGTTTTGGGACCTCCCTTTTTTCTCGGCCCCCGCTTGACGATTCACCCTTAAACTTTCAAGACAGGAGCTGACCTGAGCGAACCATTAGTTTTGAAAATTTCGCAAAGATCCGTCAAACGGCGCCAATGATATTGGCAAAAGAAAATCGCTATATTAAACATATTTAAACTTTACACAAACACACAGTCACTGGATGATGTCATCAGTGATGTCATCAGTGATGTCATTTGAGATGTCATCAGTGATGTCATCAGTGATGTCACTGACCATGTCATGAGTGATGTAATATGTGACGTCATCAGCAGTGCATTGCGGGGCGCGAGTTATAGTTACCTGAACTAACTATAACGGGGAATTTCACGGGTTTTGTACGAGTGCAATGTCCAACTAACTATAACTGTCCCTAAAACCTTATGGTTTTTTCAGTGAATTTCTAAGGTTTTTTAAATGCAAATTTCTAACTATAACGTGCCTGAAACCTATGGTTTTTTCAGTGAATTTCAAAGGTTTTTAAATGCTAATTTCTAACTATAACGTGCCTGAAACCTATGGTTTTTTCAGTGAATTTCAAAGGTTTTTAAATGCTAATCCCTAACTATAACATGTCTGAAACCTACGGTTTTTTCAGTGAATTTGAAAGGTTTTGTAAATGACAATTTTTAAATGTATTAATTGTTATATTTATTTTTTTATACTGATTTACTACATTTTTAGAAACAATTTTTTTTTACATATTTTATTTTTTAAATTACATTGTAATTACATTATACATTACAAAAATACTTTCTCAGAATGAATTACTTTAGTTTAAATACTTTGCACATAGGCAATAGACTTTTAAGTACAGTAGTTACAGTTGTTGCAATGGGCAACACATTTTCAAACACAATGCAACATTCAGCTCAATGTGAATTTCTAGTTAAATGCAATTAGTTACTTTATGGATTACTTTTCTAACCACAGGACTGGATCCTAGATTCAGTCCTGGGACATCTCCTGTAAACAGTTGAGTAAAAGCGTTTTGGTTACAGTAGTGATTTTTAAGGAAAATTATTGTATTTTAAAAGTTGACACTGAAACTTTTTCTCATAGAATCACCAATGTTATCCTATGGAAGGAAATTCACTTAGCAGGTAAAAACTGTTATCGTTACTTTTTCTTACTCAGTGTTGGATCCTGGATCCAGCACTGGTGCATCTCCTGTAAACAGTTGAAAGAATGCGTTTAAGTCATACAGGCGATTTTTAAGGAATATTTGTAGTTTGTGAAAATCGACACTTTGAAACTTTTCTGCTGAAAACCAGACAATGGATTCCTATGGAAGAAAATATAAGTTACTGGCAAGTACGGTTAAAATTACTTTTCAGGGTCAGTGCTGGGCTAAAAGATGCAGCACTGAGGTCTCTCCTGATAACAGGTGAGTAAATAGGAATTCGTAATTCGGCTGATTTTAGAGGAATATTTTAAAGTTCCAAAACTCCACACTTAGAAGAATTTCCAGGTGAAACCAGTCAATGTTAGCCTATGGAAGGAATTTCAAGTTACTGGTAAGTACGGTTAAAATTACTTTTCAGGACCAGTACTGGGCTGAAAGATACAGCACTGAGGTCTCTCCTGATAACAGGTGAGTAAATCGGAATTCGTATTTCGGCTGATTTTAGAGGAATATTTGTATGTTTCAAAAATCAACACTTAGAAACTTTTTCAGCAAAAAGCAGGCAATGATATCCTATGGAAGGAAATTCAAGTTACTGGTAAGTACGGTTAAAATTACTTTTGAGGATCAGTACTGGGCTGAAAGATGCAGCACTGAGGTCTCTCCTGATAACAGGTGAGTAAATCGGAATTCGTATTTCGGCTGATTTTAGAGGAATATTTTAAAGTTCCAAAACTCCACACTTAGAAGAATTTCCAAGTGAAACCAGTCAATGTTAGCCTATGGAAGGAAATTCAAGTTACTGGTAAGTACGGTTAAAATTACTTTTCAGGACCAGTACTGGGCTGAAAGATACAGCACTGAGGTCTCTCCTGATAACAGGTGAGTAAATCGGAATTCGTATTTCGGCTGATTTTAGAGGAATATTTGTATGTTTCAAAAATCAACACTTAGAAACTTTTTCAGCAAAAAGCAGTCAATGATATCCTATGGAAGGAAATTCAAGTTACTGGTAAGTACGGTTAAAATTACTTTTCAGGATTAGTACTGGGCTGAAAGATGCAGCACTGAGGTCTCTCCTGATAACAGGTGAGTAAATCAGAATTCGTAGTTCGGCAGATTTTAGAGGAATATTTGCACAATGGTGAAGGGAGGGGCGGGGCCTGAGGTGACATCTGTGCAAACGCGCCCCGTGGCGCGTTTTAAGTTGGGGATTAAGTCCCTTGAATCATGAGGGTCCCTAGGGGCCAACTAGCCCACCAGGAACCTCCAGTATGTGCCAGGGGCTGCGTTGCAGAGACGTGTAGAGAGGCCACACCCCTTTGTACACCTCTCTGCAACGCAGCTCTGAGGCGCTTTCTGGATGTACCTGTTGGGCTAGTTGGCCCCCAGGGACCCTCAGGATTGAAGGGGATTTAATTCCCATCTTAAAACGCGCCACGGGGCCTGTTTGCACACATGTCACCTCAGGCCCCGCCTCCTTCACCACTGTGCAAAGCGCCCGTGGCGCGCTTTTAAGTCAGGGGATTAACTCCCCTTGAATCCTGAGGGTCCCTGGGGTGCAACTAGCCCACCAGCTACCTCCATTAAGTGCCACAGAGCTGCGTTGCAGAGAGGTGTAAAAGGGGCGTGGCCTCTGTACACCTCTCTGCAAGGCAGCCCCTGGCGCATACTGGAGGTTCCTGGTGGGCTAGTTGGCCCCCAGGGACCCCCAGTATTCAAGGGGAATTACTTCCCTTCTTAAAACGCGCCAGGGGGCGCGCTTGCAGAGTACTGCAGGGAGGGCGGGGCCTCCGGCACAATGCCGTTTTTTTTTTTTTTTATGGGAGGGAGCTGCGTGGCCCCCTTCCCTCAGCCACTTTGGCCCCGGGGACCCCATCCTCGGGGCCTGAGCATTTTTTTGTTTTATTTAAAAAAAAAACGGGAAGGGCCGCGTGGCCCCCCTTCCCTGGGCCTCTATTGGCCCCGGGACCCCATCCCCGGGGCATGCCCTGTTTTTTTAAAAAAAAATTTGGAGAGGGGCTGCGTGGCCCCCCTCCTCAGGCCATTTAAGGTCCCGGGGACCCCATCCCCGGGGCCGGCCTTGCCCTTATTTTTTTATTTTTATTTATTTTTTTATTTGGGGAGGGGGCTGCGTGGCCCCTCCCGGGCCACTTATGGCCCCAGGGACCCCATCCCCGGGGCCTGGCCTCTGGTTGGGGACTGTGGGGGTCCCCAATCCCCCACAGTCCCGCCGGCTCCCGCGTCCTATGGGAGCCGGCATTGCTTTCCACATGGGGAGCAGCTAAGATGCTGCTCCCCATGTGGAAAGCAATTGGTTTGCATTTTGAAAGAGAGAGCAGGTTTCCTGCTCTCTCTTTCAAAATGCAAACTAAGTTTGCTATGACAGGGCGGGAGCCGCGAGGCTCCCGTCCTGTCATAGCAAACAGCAGTGTCCCGGGGTAGGCACCCCGGGACACTGCAGGAGCCGGCCCTGGGGGTGGCGGTCCCCAGGGCCATCAAGGGCTTCCAGGAGGGGGCCGCGCGGCCCCCTCCCTACATTTTGAAAGCCCCGGGGAGATGGTGGTCCTCGGGGTTTGGGGGTCCAAAACGGACCCCCATTTTCAATTTTCTTAGTGCCCCGGGAGGTGGTGGTCCTCGGGCGTGTGGGGGCTGGAGCCCCCACATAGGTTTTAAAATAAAAAAAAAGCACCGGGAGGTGGCAGTCCCGGGGCTGCGGGAGGGCTCAGAGCCCTCCCGCCCCATTTATGATAAAGCCCCGGGGGTGGTGGTCCCCGGAGCTTGGGGGGCCCTTAGAGGCCCCCCATACATAAAATAAACACGCCCCCAGCATGCCCCCGGAACTTGGACCACCCGGGGGCAAATTAACATCTAGGGGGTCAGGGTGTTTCTACCCTGCCCCCTTTGTGCGTTTTGCGCACTTTTTTTACTGCTTTCTTGTTCCTCGGTTCTACCGAGGAACAAGATGGCTGCCAACACTTCCTGGTTTGGAGTGTTGACAGCCAATTAGCAGACAGCTCGTGATCGGGAGGGTGCGCGAATCCGACGCGGCCATAGATATATATGTACTTTTACTTTTGATTTTCTCAGCAACTACTGAACGGATTTACACCATTTAACAAAAGGGTTCTTTCTGAACCAAGAACTACCTCTTTGCCAAATTTGGTGTAATTCCGTTCAGCAGTTCGGGCTGTAGCCGTGTCTAAAGTTTCCTATGGGAAATTGATTTTTTGACTCTTATTTTTTAATTTCTCCGCAACTACTGAACAGATTTACACCATTTAACAAAAAGGGTTCTTTCTGAACCAAGAACTACCTCTTTGCCAAATTTGGTGTAATTCCGTTCAGCAGTTCAGGCTGTAGCCGTGTCTAAAGTTTCCTATGGGAAAATGAATGGGGAAAACACGTTTTGGGACCCCTTTTTCTCGGCCCCTGCTTGACGAATCACCCTGAGACTTTCAGGGTAGGAGCGGACCGGAGCGGGCCATAAAGTTTGAAAATTTCGCGAAGATTCGTTAACCGACCGCAAGAGTTATTTCAAATAGAATGTCGCGGATTTCCTATGGAAAATAGGTCCTAACTATAACTATCTACTGGCGACTGCCAGTACATAATATATATATATATATATATATATATTCACACCACTTTCCCAACGGGACATCCGCTCGCACTCACGAGTAAGGAGACTTCCAATAGCATATGTTGCAGCTTATATTTTATTACAGCATGCCAGAAAACATCTCTACGCGTTTCAGTCTCTCCAGAGACCTTGCTCACGAGATCAACAAACCAACAGGGAGGGAGATCAAAGTGAAGGCCAACCGCGGTGCACTTTTTTAGGAGAAATGAGACTGGCGCTCCAACAGAAAAATTGGGAAAAGACCTTGGGGTCACCAGTGGGAAGCAGTCGAGGAAGAGGCAGAGGGCGAGGAAATGCCCGATCAAACCAACAAGACGAGGCAAGCGGAATACAAAATTCCAATTCAAACTTAAAACGAGTGGGAACAACTACGAGAAGCATGAGGCAGAAATGGAGTTAGACGGGTCTCCAATAAATCAGATACAGGACCTTGAAGTGATTAATCTTTCAAAAAAAACATTGACTGAAACGGAATTGAGTCTGTTAAAACGTGGTTTAAATTTCTGCCCAACTAATAATATCGATCTAGCTGAAATAAGGATAGATTTGTACAAATACATTCGAAAAGTCAAATTAGCCAAACTCTTTTCAGAGAATCCAAAGATGGCACAGTACAGCAAAAAAGTCATGGTACCGAATATGGAACTTACGGTAAAGGATGCAGAAAGCTTTGTAACTTTGATGGAATTGGATCAAAATCCTGATTTTGAAACGAGAGAACTGAGTGCACACTGCATGCAACTGGGAGCAGGATGCAGTCGAAAAAAAGCTCAATCAAAATTTTACCCGCAGCTTGTGCAGGGTAATAAAATTGATATGTTTCATGAGTGTGTAATAAAAGATCTTTACCATTTGAATTATGCTAAAAAGACGGACAATCTTTCCCGAAATGAGCGCATTTCATTACAGAATTTGAAAAAGGATGATACAATTGAAATAAAAATGGCGGATAAGGGAGGAAATGTTATCATCCTGGAAAAAGAAGCCTACATGCGGGAAGCATATTCTCAGCTGAGAAACAAAGAATATTATGAAAAACTGAAAGAAAATCCGACATTGAAGTGGAAACAGGAGTTGGTTATTAAACTTAACTCATGGTTGAACAAACACTTATTGGATGAGGATGAAGTAAAATATCTGAATGTTGAGTATCCGAAAGTGGCGACGATATATTTCCTCCCTAAAATACACAAACATCCAACTAGACCACCGGGAGGCCAATAATATCGGCAAAAGGAGCATTATTGGAGCCTATGGCCAACTTCTTGGATGTGTTTCTGTTACCACACGTCAAAGGCCTGACGTCATACTTGCAAGATACAGGAGACCTATTGAGACACCTGCAGGAAACTTCCTTGGCTAACAACATATAAATTGATAACGATGGATGTGATATCATTATATTCCAACATAAAAAATGACATTGGTTTAAGAGCATGCGAACATTTTTTACAAGAAAGAAACATCCAATTCGCGGATCATAATAAAATGTTGTTAGAGATGATTCAGATGTGTCTAGAACAGAACACATTCATGTTTGGAGAAGAGTTCTACCGCCAAGTGAAAGGTACTGCGATGGGCTTTTCTTTTAGCCCCAGTTATGCCTGCCTCACCATGGGATGGTGGGAGAACATCTGGGCATGGAGAAATGAAAATGATCATCATGTAAGTAAAACTATAGCGTGGTTAAGGTACATCGATGACCTGCTAATAATTTGGGATGGAACCAATGAAGAATTCGCCGAATACTTTGAAATACTGAACAACTCTGAATTTAATTTGAAATTCACATATGACATCAGTGATCAACGGGTTGTTTTCTTGGATACTGAGATTTACATCCTAAACAATGAAGTACATACCACCCTGCATCGTAAAAGTACAGCAACGAATGCAGTTCTACATGCGAAAAGTTTTCATCAAAGCAGTCTAATCAAAAACATTCCCTACGGGAATTTCTCAGAATTAAAAGAATATGTTCCCAGGAGGAAGAATGGCAAAGAAATCATCGACTGGCAACAGAAAGATTTAAAAACGTAAATACAACTCAAAAGCCATCAACACCTCTTTACAACGAACATTGACAGTACCTAGAACTGATCTGTTAAAAGAAAGACAAGCCCAGAATAATGAAGATGAACAACAAAAATACGTCTAATAACGACATATTCCACAGAAAATCAACAAGTAATGAAAATTATGCGAAAGAACTGGCATATTTTACATATGGATCCATCAGTTGCTAAGATAGTGGGAGATCATCCAAACATTACTTTCAGATGGGCTAAAAACCTTAGGGATCAACTGGTTCACAGCCACTTCAAAAAGAAAAGGAAACAAGAGACATGGCTGAAACCAATGGGTTTTTTCAAGTGCACCAATTGTAAAGTCTGTGCAATTGCCAAGAACACCAAGGAAGTAATGATGGCCAACAAACGTGTTTGGAAAATCCAACAACTTATCAATTGTAAAAGTCAATTTGTAATATACATAATTGAATGCCCATGTTCCTTAAAATATGTGGGCAGCACGATATGCGAATTAAAAAACGTATTTTGGAGCATGTACGTGCTACTATCAACACTGACAGGAGCAATGCAGTTGCCAAACACATGGAAAAAGAACATGGAGGCAATTGGAAAGATCTTAAATTCTATGCTGTGGAATCAGTAGGAATGCATCCGAGAGGGGAGATAGAGAAAGAACTCTAAGGCAGAAAGAATCACGACACATCTTGAACTTTCGGACCCTCACTCCTAATGGATTGAATCAAGACGAAGAGCTTCATTATCATTTGTAAATTTGAACTTGATAATCTCCTATGACATATATAATCCCAGAGTATTAATCTTATATTGGTCTCCTTATATTTTAACACACAGGGCTTTTTGAGTAGATAGAAATTTGTAGACAATGGGTGATTACACATGATCAATTGGGTTTCATTATTTTTTAAATATATTTTTTTAATTTTATTCACACTTGTAGACATATGAATAAGAAATCTTGTTGGCGAGTTAATTAAGTAATGTACAGTAGATATATTGCGGAGAAGTGATGCAATGTGAATTACTGCCATGATATAACAAATTGAGAATTGCTAAGTAGTGCAACTGGCTATAGATAGGTCATTAACAACTCAATATTAGCAGGAGAAGTTGTCTTATAGGATACTGAAGCCATACGCCCACTTGAGGGCATTAGTGTGAAGGAGACAAGAGGGCCCACTAGAGGGCGGGATCTGGTGCACAATCATAGTGCAGAATCAGATTGACATAATTGTTTTCAATCCGATCTATGGGGACTGAATATGGCAATTGGATATGCACTAGTAAGCATAAGAAACAAGTGGAAGGTAAATTCAATAAAAAACCCTCCTCCTTTTTACTTGTAGGAAGTGTAGTGGGTATATAATAATTCGCAATTTTAATTGGGAGTGAATTTAATTTCGCCATATGTACAGATTTATATACATATTTTTTAACCAGTGTCTGAAATTAGTTACATTTTTCACATATTGTTTTATCACTTTAGTGGTTATTCATTGGGACGTAGGTTTCACTACATGATCCAGAATGCTTAGCTGTTGGCTACAGGAAGTGATGTAATCATTGGTTCTGCATGTTTAAAAAGATAAAAACGCAGTGCCTGTTGGTTTGTTGATCTCGTGAGCAAGGTCTCTGGAGAGACTGAAACGCGTAGAGATGTTTTCTGGCATGCTGTAATAAAATATAAGCTGCAACATATGCTATTGGAAGTCTCCTTACTCGTGAGTGCGAGCGGATGTCCCGTTGGGAAAGTGGTGTGAATTAGTATCGGCTTGGCTCTGCCGAAACCGCAACCGCACCGCCAAGAGCGCCCAGGAGTCAGAAGAGTGGGCCGTTGTGAAAGAATTGGAAATACTGACTTGGGTGAACGTCGGCAGCTAATCTAGAGAGATGAAGTCGCAGAAAACGCCATGAGAAGCTGAACGGGGAAGCGAGACCTGAGGGAAACGCGGAACTCGGGAATCTTCAAGTGGTGAGCGAGCAACGTTTCTTGCAACATTGTATCCAATTGTGGATAAATGCCGGCTGGTTTCATAATGTGTAAAGCTCAACCTGAAGAAAGACGCGAGTAAAGAGACTCGGGGAACTGTTCTTGTTATTGATTTGAGGGTTTGAGCAACACCGGTGAGACGAATAAGGAGCAGCATAAAGCAGGGAGACGATATTGACATTATACAGCTGAATAGGCCAGTTAAACATGGATAAAAGGGAGGCCAAAAGAAATGCTTTAATCGACACATTCTTTGAACAAGAGGTGTCGACAAGTACTGGAAGTGGAGCATCAAGTAATTTACATAAACCAGATTTAAAGAATAAATTACGTACATGGGAAAAACTTTCAAAAAAGAAATCAATAAGTGGTGGGAAGTGGCTTCTTTGAAGAAATATTTAGAAGTCAAACGCGTCCCACGAGGGTTGCGCATAAGTTTGATGCCCAGTCATCAGGAAACAAGTAATGATCTGCTCAATGAGTGGGGTGAATTTATTCTAAAATCCTCACTGGGACTGATGGAAATATTGGTAAAACACATTGAAATAGCTTTGGAAAAAACTACAACACAGTTGAAAGAAATGGAAAAAGAATTGGCAGCCTTAGATCTGAACTCGGATCTCACAAAGTTTAAAGAGGAACTTGAACATCACCTTGAAAGACATGAGGAAACTGTACAAATGAGAAAGCAGTCCAAATTCCAGCGGGACAAAGAAGATTATCAAGAAGGTCGTATTTTTACATACGCAAGGAAATATGATCGGTTTAAACAGCAAGAAAAATTGGATTTGGCAACCAATAATGGCAGCCTCTCATCATTGACATCTACTGATGCCAGCGAAGGGGAGGGAGATCAAAGTGAAGGCCAACCGCAGTGCACTTTTTAGGAGAAATGAGACTGGCGCTCCAACAGAAAAATTGGGAAAAGACCTTGGGGTCACCAGTGGGAAGCAGTCGAGGAAGAGGCAGAGGGCGAGGAAATGCCCGATCAAACCAACAAGACGAGGCAAGAGGAATACAAAATTCCAATTCAAACTTAAAACGAGTGGGAACAACTACGTGAAGCATGAGGCAGAAATGGAGTTAGACGGGTCTCCAATAAATCAGATACAGGACCTTGAAGTGATTAATCTTTCAAAAAAACATTGACTGAAACGGAATTGAGTCTGTTAAAACGTGGTTTAAATTTCTGCCCAACTAATAATATCGATCTAGCTGAAATAAGGATAGATTTGTACAAATACATTCGAAAAGTCAAATTAGCCAAACTCTTTTCAGAGAATCCAAAGATGGCACAGTACAGCAAAAAGTCATGGTACCGAATATGGAACTTACGGTAAAGGATGCAGAAAGCTTTGTAACTTTGATGGAATTGGATCAAAATCCTGATTCTGAAACGAGAGAACTGAGTGCACACTGCATGCAACTGGGAGCAGGATGCAGTCGAAAAAAGCTCAATCAAAATTTTACCCGCAGCTTGTGCAGGGTAATAAAATTGATATGTTTCATGAGTGTGTAATAAAAGATCTTTACCATTTGAATTATGCTAAAAAGACGGACAATCTTTCCCGAAATGAGCGCATTTCATTACAGAATTTGAAAAAGGATGATACAATTGAAATAAAAATGGCGGATAAGGGAGGAAATGTTATCATCCTGGAAAAAGAAGCCTACATGCGGGAAGCATATTCTCAGCTGAGAAACAAAGAATATTATGAAAAACTGAAAGAAAATCCGACATTGAAGTGGAAACAGGAGTTGGTTATTAAACTTAACTCATAGTTGAACAAACACTTATTGGATGAGGATGAAGTAAAATATCTGAATGTTGAGTATCCGAAAGTGGCGACGATATATTTCCTCCCTAAAATACACAAACATCCAACTAGACCACCGGGGAGGCCAATAATATCGGCAAAAGGAGCATTATTGGAGCCTATGGCCAACTTCTTGGATGTGTTTCTGTTACCACACGTCAAAGGCCTGACGTCATACTTGCAAGATACAGGAGACCTATTGAGACACCTGCAGGAAACTCCTTGGCTAACAACATATAAATTGATAACGATGGATGTGATATCATTATATTCCAACATAAAAAATGACATTGGTTTAAGAGCATGCGAACATTTTTTACAAGAAAGAAACATCCAATTCGCGGATCATAATAAAATGTTGTTAGAGATGATTCAGATGTGTCTAGAACAGAACACATTCATGTTTGGAGAAGAGTTCTACCGCCAAGTGAAAGGTACTGCGATGGGCTTTTCTTTTAGCCCCAGTTATGCCTGCCTCACCATGGGATGGTGGGAGAACATCTGGGCATGGAGAAATGAAAATGATCATCATGTAAGTAAAACTATAGCGTGGTTAAGGTACATCGATGACCTGCTAATAATTTGGGATGGAACCAATGAAGAATTCGCCGAATACTTTGAAATACTGAACAACTCTGAATTTAATTTGAAATTCACATATGACATCAGTGATCAACGGGTTGTTTTCTTGGATACTGAGATTTACATCCTAAACAATGAAGTACATACCACCCTGCATCGTAAAAGTACAGCAACGAATGCAGTTCTACATGCGAAAAGTTTTCATCAAAGCAGTCTAATCAAAAACATCCCCTACGGGGAATTTCTCAGAATTAAAAGAATATGTTCCCAGGAGGAAGAATGGCAAAGAAATCATCGACTGGCAACAGAAAGATTTAAAAACGTAAATACAACTCAAAAGCCATCAACACCTCTTTACAACGAACATTGACAGTACCTAGAACTGATCTGTTAAAAGAAAGACAAGCCCAGAATAATGAAGATGAACAACAAAAAATACGTCTAATAACGACATATTCCACAGAAAATCAACAAGTCATGAAAATTATGCGAAAGAACTGGCATATTTTACATATGGATCCATCAGTTGCTAAGATAGTGGGAGATCATCCAAACATTACTTTCAGACGGGCTAAAAACCTTAGGGATCAACTGGTTCACAGCCACTTCAAAAAGAAAAGGAAACAAGAGACATGGCTGAAACCAATGGGTTTTTTCAAGTGCACCAATTGTAAAGTCTGTGCAATTGCCAAGAACACCAAGGAAGTAATGATGGCCAACAAACGTGTTTGGAAAATCCAACAACTTATCAATTGTAAAAGTCAATTTGTAATATACATAATTGAATGCCCATGTTCCTTAAAATATGTGGGCAGCACGATATGCGAATTAAAAAACGTATTTTGGAGCATGTACGTGCTACTATCAACACTGACAGGAGCAATGCAGTTGCCAAACACATGGAAAAAGAACATGGAGGCAATTGGAAAGATCTTAAATTCTATGCTGTGGAATCAGTAGGAATGCATCCGAGAGGGGAGATAGAGAAAGAACTCTAAGGCAGAAAGAATCACGACACATCTTGAACTTTCAGACCCTCACTCCTAATGGATTGAATCAAGACGAAGAGCTTCATTATCATTTGTAAATTTGAACTTGATAATCTCCTATGACATATATAATCCCAGAGTATTAATCTTATATTGGTCTCCTTATATTTTAACACACAGGGCTTTTTGAGTAGATAGAAATTTGTAGACAATGGGTGATTACACATGATCAATTGGGTTTCATTATTTTTTAAATATATTTTTTTAATTTTATTCACACTTGTAGACATATGAATAAGAAATCTTGTTGGCGAGTTAATTAAGTAATGTACAGTAGATATATTGCGGAGAAGTGATGCAATGTGAATTACTGCCATGATATAACAAATTGAGAATTGCTAAGTAGTGCAACTGGCTATAGATAGGTCATTAACAACTCAATATTAGCAGGAGAAGTTGTCTTATAGGATACGAAGCCATACGCCCACTTGAGGGCATTAGTGTGAAGGAGACAAGAGGGCCCACTAGAGGGCGGGATCTGGTGCACAATCATAGTGCAGAATCAGATTGACATAATTGTTTTCAATCCGATCTATGGGGACTGAATATGGCAATTGGATATGCACTAGTAAGCATAAGAAACAAGTGGAAGGTAAATTCAATAAAAACCCCTCCTCCTTTTTACTTGTAGGAAGTGTAGTGGGTATATAATAATTCGCAATTTTAATTGGGAGTGAATTTAATTTCGCCATATGTACAGATTTATATACATATTTTTTAACCAGTGTCTGAAATTAGTTACATTTTTCACATATTGTTTTATCACTTTAGTGGTTATTCATTGGGACGTAGGTTTCACTACATGATCCAGAATGCTTAGCTGTTGGCTACAGGAAGTGATGTAATCATTGGTTCTGCATGTTTAAAAAGATAAAAACGCAGTGCCTGTTGGTTTGTTGATCTCGTGAGCAAGGTCTCTGGAGAGACTGAAACGCGTAGAGATGTTTTCTGGCATGCTGTAATAAAATATAAGCTGCAACATATGCTATTGGAAGTCTCCTTACTCGTGAGTGCGAGCGGATGTCCCGTTGGGAAAGTGGTGTGAATTAGTATCGGCTTGGCTCTGCCGAAACCGCAACCGCACCGCCAAGAGCGCCCAGGAGTCAGAAGAGTGGGCCGTTGTGAAAGAATTGGAAATACTGACTTGGGTGAACGTCGGCAGCTAATCTAGAGAGATGAAGTCGCAGAAAACGCCATGAGAAGCTGAACGGGAAGCGAGACCTGAGGGAAACGCGGAACTCGGGAATCTTCAAGTGGTGAGCGAGCAACGTTTCTTGCAACATTGTATCCAATTGTGGATAAATGCCGGCTGGTTTCATAATGTGTAAAGCTCAACCTGAAGAAAGACGCGAGTAAAGAGACTCGGGGAACTGTTCTTGTTATTGATTTGAGGGTTTGAGCAACACCGGTGAGACGAATAAGGAGCAGCATAAAGCAGGGAGACGATATTGACATTATACAGCTGAATAGGCCAGTTAAACATGGATAAAAGGGAGGCCAAAAGAAATGCTTTAATCGACACATTCTTTGAACAAGAGGTGTCGACAAGTACTGGAAGTGGAGCATCAAGTAATTTACATAAACCAGATTTAAAGAATAAATTACGTACATGGGAAAAACTTTCAAAAAAGAAATCAATAAGTGGTGGGAAGTGGCTTCTTTGAAGAAATATTTAGAAGTCAAACGCGTCCCACGAGGGTTGCGCATAAGTTTGATGCCCAGTCATCAGGAAACAAGTAATGATCTGCTCAATGAGTGGGGTGAATTTATTCTAAAATCCTCACTGGGACTGATGGAAATATTGGTAAAACACATTGAAATAGCTTTGGAAAAACTACAACACAGTTGAAAGAAATGGAAAAAGAATTGGCAGCCTTAGATCTGAACTCGGATCTCACAAAGTTTAAAGAGGAACTTGAACATCACCTTGAAAGACATGAGGAAACTGTACAAATGAGAAAGCAGTCCAAATTCCAGCGGGACAAAGAAGATTATCAAGAAGGTCGTATTTTTACATACGCAAGGAAATATGATCGGTTTAAACAGCAAGAAAAATTGGATTTGGCAACCAATAATGGCAGCCTCTCATCATTGACATCTACTGATGCCAGCGAAGGGGAGGGAGATCAAAGTGAAGGCCAACCGCAGTGCACTTTTTAGGAGAAATGAGACTGGCGCTCCAACAGAAAAATTGGGAAAAGACCTTGGGGTCACCAGTGGGAAGCAGTCGAGGAAGAGGCAGAGGGCGAGGAAATGCCCGATCAAACCAACAAGACGAGGCAAGCGGAATACAAAATTCCAATTCAAACTTAAAACGCAGTGGGAACAACTACGTGAAGCATGAGGCAGAAATGGAGTTAGACGGGTCTCCAATAAATCAGATACAGGACCTTGAAGTGATTAATCTTTCAAAAAAACATTGACTGAAACGGAATTGAGTCTGTTAAAACGTGGTTTAAATTTCTGCCCAACTAATAATATCGATCTAGCTGAAATAAGGATAGATTTGTACAAATACATTCGAAAAGTCAAATTAGCCAAACTCTTTTCAGAGAATCCAAAGATGGCACAGTACAGCAAAAAGTCATGGTACCGAATATGGAACTTACGGTAAAGGATGCAGAAAGCTTTGTAACTTTGATGGAATTGGATCAAAATCCTGATTCTGAAACGAGAGAACTGAGTGCACACCACATGCAACTGGGAGCAGGATGCAGTCGAAAAAAAGCTCAATCAAAATTTTACCCGCAGCTTGTGCAGGGTAATAAAATTGATATGTTTCATGAGTGTGTAATAAAAGATCTTTACCATTTGAATTATGCTAAAAAGACGGACAATCTTTCCCGAAATGAGCGCATTTCATTACAGAATTTGAAAAAGGATGATACAATTGAAATAAAAATGGCGGATAAGGGAGGAAATGTTATCATCCTGGAAAAAGAAGCCTACATGCGGGAAGCATATTCTCAGCTGAGAAACAAAGAATATTATGAAAAACTGAAAGAAAATCCGACATTGAAGTGGAAACAGGAGTTGGTTATTAAACTTAACTCATGGTTGAACAAACACTTATTGGATGAGGATGAAGTAAAATATCTGAATGTTGAGTATCCGAAAGTGGCGACGATATATTTCCTCCCTAAAATACACAAACATCCAACTAGACCACACGGGGAGGCCAATAATATCGGCAAAAGGAGCATTATTGGAGCCTATGGCCAACTTCTTGGATGTGTTTCTGTTACCACACGTCAAAGGCCTGACGTCATACTTGCAAGATACAGGAGACCTATTGAGACACCTGCAGGAAACTCCTTGGCTAACAACATATAAATTGATAACGATGGATGTGATATCATTATATTCCAACATAAAAAATGACATTGGTTTAAGAGCATGCGAACATTTTTTACAAGAAAGAAACATCCAATTCGCGGATCATAATAAAATGTTGTTAGAGATGATTCAGATGTGTCTAGAACAGAACACATTCATGTTTGGAGAAGAGTTCTACCGCCAAGTGAAAGGTACTGCGATGGGCTTTTCTTTTAGCCCCAGTTATGCCTGCCTCACCATGGGATGGTGGGAGAACATCTGGGCATGGAGAAATGAAAATGATCATCATGTAAGTAAAACTATAGCGTGGTTAAGGTACATCGATGACCTGCTAATAATTTGGGATGGAACCAATGAAGAATTCGCCGAATACTTTGAAATACTGAACAACTCTGAATTTAATTTGAAATTCACATATGACATCAGTGATCAACGGGTTGTTTTCTTGGATACTGAGATTTACATCCTAAACAATGAAGTACATACCACCCTGCATCGTAAAAGTACAGCAACGAATGCAGTTCTACATGCGAAAAGTTTTCATCAAAGCAGTCTAATCAAAAACATCCCCTACGGGGAATTTCTCAGAATTAAAAGAATATGTTCCCAGGAGGAAGAATGGCAAAGAAATCATCGACTGGCAACAGAAAGATTTAAAAACGTAAATACAACTCAAAAGCCATCAACACCTCTTTACAACGAACATTGACAGTACCTAGAACTGATCTGTTAAAAGAAAGACAAGCCCAGAATAATGAAGATGAACAACAAAAAATACGTCTAATAACGACATATTCCACAGAAAATCAACAAGTCATGAAAATTATGCGAAAGAACTGGCATATTTTACATATGGATCCATCAGTTGCTAAGATAGTGGGAGATCATCCAAACATTACTTTCAGACGGGCTAAAAACCTTAGGGATCAACTGGTTCACAGCCACTTCAAAAAGAAAAGGAAACAAGAGACATGGCTGAAACCAATGGGTTTTTCAAGTGCACCAATTGTAAAGTCTGTGCAATTGCCAAGAACACCAAGGAAGTAATGATGGCCAACAAACGTGTTTGGAAAATCCAACAACTTATCAATTGTAAAAGTCAATTTGTAATATACATAATTGAATGCCCATGTTCCTTAAAATATGTGGGCAGCACGATATGCGAATTAAAAAACGTATTTTGGAGCATGTACGTGCTACTATCAACACTGACAGGAGCAATGCAGTTGCCAAACACATGGAAAAAGAACATGGAGGCAATTGGAAAGATCTTAAATTCTATGCTGTGGAATCAGTAGGAATGCATCCGAGAGGGGGAGATAGAGAAAGAACTCTAAGGCAGAAAGAATCACGACACATCTTGAACTTTCAGACCCTCACTCCTAATGGATTGAATCAAGACGAAGAGCTTCATTATCATTTGTAAATCTGAACTTGATAATCTCCTATGACATATATAATCCCAGAGTATTAATCTTATATTGGTCTCCTTATATTTTAACACACAGGGCTTTTTGAGTAGATAGAAATTTGTAGACAATGGGTGATTACACATGATCAATTGGGTTTCATTATTTTTTAAATATATTTTTTTAATTTTATTCACACTTGTAGACATATGAATAAGAAATCTTGTTGGCGAGTTAATTAAGTAATGTACAGTAGATATATTATGGAGAAGTGATGCAATGTGAATTACTGCCATGATATAACAAATTGAGAATTGCTAAGTAGTGCAACTGGCTATAGATAGGTCATTAACAACTCAATATTAGCAGGAGAAGTTGTCTTATAGGATACGAAGCCATACGCCCACTTGAGGGCATTAGTGTGAAGGAGACAAGAGGGCCCACTAGAGGGCGGGATCTGGTGCACAATCATAGTGCAGAATCAGATTGACATAATTGTTTTCAATCCGATCTATGGGGACTGAATATGGCAATTGGATATGCACTAGTAAGCATAAGAAACAAGTGGAAGGTAAATTCAATAAAAACCCCTCCTCCTTTTTACTTGTAGGAAGTGTAGTGGGTATATAATAATTCGCAATTTTAATTGGGAGTGAATTTAATTTCGCCATATGTACAGATTTATATACATATTTTTTAACCAGTGTCTGAAATTAGTTACATTTTTCACATATTGTTTTATCACTTTAGTGGTTATTCATTGGGACGTAGGTTTCACTACATGATCCAGAATGCTTAGCTGTTGGCTACAGGAAGTGATGTAATCATTGGTTCTGCATGTTTAAAAAGATAAAAACGCAGTGCCTGTTGGTTTGTTGATCTCGTGAGCAAGGTCTCTGGAGAGACTGAAACGCGTAGAGATGTTTTCTGGCATGCTGTAATAAAATATAAGCTGCAACATATGCTATTGGAAGTCTCCTTACTCGTGAGTGCGAGCGGATGTCCCGTTGGGAAAGTGGTGTGAATTAGTATCGGCTTGGCTCTGCCGAAACCGCAACCGCACCGCCAAGAGCGCCCAGGAGTCAGAAGAGTGGGCCGTTGTGAAAGAATATATATATATATATATATATATATATATATATATATATATATGTATATATATATATATATATGTATATATATATATATAAAAAAAGAAGAAGATAAAAGGAAGAAAAAGAGAAGCAGAGAACTCTGGGTAGTTCTCAAGTTTAGGTGGAAAGCAGCTCCTGTATAGAGCACTCTCAACACCAGCGACACTCTAGATCTGCTCACCTCAAATGTCTGCTTTTCTATCAAAGTATTTAAGCATAGGATTAGCACAGTGCCATCCACGCCGAGATAGAAAGGGACAAAGTCTTTTGCCATATATATATATATTCCACGGTGTACTGGTAAATCAGTGGGTGTATGAGTGCCTGATTGGATGATTCTATGGCTGCATGACTAACTGTATACGTGAGTGCTTATGTGTCTCAGTGAATGTATGGGTGAGTGACTATTTGTGTGAATGTCTGTATCTGTCAGTTGGTATCTAAGTGGTTGTATTGGTATGTGAGTATGTATGTGTGTTTATGTATGGGTGAGTCATTGGTTGGCTGAATACCTCTATGGGTGTCTGAGTTTTGTGTGGGTGGATGAGGTGGTGTGTGACTGCCTGTATAGATGAGTAAGTGGGTGAGTCAGTGGCTCAATGGGTTAGTGAGTGCATGTGTGAGGGGCTGTATGGGTCAGTGAGTGTGTGTATGGCTGTGCCAGTGAGAAAGGTCAAGTGTCAAAGGTATATGGGTGAGTAACTGGGTATGTGAAAGGCAGTATAGGTGAGTGATAAGGTATGTGAGTGACTGTATGAGTGAGTGAGTGAATGTGATAGTGGCTGTATGGGTGAGTGTGTGCTTGTATCAGTGACTGTATAGATGAGTAAGTACATATTAGCATCTGTATGAGTGAGTGAGTGTGTGTGTAACTGTATGGGTAAGTAAGTGGCTGTGTGATTTACTGTATGGGTGAGTGAGTCTGTGTCTGAGTACCTCTATGGGAGACAAACTCAGTGTGTGAGTGGCTTTATGGGTGTATGAGTGGATATGTATGTGGCTGTATTAGTGAGTGAGTGGGTGTATGAGTGGCTATATGGGTGAATGGGTGGATGTGAGTGTTGATCTATGAATAAGTGAGTGGGTGTGCAAGTACTGGGTATGAATGGGTTTGAGATAGGTAATGTGGTAGTTGGAGTGGGTGTATAAAAGGTTATATGGGGGTGTGAGTGGGAGCAACAGAGATTATGTGGATGTCATCAGTGATGTCATGAATGATATCACTGACCATGTCATGAGTGATGTAATATGTGAAGTCATAAGCAGTGCATTGCAGGGACGCGAGTTATTGTTAGCTCAGCTTACTATAACGGCTGAATTTCTTCGTTTTTATATGAGTGAAATGTCAGCCTAACTATAACGCACCTGAAACCTGTGGTTTTTTTCAGTGAATTTCTAAGGTTTTTTAAATGCTAATTTCCAACTATGCCTACATAGGTAGGACATGTGCAGAAAGAGGAAGAAAGGCGCAGAAAGAAGCAAGAGAAGTGCAGAAAGAGGCAAGAGAGGTGCAGAAAGAGGAAGAAAAGTACAGAAAGAAGCAAGACAAATGCAGAATGAGGCAACAAAAAGTCCAGAAAGAGGAAGAAAGGTGCAGAAAGAAGCAAGATATGTGCAGAAAGAACTAACAGAGGTGCAGAAAGAGCTCTACTTTGACTGTACCTTACAACAGACTCATATAAAGTAGCCTAATCACTAATCCTTCTCCCAAGATGTCTTAAACCTCACTTTTCTCTTGAAGGTTCACTATTAATCGACTGCTCAGAATGTTAGGCCTACAAAATATAAAACAGCAATCCTAAGCATGTCACTGTTGTAAGTCTGACCAAGTTTGTGAAGGTATGCATGTGTGTCTATGCTTTTACCTAGTGACATGTTAAATGAAAACTAAACATACAAATACTTGAACACCTGTGTTTCAAACAGCATACTCTGTAAATTTTGTACAAAAAGGTGTATGCATTTTTTCTGCTCACAATACAGGGCATAGGGATATTCAATAGTATATTTGAGGGCTCTATAACACATATATATATAAGACATGTCTGCCTGTGCAACTGAATGACAGAGCAGAACTGAGAAGATTTGACCACCTATAGGAGAGGTTATCCGCTTTTAAGCTACCATCTTCAGATGATTAACACATGTAAGAATACATGTACAAGTAGACATATACCTCAGTCACGAGAGCACGCAGACCTTTAAACTTGACAGCTTGCACTTCCCATTATAGTACAGAAAGAGGCGAGAGAAGTTCAGAAAGAAGCGAGAGAGTTGCAGAAACAGGCAAAAGAGGTGCAGAAAGAGGGAACGGGTGCAGACAGAGGCAAGAGAGGTGCAGAAAGAGGGAAGAAGGGTACAGAAAGAGGCAAGAGGGGTACAAAAATTAGCAAGAGAGGTGCAGAAAGAAGCAATTGCAGTGCAAAAAGAACCAACAGAGGTGCAGAAAGAGGCACGAGGGGTGAAAAGAGGCAAGAGTAGTGCAGAAAGAAGGCACAGAGGTGAAGAAGGAGACATGAGTACTGCAGAAAGAGGCAAGAGAGTCGCAGAAACAGGCAAGAGAGGTGCAGAAAAAGGTAACATGTGTGCTGAAAGAGGCAAGAGAGGTGCAGAAGAAGCAAGAGCAGTGCAGAAAGAGGCAAGAGGGGTGCAGAAAGAAGCAAGAGAGGTGCAGAAAGAGGAAAAAGAAGTACAGAAACAAGCAACAAAGGTGCAGAAAGAGGCAAGAGGGGTGCAGAAAGAGGCAAGAGAGGTGCAGAACGAGACAAGAGGGTTGCACATTAGAGGTATGAAGGGTACAGAAAGAGGCAAGAGGGATGCATAAAAAAGCAAGAGAGGTGTAGAAAGAAGCAAGAGAAGTGCAGAAAGAAGCAACAAAGGTGCAGAAAGAGGCAAGAGGGGTGCAGAAAGAGGCAAGAGAAGTGCAGAAGGAAGCAACAGAGGTGCAGAAAGAGGCAAGAAAAGTGCAGAAAGAGGCAAGAGAGTTGCAGAAACAGGCAAAAGAGGTGCAGAAAGAGGGAAAAGGGGTGCAGACAGAGGCAAGAGAGGTACAGAAAGAACCAACAGAGGTACAGAAAGAGGCAAGAGGGGTGCAAAAATGTACAAGAGAGTAGCAGACAGAAGCAAGACCAGTGCAGAAAGAACCAACAGAGGTACAGAAAGAGGCAAGAGGGGTGCAGAAAGAGGCAACAGAAGTGCAGAAAAAAACAAAAGAGGTGCAGAAATGGGCAAGAGGGGTGCAGAAAGAGAAAAGAGAGGAGCAGAAAGAGGCAAGAGAGGTGCTCAAAGAAGCATGAGGGGTGCCGAAATTTGCAAGAGAGGTGCAGAAAGAAGCAAGAGAAGGGCAGAAAGAAGCAACAGAGGTGCATAAAGAGGCAAGAGGGGTGCAGAAATAGGCAAGAGAAGTGTAGAAATAAGCAACAAAGGTGCAGAAAGAGGCAAGAGAAATTCAGAAAGAAGCAAGAGAGGTACAGAAAGAAGCAAGAGAAGGGCAGAAAGAAGCAACAGAGGTGCAGAAAGAGGCAAGAGGGGTGCAGAAAGAGGCAAGAGAAGTGCACAAAGAGACAAGAGAGGTGCAGAAAGAAGCAACAGAGGTGCAGAAAGAGGGAAGAGGGTGCAGAAAGAGGCAAGAGAAGTGCAGGAAGAAGCAACAGAGGTACAGAAAGTTGCAAGAGAGGTGCAGAAAGAAGGGAGGTGCAGAAAGCGGAAGAGATGTACAGAAAGAGGCAAGAGAAGTGCAGAAAAGGAAGAAAGGTGCAGAAAGAAGCAAGAGAAATGCAGAAAGAGGCAAGAGAGGGGCAGAAACAAGCAAGAGTAGTTTGGACACCATTAGTACCAATTTAACACCCACATTTAGCAATAAGCAAGAGGTGACAATTCAAGGTTTGCAAAGGGCCTTCCACCATGCTAAAACATTTGTTGGTGCATTTTTGGTAACGTTTGAGCTGTTTTAGCTAGACACAAGGTTTTTTGTTCAAATCTGCAGATTGTGCAGCAGATGATGGATTATGTGGCAAATGCGGAAAATGTATAATAGTGGAAAAGTTGGTGCAGCCAAATAGTCGCATAATTCCAGTGGCCCTGCTCATACCTCTGACTAGGTTCAGAAAGGCTCCTCAGTATTTCCTTCTTTTTTTGTCTCATTGAGTTTATAGTTTAGCTTCTATATAAATGAGGAAGACTAAACCTGAGGTTACCACTCCACAACACAGACTACCATACCACATAATTACTTTCCATAACACATAATCCCACTCTACATAATTCCTCTACACTAAATACCACATACTTTCTATCCACATAGTTTCAATGCACAACATACCACATAATTCCACTACACACAACATACATCCACTCCACTCCAAAAAACATTAGTAAAAAACATTTACATTTACAATGCCAATAGCCCTACGTTTTGCAAATGCGAGACCTACTACATTGCAAATGCTTCTTTAACTTATAGTTGCATTTGCAGAGTGGTGGGAAAAGGGGGCTGGGCCTCCGACCAGCGCTCAGGAATTCCGCTGCATAGCACTTACAGGAGGTACCAGGAGGGCTTCTTGGCCTCCAAAGTCCCTCAGCAGTAAAGTGGACTTCATCCCCCAACCAGTAGTGTGCCAGGAGGCGCATTTGCAGAGTGGTGGAGAAAGGGGGGCCTGGTCTCCGAAGACCTCTTAGCAATCCCACTGTGTTGGACTTACTGGAGTTAACAGGAAGGGTAGTTGCCCCCCAAGGACATCCTTGGGGGCCAATTACCCCTCCTATTACCTCTAGTAAGTCCCATATAGCAGGATTGCTAAGTTCTCATAGCAGGCCATGCTCCCTTTGCCCACCACTCTGCAAACGCGCTCCCTGGTGCGCTCTTGGATGGGAATTGAAGTCCCCTTCGCTGCTGGGGGTACTTAGGGGGCAACTAGCCTACCTGTTACCTCCAGTAAGCCCCAAACAGTGGGATTGCTGAGAGGTGGACACAGGCCACGCCCCCTATCTCCACCACTCTGCAGACGTGCCTCCTGGCATTCTCTTGGTTGGGGGATGAAGTCCCCTTGCCTCCTGAGGGTACCTGGGGGCCAACTAGCCCTCCTGTTATCTCTAGTAAGCCCCACACAGCTGGATTGCTGAGAGTGGTCCGAGGCCACGCACCTTTTTTACACCACTCTGCAAATGTGCCTCCTGGTGCACTGCTGCTCGGGGGATGAAGTCCACTTTAATCCTCAGGTCCTCAGGACACAAGAGGACCTCATCGCCCCACCAGCAGTGTGCCAACCCAGAACACGCCAGGAGGCACGTTTGCAGAGTGGTGCAGGTTGGGGGCGGGGCCTCTGGCAAGATGCCAGCTTTTCTTTTTTTGTTTTAAAAGGGGGCTGTATGGCCCCCCTTCTCTAAGTAATTTTTGGGCCCTGGGGAGTTTTAAAAAAAAAACTTTACAGAAGGGGGGCTACTTGGTCTCCCTTCCATTGGCCACTATTGGCCCGGGGCTAGGCCTCACGTTGGTGATTGTGGGGGAAGACCCAATGCCCCCATGGTCCCTACCGGCTCCCCGCCTCCTGCGGGAGCCGGCATTCCTTTTGGACAAAGGGAGCTTCACACATGCAGCTCCCTTTCCCCAAAAGCAATCTGCTTTGCTTCATGGAAGTGAGAGCAATTTCGCGAAGATTCGTCAAACAGCACCAAAGATATTGGCAAATCAAAAAACGCTTTTCCTATGGAAACTAGGTCCTAACTATAACTACCTACTGGCGACCGCCAGTAGGTAATATATATATATATATATATTTTTTTTTTTGCAGCTCCCACAAAGAAGAGCAAATGCAGGCACTCCCGGTAAGCAGAATATTCTTTATTCATAAAGTCATGGCACAATGTCCGTCCTGATGCGTTTCGGCTGTTCACAGCCTTGGTCAAAGTCCTATATATATGTGTGTGTGTGCGTGTGCATATATATATATATATATATATATATATATATATATATATATATGTGTATATATATATATATATAATACAAAAGAGTTGCCTCTAGGTGGGATGCACTCCCAGGTGGAAATTACACCAAAGCAAGGGCACACGCCATGAACAAAGTCCTTTTCTGGTTAACCTGCCAGACGCGTTTCGGGCCAATGCCCTCTTCAGTGATTTACTGGTGGTTGCCGCATGCCGGCACGTCACATGGTCTGCCACTGAAGAGGGCATTGGCCCGAAACGCGTCTGGCAGGTTAACCAGAAAAGGACTTTGTTCATGGCGTGTGCCCTTGCTTTGGCGTAATTTCCACCTGGGAGTGCATCCCACCTAGAGGCAACTCTTTTTTGTATTTTGTACAGCGGCCTGCCTGGTCGCGGGATTGCACCACCGCGAAACACTTGCTGGTCCGAGGCTGCTTTATTGGGGCAGCTAACTGTGGAACAGGAGGTGCCTGTTATATGCAGGGGTGCCAGCGCGAACATCGGCAATCCTTTTTAAGACATTTTTGGTGAGTGCCGGCGGTGACCCACTTGGGTTTTACTGAACCACCAGTCCCAGGAAGCATTGCTTCAGGTGGTTCACCTGAGCGTTATTATTATGGGGATTTACTGGTGGTTGCCGCATGCCGGCACGTCACATGGTCTGCCACTGAAGAGGGCATTGGCCCGAAACACGTCTGGCAGGTTAACCAGAAAAGGACTTTGTTCATGGCGTGTGCCCTTGCTTTGGCGTAATTTCCACCTGGGAGTGCATCCCACCTAGAGGCAACTCTTTTTTGTATTTTGTACAGCGGCCTGCCTGGTCGCGGGATTGCACCACCGCGAAACACTTGCGGGTCCGTGGCTGCTTTATTGGGGCAGCTAACTGTGGAACAGGAGGTGCCTGTTATATGAAGGGGTGCCAGCGCGAACATCGGCAATCCTTTTAAGACATTTTTGGTGAGTGCCGGCGGTGACCCACTTGGGTTTTACTGAACCACCAGTCCCAGGAAGCATTGCTTCAGGTGGTTCACCTGAGCGTTATTATTATGGGGATTTACTGGTGGTTGCCGCATGCCGGCACGTCACATGGTCTGCCACTGAAGAGGGCATTGGCCCGAAACGCGTCTGGCAGGTTAACCAGAAAAGGACTTTGTTCATGGCGTGTGCCCTTGCTTTGGCGTAATTTCCACCTGGGAGTGCATCCCACCTAGAGGCAACTCTATTTTTGTATTTTGTACAGCGGCCTGCCTGGTCGCGGGATTGCACCACCGCGAAACACTTGCGGGTCCGCGGCTGCTTTATTGGGCAGCTAACTGTGGAACAGGAGGTGCCTGTTATATGCAGGGGTGCCGGCGCGAACATCGGCAATCCTTTTTAAGACATTTTTTGTGAGTGCCGGCGGTGACCCACTTGGGTTTTACTGAACCACCAGTCCCAGGAAGCATTGCTTCAGGTGGTTCACCTGAGCGTTATTATTATGGGGATTTACTGGTGGTTGCCGCATGCCGGCACGTCACATAGTCTGCCACTGAAGAGGGCATTGGCCCGAAACGCGTCTGGCAGGTTAACCAGAAAAGGACTTTGTTCATGGCATGTGCCCTTGCTTTGGCGTAATTTCCACCTGGGAGTGCATCCCACCTAGAGGCAACTCTTTTTTGTATTTTGTACAGCGGCCTGCCTGGTCGCGGGATTGCACCACCGCGAAACACTTGCGGGTCCGCGGCTGCTTTATTGGGGCAGCTAACTGTGGAACAGGAGGTGCCTGTTATATGCAGGGGTGCCGGCGCGAACATCGGCAATCCTTTTAAGACATTTTTTGTGAGTGCCGGCGGTGACCCACTTGGGTTTACTGAACCACCAGTCCCAGGAAGCATTGCTTCAGGTGGTTCACCTCAGCGTTATTATTATGGGGATTTACTGGTGGTTGCCTCATGCCGGCACGTCACATGGTCTGCCACTGAAGAGGGCATTGGCCCGAAACGCGTCTGGCAGGTTAACCAGAAAAGGACTTTGTTCATGGTGTGATCCCTTGCTTTGGCGTAATTTCCACCTGGGAGTGCATCCCACCTAGAGGCAACTCTTTTTTTGTATTTTGTACAGCGCCCTGCCTGGTCGCGGGATTGCACCACCGCGAAACACTTGCGGGTCCACGGCTGATTTATTGGGGCAGCTAACTGTGGAACAGGAGGTGCCTGTTATATGCAGGGGTGCCGGCGCGAACATCGGCAATCCTTTTTAAGACATTTTTTGTGAGTGCCGGCGGTGACCCACTTGGGTTTTACTGAACCACCAGTCCCAGGAAGCATTGCTTCAGGTGGTTCACCTGAGCGTTATTATTATGGGGATTTACTGGTGGTTGCCGCATGCCGGCACATCACATGGTCTGCCACTGAAGAGGGCATTGGCCCGAAACGCGTCTGGCAGGTTAACCAGAAAAGGACTTTGTTCATGGCGTGTGCCCTTGCTTTGGCGTAATTTCCACCTGGGAGTGCATCCCACCTAGAGGCAACTCTTTTTTTGTATATATATATATACATATATATATGTGTATATATATATTATCTACTGGCGGTCGCCAGTAGATAGTTATAGTTAGGACCTAGTTTCCATAGGAAAAGCGTTTTTCGTTTTCCCAATAACTTTGGCGCCGGATGACGAATCATCGCAAAATTTTCAAAACTAGTGGGGCGCTCCGGTCAGCTCCTGTCTTGAAAGTTTCGGGGTGATTTGGCAAGCAGGGGCCGAGAAAAAAGGGGGTCCCAAAGCGTGTTTTCTCCATGTTAATTCCCATAGGAAACTTTAGACACGACTACAGCCCGAACTGCTGAACGGAATTACACCAAATTTGGCAAAAGGTAGTGCTTGGTTCAGAAAGCGCCCTTTTTTAAATGGTGTAAATCCGTTCAGTAGTTGCGGAGAAAATAAAAAAATAAAAGTTTCGATATCTATGGCCGCGGTGGATCCGCGCACCCTCCCGATCACGAGCTTCATGCTAATTGGCACAAGAGAACAGAAAATCAAAAAATAGAGGTCAAAAAATCAATTTCCCATAGGAAACTTTAGACACGGTTACAGCCAAAACTGCTGAACGGAATTACACCAAATTTGGCAAAAAGGTAGTGCTTGGTTCAGAATGCGCCCTTTTTTTAAAATGGTGTAAATCCATTCAGTATTTCCTGAGAAATTCAAAAAATAAAAGTTTCGATATCTATGGCCGCGGTGGATCCGCGCACCCTCCCGATCACGAGCTTCATGCTAATTGGCTGTCAACACTCCATACCAGGAAGTGTTGGCAGCCATCTTGTGCTTCGGTAACCGAGGCACAAGAAAACAGAAAAACTAAGGTGCAAAACAAGAAAAGGGGGCAGGGTAGAAACACCCTGACCCCCTAGGCCTGCTCAGGGGGTCCCACAAGGACCCCCAGGGCCCAAAAAAGCATTTAAAAAACAAACAAATCGGCTGAGTTCGCGCTGGGTGTGCGAATCCGGCCATGAAAATAAAAAAATAAAAAAGCGCGGGCTCCCGCGCTTCGTTTAATTGAATCCCCCGGGTGGGCCAGGTCCCGGGGCAGTAAAATGTGTGGGGGGCCCCAATCCCCACACTGCCCCGGGGACCGCCACTCCCGGGGCTTTGCAACAATATTTGCGGGGGCACACGGCCCCGCAGCCCCAGGGACCGCCACCCCCGGGGCTTGCTTTTTAGAGTTTGGGGGGCCTCTAAGGCCCCCCAAGCCCCGGGGCCCACCACCCGCCTGGGCTTTCATCAATTATAATCGCGGGGGCACACTGCCCCCCCGCAGCCCCAGGGACCGCCACCCCCCCGGGCTTCTTTTTTTTTCAAAAAATATACATGTGTGGGGGGGCTCGAGCCCCCCCTCCCGCCCTGGGGACCGCCACCTCCCCTGGGCACAAATATTTAAATTTGGGGGTCCGTAACGGACCCCCGAGCCCCAGGGACCACCACCCCCCGGGGCTTTGCATTATGTGGGAGGGGGGCCGGGCGGTGATGGCCCTGTCATTGCAAACTGTGGTCCCTGGGGTCCTACTAGCCCACCAGGTACCTCCAGTAAGCGCCACAGAGCTGCGTTGCAGAGAGGTGTAAAAAGGGGCATGACCTCGACCACCTCTCTGCAACGCAGCGCAGTGGCGCTTACTGGAAGCACCTGGTGGGCTAGTTGGACCCAAGGGACCCTCAGGATTCAAGGGGACTTTATCCCCCAACTTAAAACGCGCCACGGGGTGCGTTTGCACAGTGGTGAAGGGAGGGGGCGGGACCTGAGGTGACATGTGTGCAAACACACCCTGTGGCGCGTTTTAAGTTGGGGAATTAATTCCCCTTCAATCCTAAGGGTCCCTGGGGGCCAACTAGCTCACCAGGTACCTCCAGTAAGCGCCACAGGGCTGCGTTGCAGAGAGGTGGTCCAGGCCACGCCCCTTTTTACACCTCTCTGCAATGCAGCTCTGTGGCGCTTACTGGGGGTACCTGGTGGGCTAGTTGGACCCCAGGGACCCTCAGGATTCAAGGGGACTTTATCCCGCACTTATAGTTAGAAATTAGCATTTAAAAAACCTTTGAAATTCACTGAAAAAACCATACGTTTCAGGCACGTTATAGTTAGAAATTAGCATTTAAAAACCTTTGAAATTCACTGAAAAAACCATAGGTTTTAGGGACAGTTATAGTTAGTTGGACATTTCACTCGTACAAAACCAGAGAAATTCCCCCGTTATAGTTAGTTCAGCTAACTATAACTTGCGCCCCCGCAATGCACTGCTGATGACGTCACATATTACATCACTCATGACATGGACAGTGACATCACTCATGACATCACTGATGACATCTCAAATGACATCACTGATGACATCATCCATGTGATAATTTGATGCATCTTCTCACATCCTAATATAACCTTTGATACACCCACTCTAAATTACAGACTGCCATTCTCAAAACCATAGACACTCCAACACCAATAACTACATACCCACTCACTGATTCATAGGTTTACACACACATCCACTCACTCACCCGTACAGTAACTCATACTTATGGTCACGCAGTACAGGACTATCATATGCACTCATACACCTATATAGACACTCACACACCGCCACTCATCCATAGAGGTACTCACACACCTAGTCAGTCATGCAAATAATTAATCACACTGCCATTTACTCACCTATACAGTTATACACACACCAGCTCAATTACTCATACAAATACTAGCACATTCTTACGCTCTTATACAATCACTGATACAAGCACACACTCATCCATACAGCCACTCTCACAATCACACACTCTCACTTATAGCCATTTATATACTCCAACACACATATATACTGCCTTTCACATATGTAGTTACTCACACATGTACCACTGAGATATACATTCACTCACTAACACACCCATACACACACTCACCCACCCATACAGTCCATCACAGATGCACTCTTGAAACCATGCACCCAGTGAATCACCCACTCACACATTTATGCACAGAGTCACACACACCCCACCCACACAAACACTCAGGCACTCATACAGATACTCAGACAACCAATCAATAACCCATAGAGACACTCATGTAGCTATTTGCAAACCCATGCAGCCGCTTACACACCAACAAACAGACGGGTACAGACATTCACACAGTTTAGTCACTAACCCATGCATTCAGTAAGATACGTTTAATCACTCACTTACAGAGTTAGTCACGCACCTACTAAATCATCCATTCAGACACTTATACACCCACTCATTCTTCAATACGCCTTTCCCTATATATATTAAACATATTTAAACTTTACAGAAACACACAGTCACTGGATGATGTCATCAGTGATGTCATCAGTGATGTCATTTGAGATGTCATCAGTGATGTCACTGACCATGTCATGAGGGATGTAATATGTAACGTCATCAGCAGTGCATTGCGGGGGCACGAGTTATAGTTAGCTGAACTAACTATAACGGGGGAATTTCTCTGGTTTTGTATGAGTGAAATGTCCAACTAACTATATCTGTCCCTAAAACCTATGTTTTTTTAGTGAATTTCAAAGGTTTTTTAAATGCTAATTTCTAACTATAACATAGCAGTCGCGTTTGCAGAGTGGTGGAGAAAGGTGAGCGTGGCCTTCAAACACCTTTTAGCAATCCCACTGTGTGGGATTTAGCGGCGGTAACAGGAGGGATAGTTAGCCCCCAACGTCAACCTTGGTGGCCAACTACCCCTTTTATTACCTCCAGTAAGTCCCACACAGCAGGATTGCTAACTTGTTATATCAGGCCCCACCCCCTCCCTGCACCACTGTGTAAACGCGCACTAATTATTGAATTACCATCATGGAGGTGCACCGGAAGCCATAAATCTGAGGAAGCATGCAGGGGGGATGAAGAAAGCCTTGTTGAAGTGCCAGCTGTCACGGCCTCTGATGAGAAGCACTAAATGCTTCGAAACGCGTAAGGCCAAGGACTTGATGCGGGGATGGGAAGCCGCTTGCCTTTCAATAAAGAAGTTTGATACTTACCTGGTTGTGGAGTGCGGTCTTACATCTGGGGAACTTGTGGTAATACATAAACGCGGCGCTTCCAGGCCGCGGAGACGATGCACCTGCGGAAGCAAATACGGACCCGGAGAAGTGAATTGTTCACGTCTTGAAGGGCACAGCAGGGGAATGATTAAGGCAAGTGAAGTCCCATCATGCAGCCCAATGGAGGGCTGTGAAAAGTAATGTCCTAAAATGCATGTAGCTGACAAACCACCTGGAGGGTGTAATTGGACGGAAAAAGACTTCATTTCCCAGCATGCACTAATTATTGAATTACCATCATGGAGGTGCACCGGAAGCCATAAATCTGAGAAAGCATGCAGGGGGATGAAGAAAGCCTTGCTGAAGTGCCAGCTGTCACAGCCTCTGATGAGAAGCACTAAACGCTTTGAAACGCGTAAGGCCAAGGACTTGATGCGGGGATGGGAAGCCGCTTGCCTTTCAATAAAGAAGTTTGATACCTACCTGGTTGTGCAGTGCGATCTTACATCTGGGGAACTTGTGGTAATACATAAACGCGGCGCTTCCAGGCCGCGGAGACGACGCACCACCGGAAGCAAATACGGACCCGGAGAAGTGAATTCTTCACGTCTTGAAGGGCACAGCAGGGGAATGATTAAGGCAAGTGAAGTCCCATCCTGCAGCCCAATGGAGGGCTGTGAAAAGTAATGTCCTAAAATGTGTGTAGCTGACAAACCCACTGGAGGTTGTAATTGGGCGGAAAAATACTTCATTTCCCAGCATGCACTAATTATTGAATTACCATCATGGAGGTGCACCGGAAGCCATAAATCTGAGGAAGCATGCAGGGGGGATGAAGAAAGCCTTGTTGAAGTGCCAGCTGTCACAGCCTCTGATGAGAAGCACTAAACGCTTCGAAACGCATAAGGCCAAGGACTTGTTGCGGGGATGGGAAGCCGCTTTCCTTTCAATAAAGAAGTTTGATACTTACCTGGTTGTGGAGTGCGGTCTTACATCTGGGGAACTTGTGGTAATACATAAACGCGGCACTTCACTAAAAAAACATAGGTTTCAGGGACGTTATAGTTAGAAATTAGCATTTAAAAACCTTTGAAATTCACTGAAAAACATAGGTTTCAGGCACGTTATAGTTAGAAATTAGCATTTAAAAAACCTTAGAAATTCACTGAAAAAACCATAGATTTCAGGGACGTTATAGTTAGTTGGACATTTTACTCGTACAAAACCAGAGAAATTCGGCCGTTATAGTTAGTAGAGCTAACTATAACTCACGCCCTCGCAATGCACTGCTGATGACGTCACATATTACATCACTCATGACATGGTAAGTGACATCACTGATGACATCACTGATGACATCTCAAATGGCATCACTGATGACATCATCCATGTGATAATCTGATGTACTTCCTCACACCCTAATATAAACTTTGATACACCCACTCTAAAATACAGACTACCATTTTTGAAACCATAGACACACCAATACCAGTTACTGTATACGCACTCACTGATTCTTAGGTCTACACACACATCCACTCATTCACCCATACAGTAACTCATACATGCAGTCACTCATCAATACAGCACTATCATATGCACTCATACACCTATACATACACTCACACACTGCCACTCGTCCATAGACTTACTCACACACCTCCTCAGTCTTGCAAAGAATCAGTCACACCCATTTACTCACCTATACAGTTTTACACAGACCACCTCACTTATTTATACAAATACTAACACATACTTACTCTCTTAAACAATCACTCATACAAGCACACACTCATCCATACAACCACTCTCACAATCACTCACTCTCACGTATAGTGATTTATATACTCCAACACTCACATATACTGCCTTTCACATATGTAGTTACTCACACATATACCACTGAGACACCCATTCACTCACCAACACAGCCATACACACACTCACCCACCCATACACCCCTTCACAGATGCACTCTTGAACCTATACACCCAGTGAATCACCCACTCACACATCTATGCACAGAGTCACACACCCCCCACCCACCCACAAAGACACTCAGGCACCCATACAGATACTCAGACAACCAATCAATAACCCATATAGACAGTCATGTAGCTACTCACCAACCCATGCAGCCGCTTATACACCAACTGACAGACTGATACAGACATTTACAGTTGACTCACTAACCCATGCATTCAGTAAGATACGCTTAATCAGTCAGTTATACAATCAGTCACACTCCTACTAAATCATCTATTCAGACACTTATATACCCACTCATTCTTCAATACACCTTGGCATATATATATATATAAAACATATTTAAACTTTAAAGAAACACACATTCGCTGGATGATGTCATCAGTGATGTCAGCAGTGATGTCATTTGAGATGTCATCAGTGATGTCATGAGTGATGTCACTGACCATGTCATGAGTGATGTAATATGTGACGTCATCAGCAGTGCATTGCGGGGCTCGAGTTATAGTTAGCTCTACTAACTATAACGGCCGAATTTCTCTGGTTTTGTTAGAGTGAAATGTCCAACTAACTATAACGTCCCTGAAACCTATGGTTTTTTCAGTGAGTATATATATATATATATAGGACAAGAGTTTAAATTCCTTAAAAACAATCATCCAGTGATACCCACGATTTATTTTTTACCTAAAATCCATAAGGACACTGAGAACCCGCCTGGCAGACCTATAATATCTGCAAGAAATGGATGTCTAGAACATACATCCCAATATGTGGACTTTTTTCTCCAAAATCTGGTCAAGTCTTTGCCATCCTATGTAAGTGATACCGGTGATTTCCTGCGGAAGGTCAGGGACATCGTATGGAAACCAAGTTATCTATTCATTGCACTGGATGTTAGCTCTCTGTATACGAGCATTCAACATCCTGATGGATTAAGAGCACTGGATCACTTCTTAAATAGAACAATGGGTACCATGGGGGACCATAAGAAAATGATTCATGATATGGTTGAATTTTGCCTGACGAACAATATATTTATGTTTAATAGTCTCCTTTACAGACAGGTCAGGGGTGTGGCGATGGGGGCCAGCTTCTCCCCCAGTTACGCGTGTTTACACATGGGCTGGTGGGAGGAGCTGGTCCTCATGACTAGACATCGAGAGACTATGTTAACCAATGTCAAATTATGGTTGCGTTTCATTGATGACCTGTTTGTTATATGGGATGGCAGTGCAGACGAGGCTCAAGAATTCATACAAGCGATCAATGTAAATGATTTGAATCTACACTTTACGGCTAATATCAGTTCTTCTACAGTGAGTTTCCTTGATACACGTGTATATAGATGATGATAAGATTCAAACTAAATTATTTCGCAAGGAAACCGCTGGTAACTCTACACTACACGCTAGTAGCTCTCATGTTAGACACCTAATAACTAGTATCCCCTAAGGGGAAATGCTTCGGCTGAGGCGTATCCACAGCAAAGATAGTGATCTCTTACAGGCTCAGGCAGAAAGCAAATTGAGATTCAGAGAACGGAGTTACTCAGAACAGGTTATTGATAGAGCTATTAACAAATCTAACCGTAGGAGTAGAAGTCAATCAATCAATCAATCAATCACAGAATTTGTAGAGCGCACTACTTACCCGCGAGGGTCTCAAGGTGCTGGGGAGAGGGAAGGGGGGGGATGCTGCTACTGGTCGAACAGCCAGGTCTTGAGTAGCCTCCTGAAGGTCAGCAGGTCTTGGGTCTGTCGTAGGCTTAGTGGAAGGGTGTTCCAGGTCTTGGCGGCGAGGTGTGAGAAGGATCTGCCGCCGGTGGTTGTTCTTCGAATGCGAGGGACGGTGGCGAGGGAGAGGTCGGCGGAGCGGAGCTGGCGGTTGGGGACGTAGAAGAAGAGTCGTCTGTTGAGGTAGGCTGGGCCAGTTTTGTGGAGTGCCTTGTGTGCGTGGATGAGGAGTTTGAAGGTGATCCTCCTGTCGACGGGGAGCCAGTGCAGGTTTCTCAAGTGGGGGTGATGTGGCTGTGGCGTGGCACGTCGAGGATCAGTCGTGCGGAGGCGTTTTGTATGCGTTGCAGTCGCTTGATGAGCTTGGCCGGGGCTCCCGCGTAGAGGGCGTTCTCCATAGTCCAGTCTGCTACTGACGAGGGCCTGGGTGACTGTTCTTCTTGTGTCTGTCGGGATCCACCTGTAGATCTTGCGAAGCATGCGGAGGGTGTTGAAGCAGGAGGAGGAGACTGCGTTGACTTGCTTGGCCATGGAGAGCGTTGAGTCGAGGATGACTCCCAGGTTGCGTGCGTGGTCGGTGGGTGCCGGGCTGCTCCCAGCGTCGTTGGCCACCAGGAGTCGTCCCAGGCTGAGGGGTTGGAGCCGAGGATGAGGACCTCCGTTTTGTCCGTGTTCAGCTTTAGTCGGCTGATCTTCATCCAATCGGCGACGGCCTTCATTCCTTCATGGAGATTGGCTTTGGCGGCGAGGGGTCCTTGGTGAGGGGAGAGGATCAGTTGAGTGTCGTCGACGTAGGAGATAATGTTGAGGTCGTGTTGTCTGGCGATGCGTGCGAGCGGGGCCATGTAGATGTTGAACAGTGTTGGGCTGAGGGACGATCCGTGGGGTACGCCGCATATGATCTCGGAGGCTTCGGATCGGAAAGGTGGGAGGCGGACTCTCTGGGTTCTGCCGTCGAGGAAGGAGGTGGTCCATTCCAGGGCCTTGTCTCGGATCCCTGCGTCGTGGAGGCGTGCGCGTGAGAGTGCGGTGGCAGACAGTGTCGAAGACGGCGGAGAGGTCCAGCAGGATGAGGGCTGCGGTCTCACCATTGTCCAGCAGGATCCTGATGTCGTCGGTGGCGGCGATGAGGGCAGTCTCAGTGCTGGGTTGCTGCGGAACCCCGATTGGGATGGGTCCAGGATGCTGTTTTCTTCGAGGTATCGGGTTAGCTGTTTGTTGACGATCTTCTCGATGACCTTGGCTGGGAACGGAAGCAGAGAGATGGGCCGGAAGTTCTTGAGGTCTCTCGGGTCCGCCTTGGGTTTTTTGAGTAGGGCGTTGATCTCTGCGTGTTTCCAGCTCTCTGGGAAGGTCGCGGTCTCGAAGGAGAGATTGATGATGTTGCACAGGTGGGGTGCGATGGAGCTGCTGGCTTTGTTGAAGATGTGGTGCGGGAAAGGGTCTGACGGGGAGCCGGAGTGTATTGTGCTCATGGTCTTGATGGTGTCCTCGATGTTCACGCTGGTCCAGGCTGGCAGGGGGTCGTGGTCGATGGTGTGTGGCGGGTCTGGTGCATCGATCTTAGTTGGGGCTGTCTGGGTGTTGAAGCTGTCGTGGATGTCGGCGATCTTGCGGTGAAAGAAGGTGGCGAGGGAATCGCACAGGGGTTGCGACGGCGGGATGTCGTTGGTGTTGGAGCTGGGATTGGAGAGTTCCTTCACGATGTTGAAAAGCTCCTTGCTGTTGTGTGCATTGTTGTCGAGGCGGTCTTTGAAGGAGATTCTCTTGGCGGACCTGATGAGGTGGTGGTGGTTACGGATGGCGTCTTTGTGGGCTGTGTGGCTGTCCGGTGTCTTATCACTGTGCCATTTCTTCTCTAGTTTCCGGCAGGTACGCTTGGAAGCTAGGAGTTCCGAGGTGAACCAGCTGGCTCTTTTGGTGGTGTCGCTGTAGGTGAGCTTTTTCAGCGGGGCGAGGGTGTTGGCACAGTCGTCCATCCATCGTCTGAGGTTGCAGGCAGCGTCGTCGGTGTTGGATGGGTCGGAGGGAGGGCTGAGAGCGAGGGTTGCCCGGAGTTGGTCTTTGGTGACTTTGCTCCAGCAGCGGCGTGGGATCTGTTGGGTGCGGTGGTGTGTGGTGGGTTTCTGGAAGCTGAAATGGATGAAATGGATGCTGGTAAGGGAGATATCACCCATATCCAAATCCACAGTTGAGACCAATCCAAGTGTAGCACTGCCATTAATTGATGATGTAGAAAAGGAATTCAGGATTATAATTCAATTTAGCCAACAATCCCAAAAAATTGAATCTATAATATCTCGCCACTGGCCGTTGGTTCTAAGTGATCCAGTAATTGGCTCTCTGTTACCTAAAAGACCGTCCATAACCTACAGTAGAAGTCGCTCCATGAGGGATGACCTAGTTACAACTAGTCCTGAAGTTATTGAGTCAACTAATTGGCTACAAACTCATACTGGCTTTTAAGTGCAAAACATGTAAGGCGTGCCAACAGGAGAAAATAGAACATCTTACATCACTCCCCTGAATGAGAAAAACACCAGATCTCTAAACTACTCACATGCAAGACAGAATTTGCAGTCTATGTATTGTCATGCCCGTGCAACTTGCTTTATGTTGGAAGCACCAAGCTTCAAGTGCACAAAAGAATACTGCAGCATTTGAGGGCAATTAACAACCAGGTCAATACATATCCGGTGGTGGCTCGCCATTTTAAAGCCAAACATGAATCTAGAAGCAAAGATCTCAAATATTTTGTTATAGATTCAATACCAGGTAGTAGGAGGGGCGGAAACAGAGAACAGAAATTACGCCAGTTGGAAACTAGATATATTTAGGAACTCAATTCAAAACATCCGTCAGGTTTAAATGTAACAGAGGATTTGTTTACATGTCTTTAGATCCTCATAAATGCCGACCATTTCATTCTGTATATATTTGAATCATCTTATATGCATATTTTTTATGTGAGTATACTATCAGTGGACTTTATAGGTGTATTTATTGACTATTTATTGACATTTAAGTGGTGCTTTTAAACACATTTATTTATTACATGTATGAATATTTAAGCAGATTTTATCTATTTTGGATTGTATTAATTTTGCTTATATGATATTTATTATATATGTATTTATTTATTTTTGTGTGGAAGGATTAGAAAATGTCGGTAGGGTCTATGTCATTACCTTAATTTCCTTAAACAACATTTATAGGGTGGTTTCTGATCATACTCACATATATCATAATATTTATAATGCCTAAAGCAGAATGTAATTCGGGCATTTAAACCGGTATTCTTTAACCTCTGACAACATTCTTACTATTGCTAATCCACAACAGGATCGAGTGGAAAATTTTGAGAATTATCTATGTTATTTTGTTCAAAATGGGTTAACTGGGGCTCCAGGAACCCATTTACTAACAATATTTATATATTTTGACACTATTCAGTGACATGTATTTATACAATAATATTTTGGGTGGCACACTCTTATTAGGCGCATTTTTTAATTTTGTTGGTCTTGTGGTCCATATTTTAACATTGCACTTTTTGCACATTTACTTGCACATATACCTCATATTGCACTTTTTATAAACTTTTTTGCGTAGTCTTACTTATATTATTATGGACCTGATCTTTTCTTCTTAACTGATTTAAATTTATGTCATTATTATGTCTTTTAAATCGGTTGTTAAGGATTTTTATGCTCTTATGATACAATGTGCATCTTTTTTAGAAAGAATTGTGACGTCTTTACATAGTCTTTCTTTAATGTTGATCATGCTCCACGGATTACGCTTGCACTGTTCACTATTTAAACCAATGGTAGTAACTTGACTGTGTCATGTGATCAAGGCCCGTGAAGGGGCTGAAACGCGTCATGGCGACAACTATGCACCTACAATAAATATTGCTGCACGAATTCTGTGGTCCGTATCCGTTCTTACCAGGAAAAGTTTCAGTAACGGAGTTCTTTGGATATATATATATATATATATATACGGGGGCTCCGTATTATGATTACCCCGAGTTACGAAGCGCCCAATCCTCTCATGTTGGCAGAATGGGGAGAATGTAATCTCGAGTCCTCCCGTAGGCTAGTACAAATACTTGTTAAGTATGCGGACATTGACAGGGATGAGCTTCAAATTAAAATTGACAAATTAGAGGAAGAGATAAAAGAACAGGGAGGTGACTCGGGAGTTGGTCAGAAGCTACGAGAAGAAATGATGGCGAGACTCACGAAGGAGGAGGAAAAAACTAAGGCGAGAAAAACATACAAATTCAAAAGGGACCGCGAGGACTATGCCTATGGTCAGATTTTTACGTTTGCCAGACGATATGATTCGATTAGAATGGCAACAGCTAGTAGACGTATACAAATGGACAATCAGACATCCAAGCAAGCAGAAGGAGGTAAACAATCAGGGGAATTAGCGTCTGTGTCAGATCTCAGTTCAGTGACTGAGAGTGAATCGGACAATGAGGGCCAAAGAGTAATGAGTATACACAATGGAATCAAGTTTACCTTGGGGGAAGAACTCGGCATTTTAAAACAGGGAAGACGGGAGACACTGCGACCTCGCAACAAAGGAGCGATTATAAAACCCGCTCACAAAGAAGAAGGAGCAGGCGTAAGGCCAGTCAAAGGCGCAGAGAACTCGAAACGGGGTCGGGGCAGAGTAAGGTATTAACAAAAGACGTCATCAACAATATTATCTCAAAAGGCAACAAAAGTATTAACAACATTATAAAGGAGCAGGATGCCAATACCATCATAAATTTGGCCAGTATTGATTTATCAGCGGCAGAAGCTCAGTTGTTGTCCTTGGGACTATCTCATTGCCCTGAGTCAAACTTCAATTATGTCAGGACAAGAGCGGATGTCTATCAATATATCAGAAAACTGAAACTCAAGAAATTTCATTTACAAAAGCCAGCGCCCAACCAATCAGGATAGAGATGTCAAGTACCAAGTGAGTTGTACCCCCCAGGATTGACGGTCTCTGATATAGGCTTATATCAGGACTTATGTGAATTAGAGAGTGGTGTGGGGTCGGCCTATAATGCTGAGAATGTGCTATTGTTGTCTCCCCTGGCAACTAATGTGAGATCGACTACGCCATTCAAGCCAAAGTCTAAATTTGTTCCTAACATGGCACGGGATGGTCTGGACATGTTCAGTGAGCAGGTAGTGTCCCAAATTAAAAAATTAAATTCAGAAATCAATGGACCAGCAAAAGGAAATATACTAATAAGGAGAGGCAGTATAACCAACTAATAACCAAGCTGCAGAAAGAAAAGTTGATAATCAGAACATCTGACAAGGGCGGTAATATTGTTCTGTGGCCAGAGAAAGAATATATGGAAGAGGCATATGGCCAATTAAATGACCAGCAATGTTACAGGAAAAGTAATCCACTGAAATTTAAAAGTATACAGGATTCTTTATTTAAACATCTCCTGGCATGGAAAAGTTTAGGTCTTCTCAGTTGGGAGGAATATAAATACCTCAAAAAGATTATCCATTGGTCCCAGTAATTTATTTTATACCCAAAATTCATAAAAGCATTGAGAAACCACCGGGAGACCGATAATTGCAGCTTGTGATGGACCGTTAGAAAATGTTTCGAAATATATTGACTATTTTTTACAAGGGTTTATGAAGAATTTGAACTCTTATGTGGAAGACACGTGATTTTTTAAGAAAAATTGACAATATTATTTGGAGTTCAGACTATCTGCTTATAGCTTTGGATGTTTCATCCTTGTACACATGTATTCGGAATAAGGATGGGATGAGAGCGGTAGAGCATTTTCTTAATTCTAGGCCCATTGTATTTGCACAGCATACTAAAATGTTGTTGGATATGTTGCTTTTCTGTTTAGAGAATAATGTGTTTCTTTTTAATGGACAATTGTTTCAACAGATCCAGGGAGTGGCCATGGGGGCCAGCTTCTCCCCAGTTATGCCTGTTTGTTTATGGGCTGGTGGGAGGAGCTGGTCCTCATGAGACAATATGAGAATATTTATAAAACTAATGTCATTTCATGGATGCGGTTCATTGATGACTTGTTTATAATATGGAAAGGCAACAAGGAAAGTGCAATTGAGTTTATAGAACAAATCAATAAAAATGACATCAATTTACAATTTACATCCACTATAAGTAATAGTACTATAACATTTTTAGATGTGCAGGTCCAAGTTATTAACGATGTTTTAAACACAACCCTTTTTAGAAAACCCACGGCAGGCAATACACTGCTACATGCGTCGAGTGCCCATCCCCCCCATCTTATCAAGAGTATTCCCTATGGGGAGATGTTGCGCATTCGACAAATATGCAGCAGCAATGAGGATGCAAAGGAAAAACAGGAGGAAAGTCGTGTTAGGTTTTTAGTTAGGGGTTACAGTCCTAGAATAATTGAGGCAGCTATATAAAGATCCAGAGTTCAAGCTAGGGAGGATCTTTTAAAATATAGAGCTAAGAGGACAGAATTAACGGATAAAACAGAAACCCCACAACCTACGAGACTGATCCTCTCCTACTCCAGGCAGGAAAAACAAATAAGAGCTATTATGAGACGTCACTGGCATTTTATCCGAGATGACCCGGTAATTGGGAATTCAGTTTTGTCTAACCCATCTATCACTTTTAGGAGAGGTATGAGTATGGGAAACATGCTAGTGAGTAATAGCCAGGAGAAAAAGTGCAGGACACATGGCTGACGACTAGAAAGGGCTTTTTTAAATGTTCCGTGTGCAAAGCCTGCCAATTTGGTACAAATACCAAATCCTACATAACTGCATTTAGTACAAAACTTCAAGAGATTAAACAACATTTTACATGTAAAAGTGAGTTTTCTGTATATGTCCTTGAATGCAGTTGTAAACTTAAATATGTAGGTAGCACTAAATTGGCGGTGCATAAGAGAATCCTGCAGCATGTTAGAGCAATTGTTAATAAGGATCAAAATTATCCAGTGGCCAGACATTTTGAGGTTTATCATAATAGTGACCCAAAATGTTTAAAATACTTTGTCATTGATGCCGTCCCCAGATCCAAAAGGGGTGGGGACAGGGAGGCTAAATTGAGACGCCTGGAGACCAGTTATATTTTGGAATTTGATTCCAAGCATCCAGGCGGTCTCAATGCCATGGAGGACCTGTACACTTTCCTTTAATTGGGACATCACACAGTTGCACTTTTGTCGAAATTATAATGTCTAGCTGTTTTATTAAGAATATGTCTTATGAGGTTTTTAGGTTTTATATGTATTTATGGTCTTATTCACATATACTTATATATTTAGATATTTATTGGAATGGTTATTGGCATAGTTTATCACTCAGGTTGATTTATGAAATTTCTTTTAACTATTTAAGATATGGTGTGTATATGATATGTCTATAGGAACATGAATTTGTATGACCTTCTAAAACATCAAGTAAATAGGTTAAGGGAATGAGATGAAAAAACTTGATGTATTAGATCTTCCTCAGTTGAATGGAGTCCCGCCTTACCTCAATTGTAAAGTTTGTCCGATGACTCTTTACCATAAAAAAAGCACTCAGCACTTTAAAGGCCTTTAAAAAAAAAAAGGTTTTTTTCTTGATATGTACTGTAGCACGTAGTCATCTTTTTTTTTTCTTAAATAAGTTGTAACAGATTGTAATTGATCTTAGAATCGAAATATACAGCATTGGCATTCAAGTCAAATGCGGTTTAGAAGTATTACTCATGGGAGAGTCAACTTTAAGATCTACAATTTTGTGAACGTAAAAGGACTACATTAGTGTGTCAAGTAGTTTTTATGTTATATCTTTTTAGCACATTTCCACGCTGTATAGGGGGCACTTTTAGAATTTTTTAAGGCACTATGAATCAATTTTCAGGACAAGATACGATTTATTCCAATTTTTAGCATTTATGCGTATACAAAATTATGGATACTAGAAATGAATGTATAGAATATATAGGTATGAGAATTATTATATTTATTTGAAAAGGGAATCATCGATATTGCGAGGGCCCAGATAAATATACATTATCAAATTGCTCTAGTTATTCGAATTGAGGCATTTATGCATTCATATGAAGTATTTTGTTTATGTCCATGAAAATGTTTAAGCACTAGCACTTTAAAAATGGGGGCTTCAGTTAAGCAGTGTCATGTGATCAAGGCCGCTTGGACGGCAGAAACGCGTCATGGCTGACATCTGTGTTTGCTGATAATAAAATTGCACTTCAGCACGAATTTGGGTCCACGCTCGTTATTCTTGGAGAAGAAAACTGCGGGGTGATTGATATATATATATATATATATATATATATATATTCACTGAAAAACCATAGGTTTCAGACACGTTATAGTTACAAATTAGCATTTAAAAAACCTTTGAAATTCACTGAAAAAACCATAGGTTTCAGACACGTTATAGTTACAAATTAGCATTTAAAAAACCTTTGAAATTCACTGAAAAAACCATAGGTTTTAGGGACAGTTATAGTTACTTGGACATTGCACTCGTTACAAAACCCGTGAAATTCCCCGTTATAGTTAGTTCAGCTAACTATAACTCGCGCCCCACAATGCACTGCTGATGACGTCACATATTACATCACTCATGACATGGTCAGTGACATCACTGATGACATCACTGATGACATCTCAAATGACATCACTGATGACATCATCCACGTGATAATCTGATGCACCTCCTCACACCCTAATATAATCTTTGATACACCCACTCTAAATTACAGACTGCCATTCGCAAAACCATAGACACTCCAACACCAATAACTACATACCCACTCACTGATTCTTAGGTCTACACACACACATCCACTCACTCACCCGTACAGTCACTCATACTTACGGTCACTCAGTACAGGACTATCATATGCACTCTTACTCCTATATAGACACTCAAACAACGCCACTCATCCATAGAGATACTCAGACACCTAGTCAGTCATGCAAATAATTAAACACACTGCCATTTACTCACCTATACAGTTATACACACACCAGCTCACTTACTCATACAAATAGTAGCACATTGTTACGCTCTTATACAATCACTGATACAAGCACACACTCATCCATACAGCCACTATCACAATCACTCACTCTTGCTTATAGCTATTTATATACTCCAACACACATATATACTGCCTTTCACATATGTAGTTACTCACACATGTACCACTGGGACATACATTCACTCACTAACACACTCTTACACACACTTACCCACCCATACAGTCTATCACAGATGCACTCTTGAAACCATCCACCCAGTGAATCACCCACTCACACATCTATGCACAGAGTTGCACACACCCTCCCACACAAACACTCAGGCACCCATACAGATACTCAGACAAGCATTCAATAACTCATATAGACACTCATTTAGCTATTCACAAACACATGCAGCCACTTACACAGCAACAGACAGACGGATACAGACATTCACCCAGTTTAGTCACTAACCCATGCATTCAGTAAGATACGTTAAATCACTCACTTATAGAGTCAGTCACGCACCTACTAAATCATCCATACAGACACTTACACACCCACTCATTCTTCAATACGTCTTTTCCTATATATATTAAAAATATTTAAACTTTACAGAAACACACAGTCACTGGATGATGTCATCAGTGATGTCATTTGAGATGTCATCAGTGATGTCATCAGTGATGTCACTGACCATGTCATGAGTGATGTAATATGTGACGTCATCAGCAGTGCATTGCGGGCGCGAGTTATAGTTAGCTGAACTAACTATAACGGGGAATTTCACGGGTTTTGCACGAGTGCAATGTCCAAGTAACTATAACTGTCCCTAAAACCTATGGTTTTTCAGTGTATTTCAAAGGTTTTTTAAATGCTAATTTGTAACTATAACGTGTCTGAAACCTATGGTTTTTCAGTGAATTTCAAAGGTTTTTTAAATGCTAATTTGTAACTATAACGTGTCTGAAACCTATGGTTTTTCAGTGAATATATATATATATAGATTCACTGAAAAAACCATAGGTTTTAGGGACACCCTGAGCGCATCCTGCCGATTTAAAAAAAAAAAATTTTTTTTTTTTTTGCCCAGGGGGTCCTTGTGGGACCCCTGAGCAAACCTAGGGGTCAGGGTGTTTCTACCCTGCCCCCTTTGTGCACTTTGCGCACTTGTTTCTGTCCCTCGGTTCTACCAAGGGACAAAATGGCTGCCAACATTTCCTGAATCGGAATGTTGACAGCCAGCTGACAGCCAATTAACATGCAGCTCGTGATCGGGAGGGTACGCGGACCCTACTCGGCCATAGATATCACTATCTTTTTACTTTTGATTTTCTCAGCAACTACTGAACGGATTTACACCATTTAACAAAAGGGTTCTTTCTGAACCAAGAACTACCTCTTTGCCAAATTTGGTGTAATTCCGTTCAGCAGTTCGGGCTGTAGCCGTGTCTAAAGTTTCCTATGGAAAATTGCATGGGGAAAACGCGTTTTGGGACCCCCCTTTTCTCGGCCCCCGCTTGACGAATCCCCCGAGACTTTCAGGGTAGGAGCGGACCGGAGCGGGCCACAAAGTTTGAAAATTTCGTGAAGATACGTCAACCGGCAAGAGAGTTATTTCAAATAGAATGTCGCGGATTTCCTATGGATAATAGGTTGTAACTATAACTATCTACTGGCAACCGCCAGTAGATAATATATATATATATATATATATATATATATATATATATATATATATATATATATATATATATATATATATATATATATGTGTGTGTATAGGCCCCACGAGGGTTGAAACACGTAATGGCAGTGGTGCAGGGGTTTGAATAAACTACTTTGCACTTCATCTGGGATCTGGGTTCACTTCGTCTTTGCTGATTGTTCTAGCGCGGAAAAGACGTTTCCTGTTTCATATATATATGTGTGTGTATATATATATTCACTGAAAAAACCATAGGTTTTAGGGACAGTTATAGTTAGTTGGACATTGCACTCAGTACAAAACCCGTGAAATTCCCCGTTATAGTTAGTCCAGCTAACTATAACTCGCGCCCCGCAATGCACTGCTGATGACGTCACATATTACATCACTCATGACATGGTCAGTGACATCACTGATGACATCACTGATGACATCTCAAATGACATCACTGATGACATCACTGATGACATCATCCAGTGACTGTGTGTTTCTGTAAAGTTTAAATATTTTTAATATATATAGGAAAAGACGTATTGAAGAATGAGTGGGTGTGTAAGTGTCTGTATGGATGATTTAGTAGGTGCGTGACTGACTGTATAAGTGAGTGATTTAACGTATCTTACTGAATGCATGGGTTAGTGACTAAACTGGGTGAATGTCTGTATCCGTCTGTCTGTTGCTGTGTAAGTGGCTGCATGTGTTTGAGAATAGCTACATGAGTGTCTATATGAGTTATTGAATGCTTGTGTGAGTATCTGTATGGGTGCCTGAGTGTTTGTGTGGGAGGGGTGTGTGCGACTCTGTGCATAGATGTGTGAGTGGGTGATTCACTGGGTGGATGGTTTCAAGAGTGCATCTGTGATAGACTGTATGGGTGGGTAAGTGTGTGTAAGAGTATGTTAGTGAGTGAATGTATGTCCCAGTGGTACATGTGTGAGTAACTACATATGTGAAAGGCAGTATATATGTGTGTTGGAGTATATAAATAGCTATAAGCAAGAGTGACTGATTGTGATAGTGGCTGTATGGATGAGTGTGTGCTTGTATCAGTGATTGTATAAGAGCGTAAGAATGTGCTAGTATTTGTATGAGTAAGTGAGCTGGTGTGTGTATAACTGTATAGGTGAGTAAATGGTAGTGTGTTTAATTATTTGCATGACTGACTAGGTGTGTGAGTACCTCTATGGATGAGTGGCGGTGTTTGAGTGTCTATATAGGAGTATGAGTGCATATGATAGTCCTGTACTGAGTGACCGTAAATATGAGTGACTGTTCGGGTGAGTGAGTGGATGTGTGCGTAGACCTAAGAATCAGTGAGTGGGTATGTAGTTATTGGTGTTGGAGTGTCTATGGTTTTGCGAATGGCAGTCTGTACTTTAGAGTGGGTGTATCAAAGGTTATATTAGGGTGTGAGAAGATGCATGAAATTATCACATGGATGATGTCATCAGTGATGTCATCAGTGATGTCATTTGAGATGTCATCAGTGATGTCATCAGTGATGTCACTGACCATGTCATGAGTGATGTAATATGTGACGTCATCAGCAGTGCATTGCGGGGCGCGAGTTATAGTTAGCTGGACTAACTATAACGGGGAATTTCACGGGTTTTGTACGAGTGCAATGTCCAACTAACTATAACTGTCCCTAAAACCTATGGTTTTTTCAGTGAATTTGAAAGGTTTTTAAATGCTAATTTGTAACTATAACGTCCCTGAAACCTATGGTTTTTTCAGTGAATTTCAAAGGTTTTTTAAATGCTAATTTGTAACTATAACATGTCTGAAACCTACGGTTTTTTCAGTGAATTTCAAAGGTTTTGTAAATGACAATTTTTAAATGTATTAATTGTTATATAAATTTTTAAAATACTGATTTACTACATTTTTAGAAACATTTTTTTTTACATATTTTATTATTTAAATTACATTGTAATTACATTATACATTACATTACAAAAATACTTTCTCTTAATGAATTACTTTAGTTTAAATACTTTGCAGATAGGCAATAGACTTTTAAGTACAGTAGTTACAGTTGTTGCAATGGGCAACACATTTTCAAACACAATGCAACATTCAGCTCAATGTGAATTTCTAGTTAAATGCAATTAGTTACTTTATGGATTACTTTTCTAACCACAGGACTGGATCCTAGATTCAGTCCTGGGACATCTCCTGTAAACAGTTGAGTAAAAGCGTTTTGGTTACAGTCGTGATTTTTAAGGAATATTATTGTATTTTAAAAGTTGACACTTTGAAACTTTTTCTCATAGAATCACCAATGTTATCCTATGGAAGGAAATTCACTTAGCAGGTAAAAACTGTTATCGTTACTTTTTCTTACTCAGTGTTGGATCCTGGATCCAGCACTGGTGCATCTCCTGTAAACAGTTGAAAGAATGCGTTTAAGTCATACTGTCGATTTTTAAGGAATATTTGTAGTTTGTGAAAATCAACACTTTGAAATTTTTTTGCTGAAAACCAGTCAATGTTAGCCTATGAAGGAAATTCAAGTTACCGGTAAGTACGGTTAAAATTACTTTTGAGGATCAGTACTGGGCTGAAACATGCAGCACTGAGGTCTCTCCTGATAACAGGTGAGTAAATCGGAATTCGTATTTCGGCTGATTTTAGAGGAATATTTTAAAGTTCCAAAACTCCACACTTAGAAGAATTTCCAAGTGAAACCAGTCAATGTTAGCCTATGGAAGGAAATTCAAGTTACTGGTAAGTACGGTTAAAATTACTTTTCAGGACCAGTACTGGGCTGAAAGATGCAGCACTGAGGTCTCTCCTGATAACAGGTGAGTAAATCGGAATTCGTATTTCGGCTGATTTTAGAGGAATATTTTAAAGTTCCAAAACTCCACACTTAGAAGAATTTCCAAGTGAAACCAGTCAATGTTAGCCTATGAAGGAAATTCAAGTTACCGGTAAGTATGGTTAAAATAACTTTTCAGGATCAGTACTGGGCTTAAAGATGCAGCACTGAGGTCTCTCCTGATAACAGGTGAGTAAATCGGAATTCATATTTCGGCTGATTTTAGAGGAATATTTTAAAGTTCCAAAACTCCACACTTAGAAGAATTTCCAAGTGAAACCAGTCAATGTTAGCCTATGAAGGAAATTCAAGTTACCGGTAAGAACGGTTAAAATTACTTTTCAGGACCAGTACTGGGCTGAAAGATGCAGCACTGAGGTCTCTCCTGATAACAGGTGAGTAAATCGTAATTAGTATTTCGGCTGATTTTAGAGGAATATTTTAAAGTTCCAAAACTCCACACTTAGAAGAATTTCCAAGTGAAACCAGTCAATGTTAACCTATGGAAGGAAATTCAAGTTACTGGTAAGTACGGTTAAAATTACTTTTCAGGACCAGTAGTGGGCTGAAAGATACAGCACTGAGGTCTCTCCTTATAACAGGTGAGTAAATCGGAATTCCTATTTCGGCTGATTTTAGAGGAATATTTGCACAATGGTGAAGGGAGGGGCGGGGCCTGAGGTGACATCTTTGCAAACGCGCCCGTGGCGCGTTTTAAGTTGGGGGATTAAGTCCCCTTGAATCCTGAGGGTCCCTAGGGGCCAACTAGACCACCAGGAACCTCCAATATGCGTCAGAGGCTGCGTTGCAGAGACGTGTAGAGAGGCCACACCCCTTTTACACCTCTCTGCAACGCAGCTCTGTGGCGCATTCTGGATGTACCTGTTGGGCTAGTTGGCCCCCAGGGACCCTCAGGATTGAAGGGGATTTAATTCCCCATCTTAAAACGCGCCACGGGGCCTGTTTGCACACATGTCACCTGAAGCCCCGCCCTCCCTTCACCACTGTGCAAACGCGCCCGTGGCGCGTTTTAAGTTGGGGGATTAAGTCCCCTTGAATCCTGAGGGTCCCCGGAGTCCAACTAGCCCACCATATACCTCCAAAAGCACCACAGAGCTGCGTTGCAGAGAGGTGTAAAAGGGGCGTGGCCTCTGTACACCTCTCTGCAAGGCAGCCCCCTGGCGCATACTGGAGGTACCTGGTGGGCTAGTTGGCCCCCAGGGACCCCCAGTATTCAAGGGGAATTCGTTCCCCTCTGCAAACGCGCCAGGGCGCGTTTGCAGAGTGGTGAAGGAAGGGGCGGGGCCTGCGGGCCCGATCGTTTTTTTTTTTTTTTCTCCCCTGAAGGGGGCTGTGTAGCCCCCTTCCTTTTCTTTTTTGGGCCCTGGGGACCCCATCCCCCAGGGCCTTACCCCTTCCTATTAAATTACCTTATAAAAAAAAAACGGGAAGGGGGCCGCGTGGCCCCCTTCCCTGGGCCTGTATTGGCCCGTGGACCCCATCCCCTGGGGCATGGCCTCTATATTTATTTTTTGAGGGGGCAGCGTGGCCCCCTCCTCTGGCCATTTTAAGGCCCCGGGGACCCCATCTCCCGGGGCCGGCCTTTCCATTTTTTTTTTTTTAATTTTTCTCTTTTTTGGGGAGGGGGCCGCGTGGCCCCCTCCCGAGCCACTACTTGCCCCGGGGACCCCATCCCCGGGGCTGGCCCTCTCCGTTGGGGACTGTGGGGGGTCCCCAATCCCCCACAGTCCCGCCGGCTCCCCACGTCCCTTGGGAGCCGGCATTGCTGTTCCACATGGGGAGCAGCTGACATGCTGCTCCCCATGTGGAAAAGCAATCGCTTTGGATATTGGAAGAGAGAGCAGGTTTCCCTGCACTCTCTTCCAATATCCAAAGCAGTTTACTATGGCAGGACGGGAGCCGCGAGGCTCCAGTCCTGCCATAGCAAACTACAGTGTCCCGGGGTAGGCACCCGGGACACTGCAGGAGCCGGCCCTGGGGGTGGTGGTCCCCAGGGCCATCAAGGGCTCCAGGAGGGGCCGCGCGGCCCCATTCCCATTCAGTTCAAAGCCCCGGGGAGGTGGTGGTCCCCGGGCTCTGGAGGTCCGTAACGGACCCCCATATTAAAATGTTTAGTGCCCCGGGAGGTGGTGGTCCCGGGCGTGTGGGGGCTGGAGCCCCCCACACAGGTTTAATAATTATAAAAAAAAAGCCCCGGGAGGTGGTGGTCCCGGGGCTGCGGAAGGGCTCAGAGCCCTCCCGCACCATTTTAAAAAAGCCCCGGGGGATGGCGGTCCCGGGGCTTGGAGGCCCTTGAGGCCCCCACACATTAAATTATCCCCCACCATGCCCCCGGGACTTGGGCCACCTGGGGGCCAATTAACCATCGAAGCGCGGAGACCGCGCTCGATTTTTTTCGGCAGGATTCGCGCACCCTGAGCGCATCCTGCCGATTTTTAAAAAAAAAAATTTTTTTTTTTGCCCAGGGGGTCCTTGTGGGACCCCTGAGCAAACCTAGGGGTCAGGGTGTTTCTACCCTGCCCCCTTTGTGCGCTTTGCGCACTTGTTTCTGTCCCTCGGTTCTACCGAGGACAAAATGGCTGCCAACATTTCCTGAATCGGAATGTTGACAGCCAGCTGACAGCCAATTAACATGCAGCTCGTGATCGGGAGGGTACGCGGACCCTACTCGTCCCTAGATATCACTAACTTTTTACTTTTCATTTTCTCAGCAACTACTGAACGGATTTACACCATTTAACAAAAAGGGTTCTTTCTGAACCAAGAACTACCTCTTTGCCAAATTTGGTGTAATTCCGTTCAGCAGTTCAGGCTGTAGCCGTGTCTAAAGTTTCCTATGGGAAAATGCATGGGGAAAACGCGTTTTGGGACCCCCTTTTTCTCGGCCCCCGCTTGATGTATCCCCCCGAGACTTTCAGGGTAGGAGCGGACCGGAGCGCCCCACGAAGTTTGATAATTTCGCGAAGATACGTCAACCGGCAAGAGAGTTATTTCAAATAGAATGTCGCGGATTTCCTATGGATAATAGGTTGTAACTATAACTATCTACTGGCGACCGCCAGTAGATAATATATATATATATATATATATATATATATATATATATATATATATATATATATATATTATGCAAGATGAAATTATAGTTTCACTGAGGAAACATGGGCTTTTACGAGAGTTTGAGCTATTGGCAATGCCTTTTATTTATGTGTTGTTTTTAAAACAGATAAATAAAAAGCATTTTCATTTACAATGCCAATAGCTTAATCTCTCGCAAATGCAAGACCTATTGCATTGCAAATGCTTTCGGTGCTCATGCTATAAAGATTTTTTTTAAAAGCATTAGGAGAGAGAGCTTGTCCTGTCTGCTGTTGCATATGCTATTTGAGAAAATAGTTCTTGGAGGTTGTCATTAAAGCCTACCAAGTAACAACACATGTAACAAGGGGTGTCCTCATGGGAGGGTACAAAATGAGACAATGCGGTACCAAGGAGGGACTACTAAGCCTATTGACCAATGAAAAGCCACAGTTTACAGTGGACAATGACACAAGCCGATGAAAAATATGGGTGGAGAGTGGATGGAGCTTCAAGTCCATAACTGAATACAGCATGCCTCACAGAGCAGCGCATGTGCTGCCCAGGCTCAACCTAAAAAAGGAAACCATTTTATTAAAAAATACACTAAAATAGTCAAAATCAGATTAAGGTAAATGAAGGTATACGAAATGTAATAGTTTTCAATCACAAAATGCCGGGAAAATCAGAAATCAGCAATTTAAGTGGAAGGGTGTTATTTGCCACGACTAGAAGGATCTTAGAATTCAGCACAGCGTATAGTATGTCTAGCTTGAGCTTCTTCCTCATTGATGAATGAACACCACCAGTTCCTAGAAAGAGGTGAATATAAACCTCAAAAACAGCCCTCTCCAAATGGTTATGTTATATGTTATGATATGCTATGTTATGTTATGGTATCTTATGTAGAGTTTTGTGGCACAGCTAATCACCTATGAGGGTCTCCAGGTGTGCAGATGTGGGACAAAGGTGTTCGGTGTCTGGGCCCCACGGATATTAGTCAGTGTCAGGTCTTCAGCTTCTTTCAGAGTTCAAGAAGTGAGGAGATAGATGTGCTGGGGGAGGTTGTTATAACTCTTGGGTGTGATGTAGGAGAATGCTTGACCTGTTCTGCTCTTGTGGATGAAAGTAGTGTGTGTGAATGTGTCTGAATATAGGGGTCAGGTGGGTTGGTGGAAGTGCAGGTGGTTGTTCAGGTATGTGGGTCTGATGTTCTGCAGTGCTTTGTATGCATACATGAACAGTTTAAATTGGCTTTGGTCACTGATGGGGAGCCAGAGGAGCTCTCTGAGGTGTGGTGAGATGTGGGTGCATCTTAGGAGGTCAAGGATGAGTCTCGCTGCGGTGTTCTGGATGGTCTGGAGGTTGCTATAGTCTAATCTGCTCGTGGTGAGGGCTTGTGTGACAGTGCAACTGGTGTTCGTGGGTAGCCATTTGAATATCGTGAGGAGCATGCAAAGAATGCGGAAGCAGGAAGAGCTGACCATGGTGACCTACGCTGTCATGTTGAGCTTTCATTGGTCTTCCACATTGACCACCTTAAATGGTCTTCTCTGTACCTCACGCAACCTAGAAGGTTAAATAATTACAGCTACAACCACTGGGAGCACTTGTTCACCACTACTAGTTCAACTGTAGGGTACATATTGTAACAATACATTGTTCCCCTTTAGTTTCAGATTGCTCACTATATGTCCTGAAGATGATCTTGAGTTTATAAGATCGAAACGCCGTCGACTCTTACAACAGGAACTCCTTCTATTGTTTACATTTACGTGGAGTTCCATTTGTCTTGTTGTCAATGCGATGTTATGTTTTTTAATCCACTATCACCTTGTCACATCACGCCCACTTTTCACCTTTGTGAGCACCTGAATATTACTTAGAGTACTAAGTTTTACTTGTGTAAAATAAACTGTCTATTTTACACGAAATATGTTCCCCTACTTCTGTGCTCCCAGCATGATTAATGCTCTAGTTTAATTGAGATTCCTAGTGCCCCTTTTGGGGTTCACACTTTTGCTCCGGACCCTTTGTGGCCACCACTTGAACCACTGGCTTTCCTAAAATGTCATGTTGAGCTTGTCAACCAGGATGATTCCTAGGTTTCTGGTGTGGCCAGTTGGAGTGGGTGTTGATCCAAGCACAGAAGGCCACCAGTTTGAGTCCATTAGAGAGCTTGTGTTTCCGAAGATCAGGCATTTAGATCTCATCTAGTCTACTAAGTTGATCATGTAGTTGGAGAAGTAGGTTCTGATGGTGGTGGTCTTGTGTGTCAAAGAGAGTATAAGTTCGGTGTCATAGACATAGGTTAGGATGTAGATGCCTTTGGATCTGATGACGTTAGCGAGCTCGGTCAAGTAGATGTTGAATAGAGTTGGGCCCTGACGAACTCAGCAGATCAGCTCCTTGGATTCTGATGTGTATGATGGTAATCTGACTCGCTGTGTTCTTCCTGCGAGGAAGGATCCTATCCAGTTTAGGCTGGTCTTGGATGGCTATGTTGGGCAGTCTTTTGACAAGGGTGTGGTGGGAGACTATATCGATGGCTGCGAAGAGGTCGAGTAGGTTTAGGGCTGCAGTTTCTCCCCAGTCTGTTATAGCATAGATGTATGTGGGTATAGTAGTGCTGTTTCTGTGCTGTGATTGCGTCAGAATTCGGATTGGGTGTGGTCCAGTAGGTTGTGGTGTTCGAGGTGTCTAGTGAGTTATCTGTTGATGACCTTCTCCATCACATGGTAATGATGCAGGGTGAATGGATGGAAGTAGCTCAGCTCGCTAGGGTCAGCTGATGGTTTTTTGAGGAGGGCGTTGAATTCTACATGTTTCCAGCTTTCTGAGAGTGTGACAGATTTGATGGACGTGTCGCTGATGATGTGGATGAGGGTGCTGGTGATTGGTGCTCCTCTCATGTTGTAGATGTGGTGGGGGCATGTGTTAATAGGTGCCCCGGAGTGTACTGTTTTCATGATTGCCTCAGTGTCTTCTTTGGTGAGAGTTTTTCATTTAATTAGGTGTTCAACTCGGTTTGTGATGGTCAGGTTGGTGATGAGATTTTTGGGGTATGATTGTTGTTCAAAAGTTGGTGTAGATCTTTTCTATTTTGCTGTGGAAGAAGTTTGAAAACTTATCAAAGAGTTCCTGTGAAGGGGAGATGATGTTGTCTGTTGCTTCAGGGTGGAGAATTCTCAATTGTGAAGATCTCCTTGAAGCTTTTGGAGCTTGCCTCGCTTTGTTCGGTTAGTGTCCTTCTTTTGGTGTCTCTCAAAAGTTGGTGGTAGCATCTGAGTGTGCTCTTGTAGATTGTTCTGGTGTTGGCGTTGTTCCTTGTTCTCCATTTTCTTCCTAGCTGCATGCTATAGCTTTCAGATTCTCAGATGTCCTCACTATACCAGCTGGCTTGTCGGTGATTCCTCTTTGTTGCTTTTGATGGGTGCAAGGGATTCAGCACAGTCCTTGATCCATTTGTTGATTTCCATGTCCAGGTTGCTGGTGGTGTTAGGTTGGTCTATTTTGAGGGCGTTGAGCCAGTCTATCTCTGTTACCTTGTTCAAGCTCCAGCTGGGTAGGTTGATGCTTGTGCGTGCGTTGACTTCCGGGTTGGGTATTTCAAAGATTAGGATGGAGTGGTCGGTTCATGTGAGTGGTGAAGTGGAGATGTAGGTGATCCAGTGCTAGTGGAGCGGATACAGGGTATGTTCTGTGATGTGTGATGGGCTTGTGACAAGCTGGGTGAGACCGATGTTGTCAAGGCTTTCAAGGAGTGCTGTGGAGAAAGGCCCTTGAGGTGGAAGCTGAGGTCACTGAGTAGCATGAAGTCCTTGCAGTTGATGGCAAAGTGGGCAATAAAGCTTGTGATGAGATTGCTGAAGTTAGTTTGTGTTCCTGATGGTTGCTATGTGAGGCTGCCTTTTAGGATGAAGATCTTGTCCGTTTGTATCTTGAAGCACATTTGTTCCCTGAAGGGGGTGTTGCTGTCGATGGATGTGGTGCATTTGATGGTGTACTTGTGGACGACTGCGAGTCCTCCTCCTGGCTTTTGAAGGTGGCCCAGTCGTGCGATTTCATAGCCTGTTTGGATAGCCACTATGACGTTTGGCGCCGATGGGGGTTGAGCCAGGTTTTCTTTGAGGAAGAGATGGTTCAGCGCACTTATACTGAGGAGGTCCCAGATTTTGGTGGTTTGTTTTCTGAGCGAATGGGTGAGAAGCATGTGTGCGAGTCATTGTGGTGTGGTTTGCACGCCAGTGGTGTGTCCACTGTGTGGTCAGGCCATAGCTGCCATTAAGTAGGTCCTCTGAGTAGGGAGGAGCACGAAGGGGCGGTGGGCAGGGCTATCAGACTGGGAGGAGAGATGCGGTAGGAGAGGAAGAAAGGAGCAGGGGAGAAGGGATGAGGCATGGGAGCGCGATGAGAACACGAGTGAAGAAGGACACGCAGCAGGAAATGGTCATGGCAGCTGCTAGAAATGGGGTTTCTGCAAAAAAGGAAAGTTGCAGAAAGAGGCTGAGAAAAGGCAAAGCAGGTGGCAAAGTATCCCAGAGAGTCTGAAAATGGGGGATAAATAAGGCACAGAGAGTGAGAGTGAGCAAACAGAGAAAATGGCCCAAGAGGCTAGAAATAGAGGTGAAAAGGCATGAAAGGTGTCAAAGTAGCCCAGAGAAGCTTAAAACAGGGGAGAAAAAAAGGCACAGACAGTGAGAGAGAGAGAGAGAGAGAGAGACGAGAAAAAGTGGCGCAAAAGGAGGCAACACAGATAGAAAATGGAAGAAAAAGGTAATACAATGGGTGAGGAGAGACAAGAAGAGGGCAGAGAGAAAGAAGAAAGAGGAGGAGAGAGAGTAGCAGCAAAGAGGCATGGAAGCCTCAGGCAAGAAATGGGTACGAAAGTGAGAACTGGACTCGGTCAGTCTGGGGCTGGGCCTAGGCACCTGCTCAATGGAGTTGCACCATTGACACCATTAGGTAGGTCCTGGGAGGGGGAGCAGAGGGGGGAAAGGGGCAGGGCTATCAATACAAGAAGAGAGGCACATCATTAGAACAGGTAAGGAGTGGGGGAGGTGGGAAAAGCATGGGAGGTGGATGGAGTGTTGGGAGCGAGAGGTGACTAGAAGGGGAGAAGGGCACGAAGCAGGAAATGAGCCTGGGGGCAGAAGCACAAAAAATGAAAGCAACAGAAAGTGGTAGAAAGTAGCTGAGGATAGGCGTAAAAGGTGACAAAGTAGCCCAGAGGGGCTAAAAATGGGGGAAGAAGAAGGGCACAGAAAGTGAAAGAGAGCGAAGAGAAAAAGTGGTACTAGAGGCTAAAAATGAGGAAGAAAAGGCACAAATCTGGCAAAGTAGCACAGAGAGTCTGAAAACAGGGGAGAAAAAAACATAGAGATTGAGAGAGAGAAAAGAGGGAAAGTGGCCCAAAAGGTGCCAAAACTGATGGAAAATGGAAGAGAAAGGAACAAGAGTGGGTAAAAAGAGTCAAGTGGAGGGCAGATAGAAAGGAGAAGTAGGAGGAGAGAGACCAGCAGCAGAGAGGCGTGAAGCCTCAGACAAGAAGCTGGGTCCAAAAGTAACTTGACTGGTCGAAGGACTGGTCCAGGTACATCTGGGGTGGGTACTAGTCACCTGCTCACCTGCCCATTGCAGGATGTCTGATATTCTGAATCCAAGATGTCAGTTCCGTCTTAAGAAATGAAGCTACCTCATACATTCCTTGTGGGACCTGGGCATCCAACTATAAACCAAAACAAGTGTCAACCAGGTATCATTAGAAAAACTTTTCACACTTACATGATATACTTAATAAACAACATAAACAATAATCAAACAAAACAATGATTCATCTAAACTAAACTTATGCCAGTTCAATAATGCATAATTATAGTGCATGTAAGCTAATGCATTTGTCAAAGTGTTCATTGTAAATAGAGTGTACATATGTCACAGGGTGATGCGAACAATAGCTGCTCAAAAGTGTTTAATTAGGAAATGCAGCAAACCTATAAATGCATTTTCAGAGTTTCTGGTGACTTAATGCTCATTTGTGCATAAGTCTGTAAAAAGTATCATGGTTGAATTTGTCTTTTGTGGCATTATCGGTACCAGCTTTTCATACCTCTCATTAATTATAGGTTAAAATAGGATGGAGAAGATGAGCAGCTGAGCACAAAGTTCTCTACAAGATAATAACAGCTATTTACATAAAAATGACTAACTGAAGAAAAAGAGCTTTGGACAGAGCCACTTGAGCTCTCATCATCAAAACTGGCCAGTGGACACAATGAATTTTGTAGTGGAAAAACTAGAAATTATGGGAATAGGCTACTGTGAGAAAATGCCCTTTTTGAGTAGTCACCCCTCCTTTCTTGCTGAATGTTCTTGCTGGGATTTAGACTCCACACACTGGGACAATGTTGTCCTTTGCCCTGTGTATGTGCTCTGACCCTTAAAACATGTAGAAATTGGCTAATCTCTGAGTGGTATATTTAAGTCTCCTATAAAGCCACAGTATATGGTGTAGAAACTGAATCTATCCCCACGGAAAGCTAAATTTCACTTCTGGACTGCAGCACATATTGTGCCATCCAATAGTGTGACAAAGGAAAAGACTTCAGGCCTACCATTATAGCCTGACTGTGTAAAATCTTTAGTGCATCCTTTAAACAGGCAAAAAACACTTTTTAAAATACTAATAAGTTACCTTTATATAAGCCTGATTGCCCGCAAGGTAGGGTTCATGGTATTTAAAAGGTGGACATGTAGAAATTAATGTTACCATGTACCTACAGTGACAAGGCCCTAAAAGGCTATCTTTACTGTGGCAGTCCTAGCTCTTCTATGTAGAAAGTAGAGTATATATTCAAATACTAATACTGTAGCATGGAAATGAGATGAGTGAGAAAAATAATTAAACAACTATTTTTAGTAGTTATTAAAATGCAATTTAATGGTGAAGTCTAATTTTTTAAAGATATTAAAGAAAAGTATCTTTCATAAAGTTACCCTTTAACTGCATGAACTGTCAGAAGGCTGATTAGCAATAGCCTCTGCCGACTCCCAGTCTGCTCTCAGCCCCAGAAGAGGTGTGAAATTCCTTCCACAAAAACACAATAGGCTGACCTGAATGGGCAGACATAACTCCTCCGAGATCAGTAGAATATGAAGAGTGAAGAATGCGCCCCTCCAGTTGGTACCACTGTATCAAATCCTGCACAACAGTTCTGTCAGAAGCACACGTACATGTTTTGCACGCTTCAAAGGGAGCAAGTAGAATACCAGGACAATTCTTCTGTATCCCCTGCCTTGTTGCTGAATGACCCTGGTTTTACCCTACCCGACTTCTGTCTCTGGGTTTGTTGTGGATACAGTGCCTGTCTCAAACTGGATTTTAGTGTTACATAGGGGAAGACATTAGGGTTACCACACTACATTGCCCACTCACACTGCCAGCCTTCGAGTCAAGTTTAGTGTGGCAGAAGCTTTTCACCATCTCAGATTCGCCTCGACACATTGCATTTTGGGCCTAATACAAAAGTATATAGATCAGGGACTGGGAACCTTTACTTTGGTCAGAACGGAGCTAGGAGTGTCTTAGGGTGTCTAAATAGGTTGATGAGCCCTACAAAGGTGGACCGACACCCAGACATCATGAGAACTCTGCTGAGACTTGCAAAATTATACCATGCAGACTAAATCCGCTGTACTTGCCATCTGTGTCCTGTAACAAGGACCTAAGGAGGTTAAACCCCCTCTGCCACTTGAAATCCAAGAACAGAAAGATCTACAAGGATCATTGCGCTGATCCCTTGGGAGTCTCCGAACATAACAAATTTGAAGAGGACATTCTGGAAGTGTTTAACTTTGGAGGGGTCAAATTTACTATTCCCACTGCAACGCAAGCAAAATCAGGGAAAGTTTGGGATTTTGGAGTGGTTAGATTTGCCATTGCCAGTCCAAACTGAACAACAATAGGGAATGAGTTGGACTTTGAAGGAGCAATACTTTTTGTGTACAGGGAATACTAGATGGCTGTTCAGTTACGGTCAACCGCATCTATCATAGTGCCATAATGGGGTTGAAGGACCCTTTGGATTTACAGTCAACAAAAAATGATATGCTTGCTGTCTGGAAATCTGGCTGAACATCTATACATGGATGCCTGTGGATGATTACATTCCGACATCATCTGTTTTTTATGGGGTTTATGATTCGCTGATTCGTATCTTTATGTGCTTGGGACTAATAATGATGTTGCTTTTACAAACCACAATTGACGACATGAACTTTTGAACATATTCTCCCCTTGTTATGGATGAAACGTTTTGGTTGTTCTGTTCGTGCAGTAAACTGGCGACGATTTTTAGAAGCCTAAGAAAATAAAGAGAAGAATTGAATAAGCTTTGGAATCTTTTCTTGAATTTCTTTTTATTGTCATTATTTGTGGTGCATCTATATTCTGTTCAAATTGAAATGCCCTGGTCTTAGGGCTGCATCTTGGCAGCAGGTGCTGATATTGTGTGAATACACAGGATTGAATATTTGTGTTAGGAATCACTTAGGGACACAGGATAGGTGCGGCGGCTCTCAGTCCACTGCCTGTATCTTGGTTTTAATATTATCTTGGTCGTCAGTAAGTAGTTATAGTTAGGAAAAGTATTTTTTTAATTTGCCAATAACTTTGGTCTCATTTGATGAATCCTCGCAAAATGTTCAAAACTAGTTTGCCACTCACTTCAGCTGCCGTCTTGAAAGTTTTGAGGTGATCCGTCAAGCAGGGTTGAGAAAAAGGGGAGGGGGCGAAAATGCATTTTCCCTATGTTAATTTCTATTGGAACTTTAGACATGGCTACAGGCCGAACTGCTGAACGGAATTACACCAAATGTGGCAGAAAGGTAGATGTTGGTTCAGGAAAGTGCCTTTTTGTGATTTGGTGTAAATCCGTTCAGTAGTTGCGGAGTTATTAAGATACATTTTCAACTGTATATATAGGGAGGTGAAGGATCCGCGACCACTCCCAATCTCGTGCTGAGATCTGATTGGCTGCCAACATTTCAAACCAGTAAGTGACGACAGACATCTTGGGACTTGGCATGAGCTGAGTCCCAGAAAACATACAAAAAAAGAGAAGACCCTGGAGGGACCCCCCAGGGCAAAACAAAAGTAAAAAAAAATAATTGGGGGCACAGCTCCTGTGCTTCTCTATTATGAAGCCTCCAGAGGGCCAGGTCCTGGGGGCATGCGATCATTATATTTATAAAGAGATGGGGATTCTCATGGACCACCATGCCCCAGGTATTGCCACCTCCCGGGCCTTATAGTTACTAATGGGTGGTCTCGCAGACCTTCCCATGCCCTGGGGACTGCCACCTCCCCGGGGTTTTTGAACAAATTAAAGCAGGGGAGGTCCGTATCGCCAGCCCCACGTACCACCACCTCCCCAGGACTATTACATTTGCAATGGGGCCTCAGGAAACCCCATTGGCCCAGGGGACCACCACCTCTCCGGGGCCAAATTATTTTTTTGAAATGAGAGCAGGGCCATGCAGCCCCCCCTCCTGGGCCGTTCTTGGCCCTGGGGACTTCCACCTCCCCAGGGCAGGCCCTATAACAAGAAAGGAGGGGTCCCCACAGCCCCCCTCCTGGAGCCAATAATGGCCGTGGGGACCACCAACCCCCAGGGCCAGCTCCTGCTATGTCCTGGGGTGCCCAACCCCAGAACACAGCTAGGTCTCTCACATTTTTAGAGGCATACCACTTGTCCTGTTTCCGATTGTCGTGATCTTAGTTCTATTTTTGCTGCTCCTTGATGAATGTTCCATGACATTGCTAAATAGGAATAGCATTGCCACATGTGCTACTGTGTCAGGAACGCATGAAGCAGTATTTTGGCGCACCCTTCCTTCAGGGGTTGAACAACAACTGGTTTTTGTTCTTTCAACCTGCATGGGAACATTGTGTACTGCCCATGTTTCGCTGTTTGCACTGCACTTTCGAGTGTGCTTTGGATATATGCATCGGGATGCCAATGGTTCAATCTATGGATATGGAACTTCTGATGGGCCCATTAAGAATCCACCTGCAAAGATGTCCTGCGCGATTGCCATTGTTACAAAATGAATATTATGACCTGGAAGCCTCTGCTTCTGTATTTTTAGATCCTAGCTCATCTTTTGCGGAAGCACTACTGGCTGTCACACAATCAGCAAATGCTGATTGGGCTGGAAATGGCCATGTTTATTCTTTGGAACATATGAATTGGGTGCTAACTGAAAGATCGTCAGCGGAAGCTGGAAACAATATTGTTTCATCTGTCTCTTGGAACATTTAAACATATATGCAGTTTTGAGGCCACAACCTTTTTTTGTTTTAGTTTGACTCTTTGTTACAAACAAACTTGCTTTTCATATGCAGTTATTAATGGCCCATTTTTTCAAACTTACTTTTATATGCAGTTGGCTTTCTTCATGCTTTTGTTGTAAAAGCAGGATCTGCTTGTGCAGGTAAGAGCGGTGGGATGGAGTGGGGGGGATTCGACAGACGATGAGGGAAAATTAAATAAATAATACATTTTCCCTCGTCCTCTGTCAAATCTCCCCCCCACTCTGCCCCACCGCCCTTACCTGCACGGGCCGCTCCTGTGTGAAAGTGCATGATACTTTTAAAACTTTTTATGTTTCAAGTGCAAATTAAGCTTTGTTTTAAGTAAGTTATAGGTTTACCATGAAGCTTTTTAATCACCATAAAGACAAGGAGTGGGTGTTGGGAGGTTATATAGGCCACTGGCACAAACACTTCCATTTTACATGCTTACGTTTAAAGTTGACTTCTCTTTAGATTATTAATTTTAACACATGTTTGCTTGGGTGTCCTCCTGAGATATTGTGCTCAGAAATGGTTTGCTTACAATAACATTTCTTCGTATGCATATTATCTGGCCTTAGAACATTCTGTACAAGGACTTAGAACATTGTCCAAAATGTTGTTGTTTGTTGCTGTCCATTCGATAACAGCTCTGAGTAGATAGAATTAATAATGGCAACAGGACAAGGACTCAGGCATGGAACGAATGGGTGACGTTTATAATATAAACAGCACTATGCCTCTGTTTAGAAAGAAGATCATCTTGTTGGATTGTCAAAAGTCACCCCATGCCTACAATCTAGCCCAGCTGAATTCCAACAGCATCCTGAAGAGGACAGCCACCTGTTCTACACCAATGAGGGCTTGAGGGTTGGGACGGTTTCAGTCACAAAGGAATAAAAGCCTCAGGAGCATTCACAGACCTAAACTTCCCTTACCCAAACTAACCATATAGAACTGCCCATTCTTGAACCAGGAGTAGTCTCGGTTAATGCATCTGTAAGGCCAGTAAAGCTTGGGCCGTATAAGTCACAAAGGCGGGGCAGCATAAGAAGCATCGCTCATGGACTACTGCATACCTCCCCCTAGCAGTATAGCACTGGCCATTGGATAGCAAGAGGGAGTTGCTGATTTAAAAAAATATATATTATTGAGCATTATTACAGCATAAAAGCTGATTATTCTTTACACGACATACAAACTGATTTTGACAATGAAAACTCTAATGTGCACTTTGCACACGTCTAGGAAAACAACACTGAAACTGAGAAAAGTTGTTATGAAACTTTATAGAGAAAACTTAGCATTTCTATTGACTTAATTGTAAAGCACCTTAGCAATATAGACAGTGTTGCAATTTAACTATGCAATATGCTATAGGACTGAAACTTTCAGTATAAGTGCTTAGCATTATTAAGATCTTATATTTTTATAAACAATTTTATTTTAACGAGTTTTAGGAATAGTTTGCACATAAGTACTTTTTGAAAGTTTGGTAGTAGGCCATAGTTTAAGTTGAACATTTCTGTTACAGAATCACTGACAGCTTACATGTATCCTCATATATGATATGTTTGATTTATTTTGTTATGCTTGAACTTAATTATGACTTTATTTTTCTATATAAGAAATGCATTGAATTGCCTTTTTCCTTAGGCTGCATTATTTCATAACCTGGTGTAATGAACTTTTGCTTCGTTTCCTGAAATGTTGCTTTATCTATTCTGTTTATGCAACATTCTTCAAACAACATGACACTTTTCAGAACTTCTTTCTGTGTAAGTTAGTGGGAACTTCACCTTTCGACTAAACCCAAAACAAGAAACAAAGTAAATAAGCTCTTTGTCAACTAACCTGTGAGGACGAAATGGACAGTCGTTTCTCATGAGCAACATGGGAAAATATGTTGAAGTATCAATTTTGTGTTTCGTGAATTGAAGAAGAATCAAATGACAGTCAGACCATCGTATGGTGACAACTGAAGTCACAAATGGACAATTTGAAGTATAAAAAGTAACTTTCCTAAGAGGAGGGGTTTACTTTTTTTCCAAGCTGACCTGTTTTGCATTTTTGGTCCCTTCACTTCCTTGCCTCCAGCCTGCCTGTCGGACTGTCTGTACATGCCCCTTGCCTTTTTCCTGAGGAACTTGTCTGCTGGATGATTTGGAGCTGTATGGTGAGAGACCAGACCTGAACATTCCTGATTAATGCTCCTTTCCCCTTGCCCATGCCCATGGACCTTTTTCCTTGGTGGACTCTAACTTGAACCCTTTGCCCATGCTTGGAGAACTCTTGTGAACCATCTTCCTGCCTTTGTTGGTGGTAGGAATTTCTAACTCTAAACCATCCTGTTATGGATTCTTTTATTTAGAAATATATTTACTTAGACTAAGGGGTCGATTCCGATTCGGGCCGGAAAAAGCACCGACCGACTCGGATCCGGAAATAAAACCGACCGACACGTACCCGTGGCGCCCGACACGCCAAGTACGATGCAAGGCGTGAAAAATCCGACCGACACGTACCGAAACCAAGTCGACCGACCGAGCCGCACGGAAAACAGCAATCCGGCCGGAAAAACACGCGAATCCAACCGACCGACATGCACCCGGAACAAATCCGACCGAAACGTACACACGAACTCCAAACCGCAAAGTACGATGCAAGGCGCGGAAACCACGAGCGAGTCGGACGGAGGCCAAGCCGTACGACCGACACGCATACAAAACCGAGCCGAAGCAACACAAAACACCGCGACCGACGCGTACGCAGCATAGGAAACTGCACAAACACATCGCGAACGAAACGGAGAACACCGTACGAGACAAATGCAGGGTCCGACTCGGTCACAAGAACGTTTCCAACATACACAAACAGCACAAAGGAAAAATCACCCAAAAAAGGCCAAACAAGCAATTACCAAACCAATAAATACTGGGGGGTGGGGACAGAGAACAAAGACACACCCACAACTCCACCTATATAAAGGACACAAATCACAACCATGAGCCTTTGCAAATGCCATTCCACTGCCAGCACCCAAGAGAAAGCAACCACACACCCACAGCTCATCCCTCACACAAGCCACACACCATCAGCACACCAACAAATACCTACCTCACATACACCCAGCAAAACACACACTCACACACCCTCACCTGCACACCAACACACACATCACCCACCATCACCACCCATCACCATGCCCCCCAAGAAGAATCCCAAGTTCCTAGATAGTGAATTGGAAGTCATGGTAGACGAGATCCTCAGGGTGGAGCCACAGCTGTTTGGCACACTGGTCCAACAGACCCCCATCTCCCAGAAAACCAAGATGTGGGAGAGGATCATCAACAGGGTGAACGCACAATCACCATGTCGGCGCACAAAGACCGACATCCAGAACAGGTGGTATGACGTGCGCAGGAGGGTACGGGACATGCTGAAGAAAGACTACATCAACAGCCAATACACCGGCAGTGGCCCTCCTGCCAAGCCAATATACCTCAGGCCCTGGGAGGAGAAGGTGCGGGCCATCCTTCCGCCAGTGAGCGTATATGGACTAGAGGACATCCCAGAGCCTGGTGAGTACACAACAAATGTACACAATATACTGCCACAAAACACACACATCACTGTCAAGGGGAGAGTCAAACCATGCACTCATAGCAATTACACAGCAACCAGAACAGAATCATCCCAAAATGTGTATGTCAGTCAGATAAACACAACACATGCCATCAAAAAAGTCACATCCAACTGTGCCAACACATGTACAACTACAACTACAACTACAGCTAGGCAGTGGCACAAATAGAACTAACAAACACATCCACACATGTAGCCACCACAACAACACCAACACACAGTGAAGACCACTCAAAGGAAGGAATTCTGTGTATGCTGGCCAAGTCAGTGTAGCCAATAGCATCATGGGAGTCGCAGTCACACATATTGCCCCCCCACAACTGTCCCATCAACACCACCCTGAACCATGCTCACATCACAGGAAGTGGAGAAGGACTCACAAGATGGCTGACACTGGCTACTGCTGTGGGGAGCGCAAGGCCCTGCTGCCAACTGTGCACCAACAAACAGCAGGACACCACTGACTGACATCCTGAGAGACAACTTACACTCCCTGCAATGCAAGCACGTTCCATGGTGGGATATCTGGCTAGCTGGGTGGGAAGGAGGACTTGCAGCACTGACCATAGTCACAAGCACCTCCCCTCACACACACCCCAACACAAACTCCACAGAACCCACCTGGTAGAATGCAATGCCCCCCATCCTAACACAAGATCCCACAAAGAACCACCACCCTAGGTTATGTTGTGTGAAGCACAGGGACACTCTTGGGACCTCTAGCCAACCAACTGCCAGGACAACACTCCCAGCCATCCTGTCAGCACAGCCAGCCCACCCCACAGGGAAGCTGAGTCAAAAGGAAGGAAGCATGGGCATGCTGGGAAGGGGGGAGGAGGCAATAGCATGATGGGAGTCGTAGTCACAGCTCTACATCCCCCACCACATGGCCCAGCAAGCTCACACTCACGCATGCACATCCCACAGAGAGTGGAAAGGCCCATCAAAGATGTCTGACACTGTTGCAGTGTCGTGGGGAGCACAAGGGCATGCTGGGTACTGCACACCAACCAACAGCAGGACACCACTGTCAGCCATCTTGCCATTGCTCTCACACCCACACACATTGAACTCCCCACAAAAGCAAGTAAGTATGGGAATGCTGGGAAGTGGGGTGGAGGCAATAGCATGATGGGAGTCATAGTCACAGACATAGCTCACCCCCACAACTGTCCCATCAACACCACCCTGAACCATGCTCACATCACAGGGAGTGGATAAGGACTGACAAGATGGCTGACACTGGCTACTGCTGTGGGGAGCACAAGGCCCTGCTGGGAACTGTGCACCAACAAACAGCACAACACCACTGCCTGACATCCTGAAAGCCAACTTGCACTCTCTGCAATGCAAGCACGTTCCATGGTGGGATATCTGGCTGGGTGGGAAGGAGGACTTGCAGCACTGACCATAGTCACAAGCACCTCCCCTCACACACCCCTCAACACATACTCCACATAACCCACCAGGGGAGAATGCAATGCCTCACATCCTAACTCAAGATCCCACAAAGAACCTCCACCCTGGGTTATGTTGTGTGAAGCACAGGGACACTCTTTGGACTTTTAGCCAAACATATGCCAGGACAACACTCCCAGCCATCCTGTCAGCACAGCCAGCCCACCCCACAGGGAAGCTGAGTCAAAAGGAAGGAAGCATGGGCATGCTGGGAAGGGGGGAGGAGGCAATAGCATGATGGGAGTCGTAGTCACAGCTCTACATCCCCCACCACATGGCCCAGCAAGCTCACACTCACGCATGCACATCCCACAGAGAGTGGAAAGGCCCATCAAAGATGTCTGACACTGTTGCAGTGTCGTGGGGAGCACAAGGGCATGCTGGGTACTCCACACCAACCAACAGCAGGACACCACTGTCAGCCATCTTGCCATTGCTCTCACACCCACACACACTGAACTCCCCACAAAAGCAAGTAAGTATGGGAATGCTGGGAAGTGGGGTGGAGGCAATAGCATGATGGGAGTCGTAGTCACACACATAGCTCACCCCCACAACTGTCCCATCAACACCACCCTGAACCATGCTCACATCACAGGAAGTGGAGAAGGACTCACAAGATGGCTGACACTGGCTACTGCTGTGGGGAGCACAAGGCCCTGCTGGCAAATGTGCACCAACAAACAGCAGGACACCACTGAGTGACATCCTGAGAGACAACTTACACTCCCTGCAACGCAAGCACGTTCCATGGTGGGATCACTGACTGGCTGGGTGGGTGGGAAGGAGGTCCGGCTGTCAACCAAACACAACCAATGCAGACCATGTTCACACCCCAGAAAATACATAGAAATGCCCAAATAATGCAGGACAATGTGCCACACCAATATCAACCCCTGACTGTGACGACTTAGGACAATGCAATGTACAGGCCCGCACCCAGAGGCACAGTCACAACTGTCATGTGTGTCAACCATTGATGCCTGCAGAAACATAACATACATTGTTTGTGTCTCCCAAAAACAGGTGATGATGGGGACACAGCAGCAGACGCTGAGGAGTCCCAGTCCCAGGCTCAAGAGGATGCGGAGCTCACTGGCGTCGTACAGCCTCTGTCCTCCTCGGACGATGAAGACCAACCTGGCACATCCGGTGCAAGTCAACATGCAGCACCAGCAGGACCACCAGCTGCAGTACCAGCAGGACCACCAGCTGCACCCCTGCACCCACCCCTCCAACGACTGTCACCACAAATACCATCCCTGCCGACATGGACAGAACAAGGAGCAACACCAGCACAGGGACCCTGGACCAACGTGGGGCCATGGACACCACCACCACCACCAACCCCCAAGGTGGACCAGGGTTATCTGTGCGTGCCACTGCACACACTGCACATGTCAGCAGGGGTGGTGGGAGGGGTGGGAGTCAGAGGTCGCTGCTTGCAGACGTTGCTGGTGTGCATGATGACCCACAACGGGTACGCATAGCTGATGCGTACCAGTCCAGCACCGGAGACCTCAGCCAGGTAGTGGGGCTCCTCAGAGACATGAAACAGCAGCAGGCTGCCCATCATGCCCGCTTGGACTCCCACATGTCCCACGTGGAGTCACACATGTCCCGCGTGGACTCACACATGTCCCGCGTGGAGTCCAAGTGGGATGCACTGCATGAGATGACGGCGGTGCACAGGGACATTTTACACTGCCTCCGCCAGATGAACAGCAACCAGTCCACACCTCCCTGTGTGCCAACAACATCTGGTGCCGAACAAACTGCAACTGACACAGGGAGGGAGGAGGACTCTGGCGGAGAGTCCCTGCACCGCAGCAGCCTATACTTGAGGGCCCCCCCCAAGAAGAGGGGTCGTCCGAGGAGGGAAAAGTGAGAGGCCGATGGCCAAGCGCAACTCCCAGGAAGCCTGAACCTGTTCTGGATGTTCGCCTTTGTGCACAGACTGTTCACCCTGTTGACGGCAACACTACTCCCACACATTGCATTGGGAGTACAAGTTGGACCAATGTGTCAGACAACTGTGGCCCCGATACTGGGGATCCTGTCTACCAGGACTTTCAATTCACCTAGGAACTTCGGATTGCAAGATTTATGTAAAGCACTACCCATCCTATGCATTATTAACACAAATGTATCACAATAAACACACTAATACACCATACTTGCCTCTGTCGTGATTCCAACGTGGGTGCTGTTATGGGGATGATGAACTGCAAAATTACACTGTGTATGCGAACTGCAACAGCAAGGACAACACAGGCATGTGAGTACAGGCAACGTGACACACATGAGGGAGACACACCACCAGGGCTACACAACACATACACACCTAGGCCGTCTGACTCATTGCCTACACTGATGTTGCCAGGGAAGACGGTGCAATGCACAGACACCACACCCATTCCCAGTTGTAGTCAAGTAGCCCACAGGTGCAGTAAGCAAATGGTAGTCAAATGTGTGACCACAGACAACGCACACCACAAAGTGAAGCACAGGTTTATTACACAGTTGCAACATGTCGTAACCACTACAGATGCAAGGTAATCCCACCTGGCAGCGGGCACACAGTCATCAACTGTAGACGGAAGGAAGTCCATGGGTGTGGCGCACATCACCTGTAGGGACACAACAGCTACCAGCCTGGATGTGCAATCACGTCGTCGGTGGACATAGTTGACCAAACGAATCTGTAAGTACCCTGTGAAGGACAGAAATGACACACAGTCAAAAGCAATGGAGTACAGGACAGAACAGCAACACTCATGCACAATACATGTTACAAGATACCCACCCAGAACCAAGTCAGCATGTCAACACTGTTGGGGAGTACAGCCCACCTGTTAGCACACATCGCAACACACAACCAGTCAAGTAGCCCATGGACACACTCCAACAGCACCAGAGCACCACCCACACATCATGCCAACTCACATCATTGACATGACACCTCAGGATACTCACATTCAGCTAAAGAAGTTGGTGATGAGCTGTGTGCGGACATCACCATCATCATCATCATCATCATCATCGTCACTGGCATCGTGGTCCAGGCCAGGATCCTCCACAGGTGGCGGATGTTGGTCATTGTCATCCTGGATGAGAGGCAACTCCTTCCGCACTGCCAGGTTGTGGAGCATTCAGCAGACGATGATAATCTTGCACACTTTCGCAGGGGCATATGGGAGGGACCCTCCGGTCTTGTCCAGGCAGCGGAAGCAGCTCTTCAGGAGACCAAAGGTCCGCTCAATCACTCTCCTGGTCTGACCATGTGCCTCATTGTAGCGCATCTGGGCTGGTGTCACAGGGTTCCTGAGGGGTGTCAGCAACCACGGCATGTTGGGGTATCCCGAGTCACCTACGGACAGACAAGTGCACATTAGCTGACTTGGAAAAGTGGGCGGAATACTACAGATCAGATCACACACAATGGCACAAAGTCAGTACACACCGACAAGCCAGGCACGCTGGTTCTGCATCTGTGCCATCATCCTGGGGATGCGACTACTCCTCATCACAAAGGCATCGTGTGCTGAACCAGGGAAACGGGCACACACGTGTGTGATGGTCATGTCTGCCAGACACACCACCAGTGCATTGACCGAGTGGTAGTGCTTGCGGTTCCTGTAGGCCTGCTCCTGGGCCTGTGGTGGTACCAAAGCCACATGTGTCCCATCAATGGAGCCAATGACATGCAGCATCCTCCCCAGGGCATAAAAGTCACTCTTCACGTCAGTGAGTCGTCGCAGTCTAGGGAAATAGATGTACCGGTTCAGGAAGAGCAACATTGTCGCCAAAACATCGTGGAGCACACGGCTAAACATGGTCTGTGACATCCCACCAGCAGTCGCCACAGTATGTTGGAAGGTACCGGTGGCAAAGAAGTGTAGGGCTGCCATCACCTTCACCTTGGGGGTCAGCGCTGTAGGATACGGCCGGCCAGGCTGCAAATGTGGGGACAACTGCACTGCCAAATCCTCAATCAGCTGCCTGGTGAAGCGGTACCGTCGGATGCTGACCCGTTCCACCATCGTTGCCAGGTCTGGAAATGGTCGATGGACAGCAGGAGCCCTGCAGTGCAGAGGAGAAGTAAGCAAGATTGTCAGTCACCCCACATATGCGGCATTGAGAACACTCAAGATCCCAACATACATCATTATGAGGCACAACTACATGAAGTGTGCAGTTCCGGAAGGAAATGTATGGTACATACATGGCCAACATCTGTCAACACGGTCCAACAGGTGGCATCAATTAGTCCCAGGTTGGCCCATTGGATATCATGAGGCTGTGTCACAGTTCCCATCTCCTGCTGCCGTGTCACAACAACCCCCCACAGTGACATGTGAGGACAGATGTGCCCCAGGCACCACAGCTCAATGACAGGTACATTCCCAGGGACCCTGTATTGCCACATGGACACTGGCATTACATGGAGTATCATGTATACACCACAGCAAAACAACCATGACCCCCACAGGTAGTGGCCCCACTTGCCACGGCAGGACAGACATGGACGTCTGTGACACACACACACACAACATCAAAGTCCATGCACACACAACGTGGATGTGGAGACTGTCTCCCATTGTGCACATGTAATCATAGACATTGTAAACACTACATGCACAAAGACTGTGGAGGACCATCACTATTGTGCCACTGGGACACCCTGGCTCAAACATACCGTCCCACATGGGACTCACGGGGTATGTGACATGACATACACATACACCACCGTGAAATGTGACCATGGCACATGCACAGATATGAACAGTTGCACATCACAGTGGTCATGTACACGTAACACCCAGGATCCTGTCCCCATGAACACGTGCACAGCCTGGGGGTGGCTGCCCACAGGTGACACCCACAGGACAACATGTACACCAACATACACACAATAGGAAATGCAGCCTTACATGCCTTATGATAAAGTTTGGACAGGCTGTCGTGATGTAGGTGTGCCCCTCACTCCCTGGGAGCCATCTGTGGCTGGCATATGTCCATCTGAGACAGGCATGCTGACATATGCCAGTCACATGTACAGTGATGCGTTGTACTGCAATGGACCGATCGGTGCCTCCGGCCGGCCCATTGCATTCAATGTGTGCGGGTACGCGTTGTACCCCTGTACGCGTTGAACTGCAATGGACCGATCGGTGCCTCCGGCCGGCCCATTGCATTCAATGTGTGCGGGTACGCGTTGTACCCCTGTGCGCGTTGTACTGCAATGGACCGATCGGTGCCTCCGGCCGGGCCATTGCTTTCAATGTGTGCGGGTACGCGTTGTACCCCTGTATGCGTTGTTCTGCAATGGACCGATCGGTGCCTCCGGCCGGCCCATTGCATTCAATGTGTGCGGGTACGCGTTGTACCCCTGTGCGCGTTGTACTGCAATGGACCGATCGGTGCCTCCGGCCGGCCCATTGCATTCAATGTGTGCGGGTACGCGTTGTACCCCTGTGCGCGTTGTACTGCAATGGACCGATCGGTGCCTCCGGCCGGCCCATTGCATTCAATGTGTGCGGGTATGCGTTGTACCCCTGTACGCGTTGTACCGCAATGGACCGATCGGTGCGCACCCATTGACAATGGGCTTGCCTGGCAACGGACGCGTTTTCGAATTTTGAACGAGTCGGTTGCTGGAAAATCAGTTGGTCACCCACAACAATGTTGCAAAATCATGTATGTCATGAAGTTGAAGTTTTGAAGGATGCTGTGGGCGTGTTTTGGTGCTGCTATTCCATGGATTGGCCAGATTCAGAAGATGCAAACGACTTGGACCTATCACTTTGGACACAAGGGACAGTATCTGCCTCTCCAGCACATATATATGTGCTGGCTGTTCCCCTGAGAGCTCACTTGCCTGCACTACATGCTCCAGGACGACATCTGCCACTGCACTGCTGCTGTCTCTGCCCCTCTGGACCCTGCAATGGCACGTACTGTGGAGAGAGCCCCAGCCTTCAGCCTTGAAGAGAACCAGGCCCTGCTGGACAGCCTACTTCCACAGTACAGCAAGCTGTATGGGACACCAGGGGAGCAGGTGAGTGTTCTGTGCACTGCCTTTCTGAATGTGCATTTTGTGTGACTAGCAAGGCTGGAAGTCTGCACGCCACTGGCTAGCAGGCTCACTGAGTAGTTGTCACCCCCATAGTGTGTAGTGACTTGCACTGGACAGGTATGGTGCAGTGACAGTGCATTTGAACATGGTTTTACTTCCCATGCAATGATACCATGTAGTGACGTCTGGCAAACTGTCCATGGGCAGCTTTGCACTGCCTGTGTACATCATGTGCCCCTGTGATTGAGACATGTATATACAACTGTGTCATGCACGGATATGTTGCATGTGTGGTAATGGCCTTTTCACTTTGTCATCCTGACAGGTTAATGCCCATCGGAAGCAGGAGATCTGGAAGGACATCGTCCGGGCCGTCCGGTCCGTGGGGGTCTACAAGCGCCAGATCCGCAACTGCCAGAAGAGGTGGCAGGACCTTCGGGGCTGGACCCGGAGGATTGCACGGGTCCAGCTGAAGCTGTCGCCTCCTCGCAGGAGGGGCGGAACACGGACCCTGACCCCCACATGCTCCAGATCCTGGCGGTGGTGTTTCCAGACCTGGATGGGCAGCTGAAGGCCAGACAGCAGCAAGGAGGGGGTGAGTCAAAGACTGCACTGTGAACTCTGTATTACATGCTTTGTGCCCTCCTCTGGCCTGGTTCAACTGCCACAGTACAGCAGTCATGTTGTCCAGGAGCCATGTCCCTCTATTGTGCACTGCCCACTGCTCATCTGATACCCAGGTGTGGCCCTTACATTCAGGGAATTGTGTCACTTGGGACTGTGTCCTTGCAGTTTGCTTCACTAAAGGTGGGGGACAGCATCTGTTTCCCTAACTCTGTTGTGGGCATCATGGGTGGGTCCATTGTTCACACAACGCCTGTGTTTGGACATGTGATCAGCGTGTTGCTTTGATTTGTGGTCCACTTGCTGAGCTGAGCCACCACATGTGCCTGGGGTATGTGGCACACGCCCGTGCAGGGGTTGGGAACAATGTTTGGGCCCCAGGAGTGTGCAGATTACGTGTGTCACACATACATAGCCAGCTATCCACTGTCCAGGGCACATCCCTCATTCATGTGGAGCAGGACAGTCATGCCTACTCCAGGCCATGCAATGCACTCTGTACTCCCACTCCCGTGTATCAGCTGACACATTGTGCACAGTGATTTGACCCCTCAGGTGTCTGCCTCTGTGTCAGTGTGCTGTGGATTAGTTGCCAGGACTGCTGGGGTGTTTCTTGGTAGGGGCTCAGCATGCCCCTGGAGATGTGACCATAGGAGATGATACTTGTGTGTCACATAGGTGTTTGATCAGCTGCCCGTGCAGACTGGGGTATGCGAATGTGAAGTTCAGGCAGCTGTTCCCCATTCACAGTAAATTGTGAGGGGCTCAGGTTCAGAGGGTAGTGTCACAGGTCTCCCATATGTCCAATAGGTATGACCTGGACAGATGAGGGTTAAGATGATGTGTTGTGTGGGGGATGTACAGGTGCACTTGTGCAGCTCCAGGACTTGCATTCCCCATGACCTACTATTGTGACACAGTGCATAGTGTTGTTGTCTGGCTGCCAAGTCATACATCACTGAGACAGTGATGTATGACTTAGCAGTCATGCCTCTGCCATGGCATGTGTCAACTTATTGGTGGTCCTGCAGGGGAGTGACATGTGCTACATGCACACCATTGTGGCGAGGGCTATCAGGACATGGGTGCATCATGGTGTCTGTCGCTGGTATGCATCACATGCATTTCCTATTTGACTCTGGGCATCCCTTTCATCCGGAAACCTGTACTGACTCCGTGGCAAGAGCTGTGATGTGTGCATGTCCACATGCCACACTGTGTCCTCTGCACTGTCCAACTACTGTGTACTTGGTGCATGTGTCCACACTGGGGTGTTGCAATCCAACAGACACCAGACAGATGGGTGCAAGGCCATGTGGGATGTGAGTGCCATGCTTGGCATCAGACTGACAATTGGCTTCTCCTGTTCAGTTAGGGCACTTTTAGCAATGTACAACTAATGATGCCAGGGCTTGCTCTGTAATGTGCTGTGCTCACAGTGGTGTGTGCGTTTGGTGCAGGTGACTGATGTCTGTCTGTTTCCCCATTGTTTGCAGATACATCCACGGCCACGGAAGGGGACAGCTCCACGGACCAGGAGGAGCCAGAGAGCCAGACTGGGTCAGCAGCCGAGGAGTGGTCGGAGGGACCCAGTGGCACGGAGGGCGAGGGGAGCCACACCGAGGAGTCCTCAGCACCATCCACCTCAGCTGAGGACCAGAGCAACTCGGAGGATGACTCCATTGTGGAGGCGGGTGTCAGCAGCCACCACACCCCAGCTAGTGTTGCTGTCCCCGCCACCACCAGCACCACCACCGCCCTCCCATCGGCTCCCATTCCCCAGGTCCGTGGAGGCTCCCATGTTCGGGAGCGTGTCTCCTTTGGGCCAGGCACCGCACCCCCTGCCCCTGTGTCCCCTGCTGCCCTGAGTGAGGAGTCTGTGTACCTCCTTCGCCAGCTCCATGTAGGGCAGACAGCCATGCTGAGTGTCCTCCATGCGCACACCGCACTGTTGACTCAGCTGGTGTCGTTCATGGAGGGCATCTCATCGGGCATGTCTGACCTACAGAGGGGCAACAGGTCCATGGACTCCTCCCTGACGGCAGCAGTGTCCCTCCTCAGACAGTCCCTCACCCCTCCTGCCTCTGCTCCATCCACACTCCCCAGCACCTTACCCGTCCCAAGCACACACACACCGGCACAGGCACACACCAGTACACACACGTCCAGCACACAGACACACACGCCACAAACTAAATGCACACGCACGCACAGTCAGGGGACTGAAACCAGACTCACAGGGGATGGGGCCCTGGTACACACACACGCATCCACGGGCACTGCGCAGTCCTCAGTTGCCTCTCCCTCCAAAGCACCCTCCCTTGCCTCACCTGCAACCCCAAAGACCCAGCGCCTCTTCCTCAGTGACCTCGGCCTCTTCCCCTCCGATCTAGCTGCCCCAGCATCCGGGGTGAAGAGGAAGCCCCCCCACATGGAGCAGAGTGCCCCTCGCCCCCGGACACCCTCCCCCAGGCGCAGACAGACTGAGGCCCCCACCCGCAAGTCCCCCCGGAGTGCTAAGAGCAAGACCCCGCCACCGCCCTGCAGCTCAAGCACCAGGTCTCCTTCCTCCATCCCTCAGGCCCCCACTCCACAGGTGCCCCCACCACACCCTGCCCCAGGTTTCCCCACCCACAGATATACCATCCCCAAGAGGCTGGCCTTCTCCCCCTGCCACTTGCTCTCCCGGCACCACACCCCCCGCTGCGCTTGTCTGTGCCACTGATGTGGTGAGGGTGTCCTCCCCCTCTGTCCAGCCCACCTTGCCTGTTCCCCATTCTCCTCCCCTGGTGGTAGGCACTGCAGTGGAGTCCACTACCACCCTGTCTGACTTGGGCACTGCAGTGGCGGACCTGTCCACTCCATCTGCAGGGTCCACTGCAGTCGTGCCGGCACCCACAACATCTGAGCCATGCCCCCCAGTTGTGCCGGCACACACCATGTCAGACACCTCCACTGCAGTTGTCAGTGGCTCTCCAGCACCCACCACCCCTTCCCTGCTTCCTCCTGGTGAGCCCTGATCCTGTCCCTGCGGTGCCTGGCCTACCCCCGGTTGCCCCTCCTAGTGGATTGTCCCTGGTTTTGTGCAGGCATGTGTAGGGTGGCATCTGCCACTGTCACCCACTTGTGACTTTGTTGATGGACTGGCCATTGGCCTTTGTTTCTGTTCTACCGGACTTCTACTTTTAATGCCACATATGCTGAATAAAGCAACTTTCTGTTCTCTAGTGCTTTTGCTTCTGATGTACATGATGTTGATGATGCTAACCATGCCCTTGCTGCAGTGATGGTGATATTTGGTCTCATGATAATGAAGTGTTACTGTGCAGGAACCCATGTGGTCCAGGGGGAATGTGTCCTATCCTGTGGTGTATCCATGTCATCCATAGCAGCATCTGAGGGTGTCATGTGTTCAGTATTTGGCAATGGGATTTCCTACTTAGATTGGCTATTTCACATCTGTGGCTTCCACCCCTGCACATCTGTTGTGCCTGCCATTGTTCTATTCGTCTACTTCCCTGACCGTGTGGCCATCTCCACTGGACATGCAGGTTTGGGCATCAATGGGGAAGGACTCATCTGTGTTGTCAGTGCAACATTGCTATACAAGTGTGTTGGATCTGTGCTGATGATTCCGTTGGCACTTCCATGACCAGGCTGATGTGACGGGGGCCCTCATTTGGTGCTAATTGTTGATTATGTGACCAAGTACTCAGCTGACATGGTGGGGCCCTACTGAGGCAACATATGGCACAGCTTTCCTCACACAGGAGTGGAGTCCCCTCATGGCAGTGTGTACTCCTGTGACATTGCCTGCGCCCAAGGTGTGTGTTGTATGTGCATGTCTGTGTGTTCACTTCCGTTTAGCTGTGCATGCTGTGATCCCTAGTGTTGTGCCTGTTTGTGATGCTAGCTGAGTTGAGCTATGTTCCCCCAAAGTCTTCTCCCTGGGTTCTCTGTGATGTGGGTGCATGGCACATTACTGGTCATCAGGGTGTCACCCATAGGTGTGCTTGCTGTCAGGGCTGAGTTTGTGTGCAGACGCAGATGGGTCACAGTCAGGTTTCCCCTTGGCACTTGTTGTTTGCCCCTGTCATGTGATTTCCAGTTTGTGTTATCTTTCAGTGATTGTGACACGTTGTGTGTGTGACTGCTGGCACTTCTCAGGGTCCGGGCTGCAATGTTGGTTGTTGTCTATGTGTGTTCTTTGTGGGTGACCTTGGCTTCTTCATTGGTGTGTGACTGTGGCTGTGATCCCATTGGTTGGTGTGGTATTGCCGTCATGTCCATGTACGGCGTAGTGTGCAGTGTGTCAGACATTCAGGAGTCTTGTTGAGTGTCCATGTGTGATGTGTTTCTGCACCTTGGTTCCCACCCACCACCCTGGAATAGTCATGGGTGCATGTGCAATGTCACCAGTGCATGTGTGCTTCACTGCTGCACATTGTTGGAGGTCGAGGGGTGTGGTGTTGAGTGTGTGCAGATGAGAGTTGTTGCCCGGCTAGGCCCCTGCCTCCATGTTGGCCTTGGCTTACTGGCCATGCTGTTTGATTTGTGCTTGTGTAGGTGTGATGGTAGTTAGTTGCTCAGTACACATGACTGTGGTTCACAGTGTGAACCACATTTAGCTTTGTCATCACAGTGGGATTGTAATGCAGCCCAGGGTCACCACATTGTGGGGGCCCTGGGGGTGGTGCTGTGGTGTGTCTGTGTCTTGCTGTGTCAGTTGCTGTCCCTACGTGCCTGTGTGACATGTGTGATTTGTGCTCCCTCTCATCTGACAATGCCTGCTTGCCCACATAGGGGATTTGGATCCATGAGTTACCTTTGTGTGGCACTGTATGCACATCTGTATGATTGGTATTCAGGTCTCCTCATGTGTTGTGTGGTTGCCTGGGGACACTGGCACCCCCTCACCTGTTGTGTATGATGTGCAGTGTGGGTCTGCCTGTTTGTGTTTGTGCATCTGCACCACTGCATTGGCATATCTTGGGTGTGCCATTGGCTGTATGTAGTTTGGTGGGTTTCCTCTGCTGTCCCTGGGACTCCTAGGTCATCTGTCAGCACAATGATCATGGTTTGTGTGTCCCATTGCTGCCATGGTATGGTATCTGTTCACCTCACATCTGCAGTCTCCACAGGGTATCTGCATGTGTGTGCCCATTGGTGCAAATATGTGGGTCTGCATTCTGATGGTCACTTCTGTCATTGTGTCATTGATGATTGTTGACGGTGTCAGCCCCCATGGGTGTTGTTTGTCTGCACATGGCCAAAGTTATGTCTTATTTGCACTGCAGGATTTGGCTCCCCCAATTTATGTTGCAATGGGACACATACACTACTTTGCCACTGATGTGTTTGTTGTTCTGTGACCAAGAATCATCCATGCAGTTTGGCAGTTGCACCTCTTTCTTTGTCAACACTTACCTTTTGGTCACTATGATGATGGGGGTTTGGACCCCATTGCCACAATGTTCGAAATGTGCTTCAGCTATGGACCCCACACTTACCTTTTGGTCACTGTGATGATGGGGGTTTGGACCCCATTGCCACAATGTTCAAAATGTGCTTCAGCTATGGACCCCACACTTACCTTTTGGTCACTGTGATGATGGGGGTTTGGACCCCATTGCCACATTGTTCAAAATGTGCTTCAGCTATGGACCCCACACTTACATTTTGGTCACTGTGCTGATGGGGGTTTGGACCCCATTGCCACATTGTTCAAAGTGTGCTTCAGCTATGGACCCCACACTTACATTTTGGTCACTGTGATGATGGGGGTTTGGACCCCATTGCCACATTGTTCAAAGTGTGCTTCAGCTATGGACCCCACACTTACATTTTGGTCACTGTGATGATGGGGGTTTGGACCCCATTGCCACATTGTTCAAAGTGTGCTTCAGCTATGGACCCCACACTTACATTTTGGTCACTGTGATGATGGGGGTTTGGACCCCATTGCCACATTGTTCAAAGTGTGCTTCAGCTATGGACCCCACACTTACATTTTGGTCACTGTGATGATGGGGGTTTGGACCCCATTGCCACAATGGTCATGGCCTGCTTGCATTGTGGGTGCCACACACATATATGTGTGGCACATGTGCTAGGGGGTCACATTGTATGTTCAAAGTCATGTTCGGTGTTGTAGGCATTTGACACAGTCTACACACGCTTGTCATGGTGTTGGGGGATGTCTTCTTCTTGCATTCCCTAGGTTGTGGTGTGCTGGTTGTGTCATGCATTGTCCATCCTATGAGTGGGGGTGGTAGTAGTGGTAGGCATCCAGCCCCCCTGGGTGAGGGTGGTAGTAGTGGTAGGCATCCTGCCCCCCTGGCTAAGGGTGGTGGTAGGCATCCAGCCCCCCTGGGTGAGGGTGGTAGTAGTGGTAGGCATCCTGCCCCCTGGCTGAGGGTGGTAGTAGTGGTAGGCATCCAGCCCCCTGGCTGAGGGTGATAGTAGTGGTAGGCATCCTGCCCCCTGGCTAAGGGTGGTGGTAGGCATCCAGCCCCCCTGGGTGAGGGTGGTAGTAGTGGTAGGCATCCTGCCCCCCTGGCTGAGGGTGGTAGTAGTGGTAGGCATCCTGCCCCCCTGGCTGAGGGTGGTAGTAGTGGTAGGCATCCTGCCCCCCTGGCTAAGGGGTGGTGGTAGGCATCCTGCCCCCCTGGGTAAGGGTGGTAGTAGTGGTAGGCATCCTGCCCCCCTGGGTGAGGGTCGTAGTAGTGGTAGGCATCCTGCCCCCCTGGGTAAGGGTGGTAGTAGTGGTAGGCATCCTGCCCCCTGGGTGAGGGTGGTAGTAGTGGTAGGCATCCTGCCCCCTGGCTAAGGGTGGTGGTAGGTATCCAGCCCCCTGGGTGAGGGTGGTAGTAGTGGTAGGCATCCTGCCCCCCTGGCTGAGGGTGGTAGTAGTGGTAGGCATCCAGCCCCCTGGCTGAGGGTGGTAGTAGTGGTGGGCATCCTGCCCCCTGGCTGAGGGTGGTAGTAGTGGTAGGCATCCAGCCCCCTGGCTGAGGGTGGTAGTAGTGGTAGGCATCCTGCCCCCCTGGCTAAGGTGTAGGTGGTAGGCATCCTGCCCCCCTGGGTAAGGGTGGTAGTAGTGGTAGGCATCCTGCCCCCTGGGTGAGGGTGGTAGTAGTGGTAGGCATCCTGCCCCCCTGGGTAAGGGTGGTAGTAGTGGTAGGCATCCTGCCCCCTGGGTGAGGGTGGTAGTAGTGGTAGGCATCCTGCCCCCTGGCTAAGGGTGGTGGTAGGCATCCAGCCCCCCTGGGTGAGGGTGGTAGTAGTGGTAGGCATCCTGCCCCCTGGCTGAGGGTGGTAGTAGTGGTAGGCATCCAGCCCCCCTGGCTGAGGGTGGTAGTAGTGGTAGGCATCCTGCCCCCTGGCTAAGGGTGGTGGTGAGGCATCCAGCCCCCCTGGGTGAGGGTGGTAGTAGTGGTAGGCATCCTGCCCCCCTGGCTGAGGGTGGTAGTAGTGGTAGGCATCCAGCCCCCTGGCTGAGGGTGGTAGTAGTGGTGGGCATCCAGCCCCCTGGGTGAGGGTGGTAGTAGTGGTAGGCATCCTGCCCCCCCTGGGGGAGGGTGGTAGTAGTGGTAGGCATCCTGCCCCCCCTGGGTAAGGGTGGTAGTAGTGGTAGGCATCCTGCCCCCCCTGGCTAAGGGTGGTGGTAGGCATCCTGCCCCCCCTGGCTGAGGGTGGTAGTAGTGGTAGGCATCCAGCCCCCCCTGGCTGAGGGTGGTAGTAGTGGTGGGCATCCAGACCCCCTGGGTGAGGGTGGTAGTAGTGGTAGGCATCCTGCCCCCCCTGGGTGAGGGTGGTAGTAGTGGTAGGCATCCTGCCCCCCCTGGGTAGGGGTGGTGGTGCGCATTCAGGCCCCTGTATGCATATGTGGCATTGGTGATGGGCATCCCGCCCCTATGGCGCTGCTGTTGCTGGTGTAAGTATATTCTGCATCCCTCTGTGTGTGTGTGATGTGTCGTGTACGTGTTGTATGTGTTTTGTGGTTGGTGTCTGGCTTACCTTCTGCGCCCGTACGCGTCCGTGCCTGTTCCGGTAGTAAATGTAGAATATTGGTATGATCGGGACGAAGGGATTCATGGTTGGTTCGTGTCGCTTCGTCCTTCTCGTTGCTTCGCGTCGTCCTCGTCGCTTCGCCTCGTCCTCGTCGCTTCGCGTCGTCCTCGTCGCTGCCGTGTTCGTCTCGGAGCCGTGGATCGTGTTGTGGCGCGAATCGGAGCTTATGTGCGCCTCTCCCGGATGCTTTGACGTGCCGTGCATAGCGACGGGTTCGGCGCGTACGGAAGCGCATCGGACTCGTTCGGCCGGACGGAGCTGCATTTTGGCTTCCGTGCGACTCGATTCAGCGTTTCCGGATTCGCCTCGGTCGGGGAACAGGACCTGGTTTGGGTGAGTACGGCTCGGCCGGATTCTTTGCTGTTGTGCGCATCGTACTTACTCGTTCGGTGTGCTGTACGGATCGGTCGGGAAACAGGCTTTCGCATGGCTTTTTTCCCGACCGAATGGTGTTGGGTACGCCTCCGACCGAGATCGGAATCGGCCCCAAAATGTGTGGCTATATACTATGAACTGTTAGTCTACTACATGTGTGGTTTTATACTAAGAGCTGTTAGTTTCATGACAGAGGTTCTTGAAAATGTTACTTAAACGCATTGATTTTGAATCTTTACTACAATAACCAAAGTATCTAAAGTTGTCTGAGTTTTTTTTAATGTGTCTTAATGTTCTTTCTATAGAAACTGTGCTTACAACTATCTGATTTTTAATGGATAACAGAGAGTGTTGTAGTCAGTGAGTTGACTACCAATTAATGGTCCTCATTGGGTGGCTACAAGTTCTGCACCCTGATTTCTCACTCCTTACTATGATGAAGAAAGGTCCATCTGAGGACCGATGCCTCTGTCGGTGAAGTATAGAATCTGAGTGAAATTACTACTTTTACTATAAAAACTGCATGGATCCAGTGCTAGAAGCCCGAAAGAGCTTCCACTGCAACAGTATTTACATTTAAATTATGAGCACTATAATAGGCACTTATTACAGCTGGAGATCAGTATATCATCCAAAGGGCTCATACCATATTATCAAAAGAGGTGGGGCTTATGTAAGTATTCCATAAAGTTGCAAGGAAGAGGGGTAGTGTCCTCCAATATAAGCATCCTATGGCCGCTTACGGCATATGGTAGCAATCAGAAATAGAATAAACAGTTTTAAAAAAACAACAGCCCCATGCATTGTTCATTTGAACACAGTGAGAAATTGGGTGGTCGCTGCAAGCAGCGCAAGGCTTAGGCCTTATGCCTTGCCCTGATTGGGTGCTTCAGGGGAAATTGGGTCAGTAAAGGAGGTGTGGCAGCCTCACACAGCAGCTGTCAGAGACCAAGTAATGTAATGTTGCCCTTTGGGGAACTAGTATATGACATGTGCCTTTTAAAGACCAGCAGGGCTATATCAGAATCATTTTAGGCCATAGGCTCTGACACGTATAAAAGGCTACATTCTGAAAGGTCACGCGTGTTGGTCAGGGTGGAGAAAAGCCTATTGTATGTCATGGTCAGAAATATTGAATTCTGAAAGACTTGGAGGACTGGAGAAAAAGTCACTCTTGAAGCCATCCTGACATCAAACTAAGGGCCTCACTTACAAGAGGCCTGCACTGCTGGAGCATCACTTTTTATGACGCTCCAGTGGCGCAGGCCTCTCAATCACATCTATGAGGCGATGTAAAGCAACCTTACATGGCTTTGCATGGCCTCACAGATATGGATTATGGCAAGGCAGAGCAAAATGCAGTGTTGCCTTACTCTACGTAAAGGAGGCTTTGCAGTGGGTTTTCCCACACAACACCCATGTGTTTTGACACATTCCCTGATTTACAAGGACCTGTAAACCTGGGAATAAGTCAAAACTGTGCACCTCTTCTTTCTATATGTGCTGTATACTGCAGTACACATAGAAAGAGGAGAACGCCTCCATTGATTATTTTTGTGCAGGAAGGGTCCCTTTCAGCACAAAAACAATTGTGCCAACAATGCAGACTTCCTAGCACCATGGTGCAATTTGTGCTCCGCTGCAGGCAGAATTCCTGCCCTTTCCTTTTAATGCAGGGCAGAGCAGCAATAATCATTGCGGCGCTGCATTGTGCCAAAAAGTTGTTAATTAGGCCCTAAGTTTGTGCCCATGAGCTCAGAATACACGCTGTACAAAAAAGATTCTTTTTTAACAGCAGACATGCTGAGCTCATGTTTATCAAGGCGCCTTGAAAGAATTGAGCTCAGGATGTGAGCTGTACAGCTATTGACTGACGTTGGCTATTCATATCTCTTGAATCAAGAGACATGAATAGCCAACTTCAGTCATTCTCACAAATGAAAGCACCTTGAATACATGAGCTCAGGATGAACCCTGCACCAAAGATATCTTTTTGTACAGCGCGCGTCCTGGGCTCATGTATTTCAAGGAGCCTTAAAATGCATGAGCTCTGGACATGTACTGTACAAATGTATTCCTCGCTCGCTTCGACTAGTTGCTCAACAAAATTTGTTAATTGGTCCTACAAGCCACCACTATTCAAATTCCAACAACAACCAATGATCCAATTGCATCATTGTTTGAATGCTACAATTATACATTAGTCAAACACACTTGATACAAGCCCATTAATGCATCAGCTCTGTCATCACACATATAAATGTAAGGAAAATAGGACCTCATGCCCACAGTCGAGTATTAAAAAATATCCATTATTGGTGTGCAGTGGGCACTTCTCACTCTTGCTCCACTGTGTCCCTGCACCTGCTGCACTAACAGCAGCTAAAACCGAATGCTACTGGCCTCATTAAAAGAGATGTCAAATACACATCCCTTAGGGCTGTACGCCCCTAACAAAGACTTCATCACAGAGGATGTAAGATGCACAGGTACTTACTTACATTTTAAAATTCGTCCAGAAAGATGTGATAATTTCCAAGACAGTACAAAAAAGAATTGTAAGTGATCTTTAACTATGATGTTGCCCCTGCTAGCAGTGATACCAGCACAGTATGCTAATAGCATCAGCAAGTAATTGAAGAGAACGCACAGATGAAGCGATTAATACTAGTTACCTTATAAAAGATGGAACATTCATAAATGCTAAAAACATAGGGAAATAAGTGAACACACTGTAACCGGAAGAGGGACATTAAAAATCAGTTGTGTGAACAGTTTAATTCCTTGTTGGCAGAGGAATAAGAGATTAAAGAAGATATTCAGATTATCTCCAATTCGATAAAATATCCAGCGATAGCGGCGAATCCCAGCAATAACGCGAGAATTCCAGCGATAAATTCCCATCGCTAAGGAAAATCTCGCTAATAGGCAGGTGGGGACTTAACCGTAGAATCCACCTCCCTTAGACTATAATGGGTAAGTCAGGTTTCTACCAGGTGTAAAAATCCAGCGCTAATCGTGGTTAGCGCGCGTTTTTTTATCGCTTCGCAGGCATTGCTAATAGGCGATAGGTATATTAGCGACTGCTTTCAGTCGCTGTTAGGTTGGGAACGCCTCCTTTGCATGTCATTAGCGATAAATATCGCTGACATGCAAAGCGGCACCCAAACCAGTCGCTATCGCCTTGAAGCTGTCGCTAACACCTGTTAGCGACAGCTTGCTGATAGGGCGATAAAAAAATCGCCGCTTTCGCGGCAAAAAGTGCCGCTAAAGCGGCGATAAAGCCCTTGCTAATATGCCCCTTAGAGTTTTCACCTTTCTATGATGTTTTGCAAGATAAATGTCAGATGCACCCCCCAAGTAACTGGTGATTTTCACAAAGGAAGGTTACAAGATGTTTTTTGAAGCAGGTGAAGAAAATATATTGGAAAATATTTTCACTCTGATAGCACCTAAAAAAGAGAGGACAACCATTCACATTTCTTTTTGACAGAAACGCTTTTTTTAGTAGTGAGGATAGATGTTTAAAATATTCTTTATATTTAGGTTGACAAAGTTGATTTGTATTCAAAGGGGCATATGTACAAGGACTGGCGATAACTATCGCTAACGCTAGTTAGCAGCAGTTTTTTTATCGCCGCTTACCGCTGAAAACTATTGCCATGTTAGCAGCATATTTACAAGCCGTCTCTACATGGCGATAGTATCAGGGATCGGCGGTGAAAACTGCCACTAACATTAGAGCGATGGCAATAGTAATTCCGGCGTTAGCGGGCGAAAACTACCGATAGGCCCATTAGCGGCAAAAAAAACTCACGTTAGTCAGCCCAACATGAGTTTTTTTTTGCCTCTAATGCAAAAAATAGCCTATCTGCAACCTCCAATAGAAAATAGGCATAAAAACCAAAAAAATGCTGAATGTAGCAGCCAGGGCCAAGTGCAGCACACATCAACAACCCCTGCAAGCCACCCAACATCCAGGATGACCAGGATAAGAGCCTGGATGCCTCGCTGGACCCGCGTCTGGAGCCTGGATGCCTCGCTGGACCTGTGTCTGGAGCCTGAATGCCTAGCTGGACCGGCGTCTGGAGCCTGGATGCCTCGCTGTACCTGCGTCTGGAGCCTGGATGCCTTGCTGGACCTGCGTCTGGAGTCTGGATACCTCGCTGGTCCTGCGTCTGGAGCGTGGATGCCTCGCTGGACCTGCGTCTGGAGCCTGGATGCCTCGCTGGACCTGCGTCTGGAGCCTGGATGCCTCTCTGGACCTGCGTCTGGAGCCTGGATGCCTCGCTGGACCTGCGTCTGGAGCCTGGAGTGGGATGCGGAGGAGCTGTGGAGTTGATGAGCGGTGGCGGTAGACAGTGAGGCGCGACGATCGCCAGTACCTGGTGGTGAAGTCTGGCTGGTCGCATGGAGACACGTTGCTGACCTGTGTGAGAAGACCGCCTTGCACCCCTTGGAGCTGTTAATGATAGAGGCGCTCCTGCGCACCAATGTAGGGAGGTCTGCATCGCATACTACGATCCACCACTACACCGGGGTGCACGGAGGGGATTACCAACGGTGGGTGCCACCTCTCTGCATCACAGGCCGGATGATGTTGGGCTGGCCGGACGCTGTGGAGGGTGAGGCCCCTGAGCTGCGCCGAACTTGTGTGGCGGGAGCACTGCAACTTCACGCCTATTGGGGCCCTGCTGCATCAGCTGCATCGGGAGGTTCACCAGAGGACTTGGCGGCGACTGCTGTACCCAGAATTGTGAAATCACACCTGGCTGAGGCTCCTGCTGGCTGAGTCACAGATTTGGGGGAGAGTGCAGCGGATTGCGCCACAGTGTCAATGTCCAGGTAAGGAGAAGGTGGGACGCGTAGCGCAGGAGGCCCGGGGGTTGAGTCGCCCAGGCCTAGCACACGTAGATGACGCACCCCCAGTGGCGGCTCATCCGCTATGGTGGAAGAGCGTCGCCCCACTGCTTTCAAGCAGTGCAGAAGAGGAACAACCATCACATGATGATAACTTACTGATGTAATTGTGGTATGTTTCCTTTGCGGGTGGGAGGGTGGGTAGGACTGCTCCAAGCACAGAGCAGGGCATGGGCGAATTGGCATGCCCACTCAAGTGCACAGTGACTGTTTGGTTGGCCCGCTCAGGCCGCACAAAGCAGTCATGCGCACTGTCCTGTTCACAATGCATTACAGCCTGCATGGAGAACATGCCCACACCTCCAGCCCCTGGCTGAACGCCTCGTCCCAGCGCCAATGACCGATCCCAACGCCACATTGCAACGTTGTGATTGGCTTAGGGGAGGGAGCCTGGCTGCCTACTTCCTGTTCCTGGAAGCAGACTCAGGAGAGCAGGAGCAACGAAGACACGGGACCCGGCCTTGTGGTAAGATTTCTCCCATTTAAATATTTACAACACCCGCTCACACACACCCCCCCCGCGTCCACGCCTCATCCAGTGTTCTTTCTGGTGTTTCCCACCTCCCAGCTGTCCAGTCCCCCCCGCAGCACTTCCCAATGGTGGCCGCTGTGCGGCCAGGCACAGCGGGCTTACCACTGGTGTACCAAAGGTATATATGGAGTTACGACGCATACCATTATACCGCATTCCATTACAATGCATACTAATACTAGGCATATTGCAACAGTAGGGAAGGTGTTGGATTGCGGAGATGTAAACATTACTATTCCCACTTCAGTGAGTGCAACCCTAAAACTGACCCTTGCACCCCAAAGCAAGCCCTGACCCCTAAAATTCATCTTTGAGCCCCCAAAAGACACCCTAAAAATCATATTTGACCCAAATGCACACCCCAATTTTCATATTTGACCCAAATGCACACCCCAATTTTCATATTTGACTCCAAAACACATCCCAAATTTCAAATTTGACCCCAAAATACACCCCAAATTTCAAAATGTACCCCATAATACACCCACATTTCATCTACGACACCCGAAACCCATACCCATCCTAAAAAATAAAAATACCCCATTACTGACCTCACAATGCATTGTAATGGAATGTGATGTGAAGGCACCTGCGTTGTTGGATTTGTGTTGTAAAGGCATTGCGATGTAATGCCTGCATTGTAATGGACGTCTCCCGTGCCAAAGGCAAGCCATATGCAAGCCTGTCTGCGTCCGCCTGCCCCTGAACCGCGCTCAGCACCAAGGACCCTTCCTCTCGGACACTCCACCCCTACAGCACCAGCACCCTCTTCGCCATCAACCCTGGACGCCACATCGCCTGCCAGGACCAACATCTGCTCCGGACCGGACATCGCCATCGCCATCACTGACGGCTACTAAATCACCCGCAAGGACCACCCCGACCGTCCAGGAGGAGGCATTGCCATCACCTACAGAAGCACACTCCGACTTACCACGCTCTAATGACCCAACGGTGACCATGGAACACCTCAACTTCCAGATCCGGACCAACCTCAACCCCATCCTCTGCGGCACCCTCATCTGCAGGCCCCCCGGGCCATGGACACCCGTTCTCTGATACCATTGTAGACCTCATTGCACACCAGGCTCTCCCATCCACCGACGACATCCTACTCGGCGAACTCAAGTTCCACCTGGATAACCCCAGTTACCAGAACACTACCCCCTCCTGGGGTAGCTCCCCAACATCAGACTCAAACAGCTAGTCACTGCAGCAAGCCACATAGCAAGACACACGGTCGAGCACATCTCCTCTGCCATCGGCACCTTCAACTACAGCCACACCACCGGACTCTCCTGGACCGACCATCATTGTATACATCACGGCTTCACCATGCCCACTGTAAACAACCACCATCATCGCCCCCCTTGCAGCTGGATCTAGGCCACCAAAGTACGTCTCGTCAACTCCCTCAGAACCACCACTCCGCCAACCTTTACAGACGATGACACCGCAGCGCGCAACCGCCACCAATGGATCTCCAACTGCGCCAACACCCGGGCACCCCTCAAGAATGGCACTGCGTCAGTACCTTACGCCTGCATGATGGCAGGCGTAAGGGTGACACAGTGCCACAGGGATAGGCTGGCCCCATGCATTGCTGGAGTTGCGTCATGGTTATGACGCGACTGCAGCAATGGGTGACTTTAGCGCAGACAGATACGTCAGGATTCCAGACGTATCGGTCATTACTTGCGTCATAGAGCGCTGTCCAGTAAATACAGCGCATCCGTGGTGTCGCAAGAAGGGGGTAGTTAAAAGAGTTGCCACGCTGTCTATTGATGGTGCGCAGTCCTGCCCTGTAGTTTTGTCGCAGGCCAGCGGAGCTACAATGCGTGCAGCGCGGTCCAGCAACAAAACCTGCTGAAATGGGCCCCAAGGGTTATCTCCATTTTTACGACCAGCTATTTTCTGGTCTTAAAAAAACTGCCTCTAACTGCAGTTAGAGGCAATTTTTTTGGTCCTCCATACTTAAGGAATCCCCTTGTAAATATTGCGAAGTGGGGTTAGCGGCCGTTTTTGCACGGGAACACCTCCCTTGCATGTCATTATCGCTAACAGAAGTGGCGATCTTTATAATGAACGTTTTCGGTGGAAAACTGCTGCTAACAGAGGTTAGTGACAGCTTGTGAATACAACGATAAAAATATCACCGCATTTGCGGCAGAAAAGTGCAGCTAACGCAGCGTTTACTCCTTGTACATATGACCCATAGTTTGCTAAGGTATGCCCCTTAAAAGAAAACATCATCGAATAAGACAGGAAATCGGGGTGATTATATAATTATTTAAAAATATATTAGAGAATGAAACAGCAAACCAAGACAAGCACACCACTGTGTACTTGTGACCCACCTCCCTACACATCAATCGCCCAAAAAAAGTCCCAAAATGTGAGCCATTTTGCTCAAATGGTGTGCATATCCACCGCTCCCGCTGCCTCCAAGGAGCAGTCTCCAAGACCAAGGTCCAAATTCACACAAATGTGGAATGCACCACCGACACAAGAAAGATTATGTCCACCCACTGTTGATAGTATATAAACAGTTTCTTTATTCTTCCAGTTCAATAAAATAACAGCCAAACAGCCGAAGCATTTCGTCCAACTGGTGTGGACTTCATCAGGGCTGTGAAATACATAAAACATATAGTGTATAGTACAACATAAATAACCACAGATGGACATAGGACACGTGACAACATACAAATGTTTAACACTTGGAAGGGCAGAAAAGATTTGCCCATGAAACAAATTACTACATGAACCACATTACATTTAAAATGCCAGCAGATTAGAGCTAGACTGGACATAAACAGTGGCCTGAAACTCAAATCTAAATTTACACCACAGGCGACACATCCCAATATTGACCTTTTTAAAACCAAGGTAGCTGATGACCTACAAAAATTACTGAATGGACGCAGACATAGGGAAATGGGCCCTTACAATCTCACCCAGAAAGAAAAACTAGCCCTTAAAAACTTAAAAGAGAACGACCAGCTAATCATACGGGAAGCCGAAAAGGGGGGCAATATTGTGCTCATGAGAAAAGAAGACTACATGGGAGAAATAGAGAGACAACTGGGAGACCATAATTGTTATGAACGTGTCTCCATGCATCCCATGCGAGAACTCACCTTGCACATCAGAATGAAACTGGGCAATTGGAGGGATAAGGGTCTACTCACTGACGATGAATTCAAATATCTAGCTGTCCAGAATCCTAGCTACCCTTGCATATACATCCTCCCCAAGGTCCACAAAGGGGGGGCTTTTCCCCCAGGCAGGCCCATAATTGCTGGAATAGACTCCCCGACCGAACGCCTCTCAGAATATGTGGACACATTTTTGCAGCCCTTGGTAAAAAACTTACCTCCTTTCATTCAAGATAGTAAAGACATCCTAAGTAAGGGGCCCATTAGGATGGCGGGTGGAGGCACCACCGCGGTGCTGGCGGTGGCAGAAAATGCCATTTTCCGCACGCCAGCAGCGGTTCTCACACGTGCCATATTACAATGGGCAAACATAGCCCATTTCCCGTCCGCCGCGGTGCAACGTGAACCGCCATAAAAATACGCACGCCACCGCGGCGGTGGGAGCCAATAGAGACCCACCGCCGTGCGGAATGACGTCCCGACCGCCGTACAAAACAGAATGCCCCAAACAGCCAGTCACACGGCAGCGGAGAAACCACCCAACCAGAGACGGCGGAAGCACGACAGCGGAGCGCGAAACCAGACTCCCGGTCCCCTCCACCCGGTCCCGACCGCAATGGATCCAGCTCTACACGCCTTTCCGGTGCTGTACCTGCTCCACCACCAGCAAATAATGGCCCGTCGCAGACAACACCGTAGGTACGCAATCACACAACTCCGCACACAACCACAGCACACAACTTCTGGGCTGACATACGGTTCCTGTCCACATCAGACACTCTGGTGGGGACAGGAACACATCCCCAAGTGTACCAACACATGTCCTACCTGTCAATAAATAACCCCTCCGCATCCAGGTCACCCACCAACCGCAAAATCAATGCAATGTCCCGGTCACGTCACCGCAGCGGTGAAGACGTGGGAAAACATGCGCACAATGTAGTAGGCAGGGCCAGCGCCAGGCATGGGCAGTCCACAAAGATCATAGGGCCACACCTCCACCCTCCACCCACTAGGCCCCCCACACATTAGGGGACATGCTGTGTGCTCCTCCTATGCACCCCCCTGCACAACAACCAGCCAGGTGAACCCAGACCCTGCACCACACACACCAAACAACCAGGGAGACAGTCTCAGCAGGTGGGGCTGAAGAGGAACACACAGCACAGAAGCACAGGGCCAGGGCAACCCTCCTCCCCACACCCACACTCCACTCATGTCAAGCAAACTGAGTCCAATCACAAAATGAACACTCACACTGAATATGGACAATACCCTAACTGTACACAATGCCTGTCAAGCCACCCAGACACACCCCACACTGACACACAGCCACATACACAAACCAGATAGCAGCAGCAATGGAGGACAAGAAATGGTCAAGACAAAAGTGAGGTGGACAGTGATGGGAACACAAGGAGCTAGCCACAAAGCATCTGTACATCACATGCAAGAGAAGGAACAGATCACAACACCCTTAGGTCAACCAATAACACATGGCTGGCACAGTGAGTGAAATCCAACCACAGTGATCTCTGTGCAACAACTCAGGGAGACAGCAATGCAAGCCATGCATAGGCACAGGGATGATAGGAAGTGTCTGAAGTCAAATAGTGATCAGCCACACATCTGTACCTACTTACTTGACATGTGTATGTCATCAGCACAACACACAGAGCCCAGTGACACACTCCATGACTGTCAACCACAACTTGGGCCCTTCACACATATCCCTCCTCCACCCACCTCACACCTGCACCACCCGACACTAGTGTTAAACACACACAATGGTGCAAATAATGTCCTGTGAATACACTGACAAAGAATCACACTCCCTGGGGTGCATCCACAAACATCACACACACTCAGGGATGCCTGAAGCAATGCTGGCACAAATACAATAGCCAAACACAAACTTCACAAACAACAGGCACAGAAGTACAACAAGCCCAGACATGTGCAGACAAACAAGGGAAAGGCAATGGGATCACAGACAGAACAGGAGTACACAACACCATCACTCAGGACCAATGCACAGACACCATACCCCAACACTGACAAGAAGTGCATCATCTCAAAACAATCATGGACACAAACTGGGAGCAATGGTCCAATAAGAAAACACAGACAGACATACCACACCACCCATCAAGTCAACATGGTGTAATAGTGTACCACATGCATGCACATGCACAATACTGACAAGTGACAGGTCAAATATGAGAGGAGAAACCACCAAGGTGCACTTAAAACAAGCTCAGGAACAAGAATACTCCGAAGTGCATGTGACAGACACAAGTAATGCACACTACACTTGCAACACACATCTGAATGTATCACAATGCACAAACAACTCACACACAATGACATGCAAAGAGAACATCACACACAGAGCATCTGTCAGCTGAAAGAGACAACACAGGCCAAACACTGCACACATCCATAGCAAACACACAACAGATGCACATGCCAATCCTTCACATTGCAAACACAGCTGTACATCAGGGGCTGAACACCAGCCAATTACAAGGCAACATAGACTCACAGCACTGCATGCACAACAAGCAGTGTGTGCACACCAACCAAACCAGTAGCACACATATCTGAGTGCCACAACATGAACCCCCACAACACAAATCACCACAGCACACAGACAACATCACACTCAGGAAGGGTAGCAGTACCACAGCAAACACACATACAGCTTACCCATCACCCACGGATGCACAAGTCTGGGACACCCAGGTGCAAACAACATGACCAGAGGACTGTGCAGCACAAACAGTTGCAATGCACATGACCAACCATGACTGCAAAGCAGTACAAGAAGATCACACATAACCAATTGGGAAACTGTCCTGAGTGGCACATTGGTTCTGTGCACAGATCAGCACCACAAAGCATAGTGTAACAAATTAAGTGGTGGGGAGGGACACACACTGGCAACCCAAGGGGATAGCTGACATGAGAGTGAAGTGGTGTGTACGTCAGTAGTGGACATGGCAGGAGTGCACCATACACAAATAGATGGAGTGCTCACTCACAATGGGTAGTTAACATAAGCAGAGATAGGGGATGGTACAACTCCACATCCCACATGCCATACTGCAGCAAAACATTGCTCAACTGACAGCAATGCATGAGAAAACACACCCACAATGTCAGTGTGGCTGAGCAGGTCTGCACAGTGAGCACAAGCAGTATAAAGACACATGGCTGATCAACAAAACACAACACTGACTTGCCAGTCACACACTCTGCATACTCACAATTGACAACAACAACAAGTAGGTGTCCCCCAGAAGTGCAAGGACACACCAACACACTGCACAGTGCACAACCTACAACTCCCACATGTGCACACAATTACAAGCACAGGGCTGACCAATCCAACCAACAGGCACTCAAATCCAGGTTGACACATGTGTGCAGTTGCCATCGCAGGGGCACACACACATCAACACTACTGACAAAGTCACCCCCCTTCACACTGCACACTTCATGACCACCCAGTGCACACATTGTAATTCACACATGTGACTAGGATGATTGGCCATCACAAGATGACCATACACCAACACTGCTGTTCACACATCAAGAAAGATCACACAAACATGATGGACCCTGGCCAGCCTGCCTGCAATCCTGTGGATAGAATCCCACTCTGTGCTGGCAGTGCATCCAAACATGACATGTGTACAATTTAGCTAACATCACCATAGATTGATTATGATAACAGTAGTTCATCACAAACAACCAGCATTGCACCCCAAGCCTCATAGTCAAGAAGAACTGAAGTGCCTGTCACCTCTGCAAAACCCAGAAAAAGTGAAATCAGCCATTGGCAATGTTAAAGTGGCATACAGAGCATGTTTAACATTAAAGCATAGCCACACATAAAACCCTTTACTTAGCAAGGACACTGACAAAGCAGACAACTGGAGTAACTGTCTTTATTCAAATATTACACAGATAGGCATCAAAAGTAGACAAGAGCAAGACCAATGGCCAGTACAAAGTGCAAAGTAGGTACATGAGATCCTGCACAGGAAATGGGCAAACACAGTAATGAACAGCAAGGCCAGTGGCCAGTCCAAAGTGCAGAGTAGGTACATGAGAACCTGCACAGGGAATGGGCAAGCACAGTAATGAACAGCAAGGCCAGTGGCCAGTCCAAAGTGCAGAGTAGGTCCATGAGAACCTGCACAGGGAATGGGCAAACACAGTAATGAACAGCAAGGCCAGTGGCCAGTCCAAAGTGCAGAGTAGGTTCATGAGAACCTGCACAGGGAATGGGCAAACACAGTAATGAACAGCAAGGCCAGTGGCCAGTCCAAAGTGCAGAGTAGGTACATGAGAACCTGCACAGGGAATGGGCAAACACAGTAATGAACAGCAAGGCCAGTGGCCAGTCCAAAGTGCAGAGTAGGTACATGAGAACCTGCACAGGGAATGGGCAAACAGTAATGAACAGCAAGGCCAGTGCCAGTCCAAAGTGCAGAGTAGGTCCATGAGAACCTGCACAGGGAATGGGCAAACACAGTAATGAACAGCAAGGCCAGTGGCCAGTCCAATGTGCAGAGTAGGTCCATGAGAACCTGCACAGAGAATGGGCAAACACAGTAATGAACAGCAAGGCCAGTGGCCAGTCCAAAGTGCAGAGTAGGTCCATGAGTACCTGCACAGGGAATGGGCAAACACAGTAATGAACAGCAAGGCCAGTGGCCAGTCCAAAGTGCAGAGCATGTACATGAGAACCTGCACAGGGAATGGGAAACACAGTAATGAACAGCAAGGCCAGTGTCCAGTCCAAAGTGCAGAGTAGGTCCATGAGGACCTGCACAGGGAATGGGCAAACACAGTAATAAACAGCAAGGCCAGTGGCCAGTCCAAAGTGAAAAGTAGACACATGTGTGCATGAGAACCTGCACAGGGAATGGATGAGACTGTACACTGCCATGGACAGCAACACAGTTAGGGGGATAACAATGGGCAGTCCAGGCACCGCTTTGGGAGAGACAGGTGTGTGAGGGGGACTTTGGCTCAGACTTGGCTGTCAGTCTGACTGGGAGGTGGCTGAGTGTCGGGGCCAGTTGGAGGACTGGACCTGGGAGAGAGAGGACCAGCTGAGGTAGAGGCATCAATGGCTTTGGGAGCCGGAGGGCTTGCTGGACCGGGTGGTGTGGTGGCACGTGGAGATGGAGTTATGCTGCCGTGAGACACAGTGTGGGAGGGAGAATGTGGAGGGGTGCCTTTCCACTTCTTGGGTACTCAATAGGGAATTATTGTCTTGGGCGGAGTGGTAAGTGGGACGGGCACAACAGGCACACTCTCCACCAAAGCTGCATCAGGTGCAGCCGGTGGGCCTCCCTCTGGGGACCTGCTGGATCCGGAGGTACGCTTGGCCTGGCCTTTTCCCCTCCACCACCTGTTTACCAGGTGAACCCCCTACACTGACCTCCTTTCCCTGCTTCACAGGGGTCTGGATGGGAGTAGAGGTTGTGGGTGAATCTGCCTTAGCGGGCTTTTTCGGTGGACCCTTAGGAGGTGCAAGCTTCACAGCAGGAACGGAAACTGACTGCTTTTCTTTGCGAGACGCTTTTGGGACAGGAGAGTCCTTGGCTGGGGATGTCTCTGAGGCATGTGAGCCTGAGCCCTGCTTCTTGGCCTTATGCCCCTGAGTGTCACCTGAAGGGCTTTTGCCTTTGCGCTCTGGGTGGCTTTTGATTTTTGGGGGGATGGAGTCTGCGCTCTGGCCCACTTGGGCTGCTGCTGTTGTGTGCTCTGTGTGCTGTATCTTGAGCCTGAGGTCTGTGGTGTGTGGCCACTATCATCAGATGTAGCCACTGGCAGGGGGGTGGCCAAAAGGACTGGATCTGGACTCTGAGCCTGTGACAGCTGAATGGCTGCCGTCACTGTGGAGGACAAAGACTGGATTGTCCGGTGTAGCCTACCCACGTCTGAATGAATGCCCTCCATGAAGGCAACTACCTGTGCCAACTTTTTGTCATGGTCTAGGAAGGCATTGAGGAGAGTTGTCTGACCCACACACAGCTGGTGCAAAAGGTCCACAGCCTCAACACTGAGGGCAGCAGGGGAGACAGGGGCAGGGGCAGCAGTGCCTGGGGTGAAGGGCACTCTTCCCTTCTTACTGGTGCGAGCATGTGCAGCACTAGTGGAAGTAGTTGGGAGGGTGGGCACTGGACGATGTGTGGTGGAAGAGGAGGCAGAGTCCCCGCTCCCTGTGCCCGCCAACATAGATGTGTCACCTCTGGCATCAGATGACGTTGAGGTTGGTGTCTCTGGCTGTGATTCCTCAAGCAGACTCCTGTCCCCCTCCGAGGCGCTGGTTACATCAGTGTCACTGTGCTCGTGTGTAGCAGTCGTGCTTGATGCCTCACCACTTGTGTCCGTCCCCTGTCCATCTGTGCCCATGGTAGATGCTGCAAGAGACAGAGACGTAGGGTCAGTTCAGTGGCATTAACACAAACATCATATGCAAGCAAAGCACTAAACAAGATGATGATATCCCCATGTTGCACACCACCCTGTGCAGTAACATTGTGCAACCTCAATTCCAAACTCGAATTTTGCGTGTTGTCATGCAAACTTGGCATAAGTGACCCATGAAATGACCACACAGCCAAATAGACTGCCCTTGGCTCCGTGTAACCAGACATACAGATCCCTCTGAGCATACCTATGGCCCTGAGGGGGGAAAAGATGTACCTCCCAACATGTTGCCACAGTCACATCTGGAGGCAGCAGAAGGGGACAACACAGATGCAGACTCCTAAATATCAGTCCACAATGGCCATGAGCTCATGCCATCCACCGTGTCAGATGTGTAGTCCTCACAATTCTGACGTCAGGCAATGCACACATGATGTAAGCACACTCAGATGAGGCACACTGCCGTTCCCTTCCATGGGATGTCCCTGACTTCCCCAATGCAGACGATGCCAGAAGGCCACAACTCAGAATGCAATGTCAAGGGCCACTACTTCAATGACATGAGAAAGTACAGGTAGGGAAAATGCATGACAGCTGCACCCAAAACAGAGGCCACTTACAAGCCATTGCATCACACTAGCAACATCACAGAGCTCAGCACTGGCTCAGGCTTGGAACACATGCAGTCACTCACAACCAAAGTCACCCTTCCCAGAATACTCACCCCCAGCTGGCTGCTGATGCGCCTTCAAACGTGCATACAGCTCAGGCTGTGTCACAGCTAAGATGCGGGCCATTAGTGGTGTCATGCTCCTGCGTGCCAACCTTCCAGTCTGAGGCAGCAGCCCCAGCGTCCTCTCTGCCACGTTTTGCTCAGCCGGCAGATGTCATCCCACCTCTTGTGACAGTGTGTGTGTCGTCGGTTGGAGACACCCAGAGCCCGCACCTTGCGTGAAATGGCCCTCCACATGGCCTTACGCTGGTGGACTTTGAGCTGCAGGAATGGGAGACAAGAGGGGGAAATTTCAGTGACACTGGATTATGTACCACTACCTCTCAGTACAGGAGCATGATACTAACTCAGCACTACTTCACAGATATGTCTAGCAGAGACAATACAGCATCTCACATAGTACATAAGCATGGGAGAATCATACAAAAACTGCATGCAGGTATGAGGGTGGACACAGTACCTGGCCATCTCATACACATGCAGGATGCCAGCACAGAAAGCTATGTGTAGGGGGCCCACATCTGCTATCCAGTTTGTGGATGAGCAAGACATACATTACATTGGAAAATATGTTTCGGGGCAGACTCACTGGGGCCGATTCCGATCTCGGTCGGAGGCGCACCCAATACCATTCGGTCGGGAAAAAAGCCATGCAAAAGCCTGTTTCCCGACCGATCCGTACAGTACACCGAACGAGCAAGTACGATGCGCACAACAGCAAAAAATCCGGCCGAGCCGTACTCACCCAAACCAGGTCCTGTTCTCCGACCGAGGCGAATCCGGAAACGCCGAATCGAGTCGCACGGAAGGAAAAATGCAGCCCCGTCCGGCCGGACAAGTACGATGCGCTTTCCGTACGCTCCGAACCCGTCGCTACGCACGGCACGTCAAAGCATCCGGGAGAGGCGCACATAAGCTCCGATTCGCGCCACAACACGATCCACGGCTCCGAGACGAACACGGCACCGACGAGGACGACGCGAGCGACGAGGACGAGGCGAAGCGACGAGGACGACGCCAAGCAACGAGAAGGACGAACGACACGAACCAACCATGAATCCCTTCGTCCCGATCATACCAATATTCTACATTTACTACCGGAACAGGCACGGACGCGTACGGCGCAAAAGGTAAGCCAGACACCAACCACAAAACACATACAACACGTACACAACACATCACACACACACACGGGGATGCTGAATATACTTACACCAGCAACAGCAGCACCATAGGGGCGGGATGCCCATCACCAATGCCACATATGCACACAGGGGCCTGAATGCGCACCACCACCCCTACCCAGGGGGCTGGATGCCTACCACTACTACCACCCTTAGCCAGGGGGCTGGATGCCTACCACTACTACCACCCTTAGCCAGGGGTGCTGGATGCCTACCACAACTACCACCCTCACCCAGGGGGGCTGGATGCCTACCACTACTACCACCCTCACCCAGGGGGCTGGATGCCTACCACTACTACCACCCTTAGCCAGGGGGCTGGATGCCTACCACTACTACCACCCTCACCCAGGGGGGCTGGATGCCTACCACCACTACCACCCTCACCCAGGGGGGCAGGATGCCTACCACTACTACCACCCTTAGCCAGGGGGCTGGATGCCTACCACTACTACCACCCTTAGCCAGGGGGGCTGGATGCCTACCACTACTACCACCCTTAGCCTGGGGGGCTGGATGCCTACCACTACTACCACCCGCACCCAGGGGGGGCTGGATGCCTACCACTACTACCACCCTTAGCCAGGGGGGGCTGGATTGCTACCACTACTACCACCCTTAGCCAGGGGGGCTGGATGCCTACCACTACTACCACCCTTAGCCAGGGGGCTGGATGCCTACCACTACTACCACCCTCACCCAGGGGGCTGGATGCCTACCACTACTACCACCCTTAGCCAGGGGGGCTGGATGCCTACCACTACTACCACCCTCACCCAGGGGGCTGGATGCCTACCACGACTACCACCCTCACCCAGGGGGCTGGATGCCTACCACTACTACCACCCCCACTCATAGGATGGACAATGCATGACACAACCAGCACACCACAACCTAGGGAATGCAAGATAAAGACATCCCCCCACCACCATGACAAGCGTGTGTAGGCTGTGTCAAATGCCTACAACACCGAACATGACTTTGAACATACAATGTGACCCCCTAGCACATGTGCCACACATATATGTGTGTGGCACCCACAATGCAAGCAGCCCATGACCATTGTGGCAATGGGGCCTAAACCCCCATCATCACAGTGACCAAAAGGTAAGTGTGGGGTCCATAGCTGAAGCCCATTTTGACCATTGTGGCAATGGGGTCTAAACCCCCATCATCACAGTGACCAAAAGGCAAGTGTGGGGTCCATAGCTGAAGCACATTTTGACCATTGTGGCAATGGGGTCTACACCCCCATCATCACAGTGACCAAAAGGTAAGTGTTGACAAAGAAAGAGCTGCAACTGCCAAACTGCATGGATCATTCCTGGTCACAGAACCAAAAACTCATCTGTGGCAAAGTAGTGTATGTGTCCCATTGCAACATAAATTGGGTGAGCCAAATACTGCAGTGCAAATGAGACATTCCTTTGGCCATGTGCAGACAAACAACACCCATGGTGGCTGACACCGTCAACATTCATCAATGACACAATGACAGAAGTGACCATCAGAATGCAGAACCACATATTTGCACCAATGGGCACACAAATGCAGATATCCTGTGGAGACAGCAGATGTGAGGTGAACAGATACCATACCATGGCAGCAATGGGACACACAAACCATGATCACTGTGCTGACCGATGACCTAGGAGTCCCAGGGACAGCAGGGGAAACACACCAAACAACATACAGCCAATGGCACACCCAAGATATGCCAATGCAGTGGTGCAGATGCACAAACACAAACAGGCAGACCAACACTGTCATCATACACAGCAGGTGAGGGGGGGTGCCAGTGTCCCCAGGTAACCACACAACACCTGAGGAGAGCTGAATACCAATCATACAGATGTGCATACACTGCCACACTAAGGTAACTCATGGATCCAAATCCCCTATGTGGGCAAGCAGGCATTGTCAGATGAGAGGGAGCACAAAACACACATGTCACACAGGAACGTAGGAACAACAACTGACACAGCAAGACACAGACACACCACAGCACCACCCCCAGGGCCCCCACAATGTGGTGACCCTTGGCTGCATATAAATCCCACTCTGATGACAAAGCTGAATGTGGTTCACACTGTGAACCACAGTCATGTGTCCTGAGCAACAAACCACCATCACACCGACACAAGCACAAATCAATCAGCATGGCCAGTAAGCCAAGGCCAACATGGAGGCAGGGGTCTAGCTGGGCAACAACTCCCATCTGCACACACTCAAGACCACACCCCTCGACCTCCAAAAATGTGCAGCAGTGAAGTACACATGCACTGGTGACATTGCACATGCACCCATGGCTATTCCAGGGTGGTGGGTGGGAACCAAGGTGCAGAAACACATCACACATGGCCACTCAACAAGACTCCTGAATGTCTGACACACTGCACACTACGCTGTACATGGACATGACGGCGATACCACACCAACCAATGGGATCCCAGCCACAGTCACACACCAATGAAGAAGCCAAGGTCACCCACAAAGAACACACATAGACAACAACCAACATCGCAGCCCGGACCCTGAGGAGTGCCAGCAGTCACACACACAACGTGTCACAATAACTTAAAGATAACACGAACTGAAAATCACATGACAGGGGCAAACAACAAGTGCCAAGGGGAAACCTGACTGTGACCCATCTGCGTCTGCACACAAACTCAGCCCTGACAGCAAACACACCTATGGGTGACACCCTGATGACCAGTAATGTGCCATGCACCCACATCACAGAGAACACAGGGAGAAGACTTTGGGGGAACATAGCTCAAGTCAGCAAGCATCACAAACAGGTACAACACTAGGGATCACAGCATGCGCAGATAAATGGAAGTGAACACACAGACATGCACATACAACACACACCTTGGGCGCAGGCAATGTCACACGTGTACACACTGCCATGAGGGTACTCCACTCCTGTGTGAGGAAAGCTGTGCCATATGTTGCCTCAGTAGGGCCCCATCATGTCAGCTGAGCACTTGGTCACACAATCAACAATTAGCACCAAATGAGGGCTCCCGTCACATCAGCCTGGTCATGGATGTGCCAACGGAATCATCAGCACAGATCCAACACACTTGTATAGCAATGTTGCACTGACTACACGGATGAGTCCTTCCCCATTGATGCCCAAACCTGCATGTCCAGTGGAGATGGCAACACGGTCAGGGAAGTAGACAAATCCAACAATGGAAGGCACAACAGATGTGCAGGGGTGGAAGCCACAGATATGAAATTGCTAATGTAAGTAGGAAATCCCATTGCCAAATACTGAACACATGACACCCTCAGATGCTGCTATGGATGACATGGATACACCACATGATAGGACACATTCCCCCTGGACCACATGGGTTCCTGCACAGTAACACTTCATAATCATGAGACCAGATATCACCATCACTGCAGCAAGGGCATGGTTAGCAGCACCAACAACATGTACATCTGAAGCATGAGCACTAGAGAAAAGAAAGTTGCTTTATTCAGCATATGTGTTGAATGAAAACGACGTCCAGAAAAAAGAGCAAAGGCCAATGGCCAGTCCATTGTCAAAGTTCAAACAGGGTGACACTGGCAGATGTCACCCTACGCATGCCTGCACAAAACCAGGGACAATCCACTAGGAGGGGCAACCGGGGGCATGCCAGGCACCGCAGGGACAGGATCAGGGCTCACCAGGGGAGTCAGGGAAGGGGTGGTGGGTGCTGGAGAGCCACTGACAACTGCAGTGGAGGTGTCTGACATGGTGTGTGCCGGCACAACTGGGGGCATGACTCAGATGTCGTGGGTGCCGGCACAACTGCAGTGGACCCTGCAGATGGAGTGGACAGGTCCGCCACTGCAGTGCCCAAGTCAGACAGGGCGGTAGTGGACTCCACTGCAGTGCCTACCTCCAGGGGAGGAGAATGGGGAACAGGCAAGGTGGGTTGGACAGAGGGGAGGACACCCTCACCACATCAGTGGCACAGACAAGCGCAGCGGGGGTGTGGTGCTGGGAGAGCAAGTGGCAGGGGAGAAGGCCGAAGCCTCTTGGGGATGGTATATCTGTGGGTGGGGGAACCTGGGGCAGGGTGTGGTGGGGGCACCTGTGGAGTGGGGGCCTGAGGGATGGAGGAAGGAGACCTGGTGCTTGAGCTGCAGGGCGGTGGTGGGGTCTTGCTCTTAGGACTCCGTGGGGACTTGCGGGTGGGGGCCTCAGTCTGTCTGCGCCTGGGGAGGGTGTCCGGGGGCGAGGGGCACTCTGCTCCGTGTGGGTGGGCTTCCTCTTCCCCCGGGATGCTGGAGCAGCTTCATCGGTGGGGAAGAGGCCGAGGTCACAGAGGAAGAGCTGCTGTGACTTTGGGGTTGCAGGTGAGGCAAGGGAGGGTGCTTTGGAGGGAGAGGGAACTGAGGACTGCGCAGTGCATGTGGATGCGTGTGTGTGTTCCAGGGCCCCATCCCCTGTGAGTCTGGCTTCAGTCCCCTGAATGTGCGTGCGTGTGCGTTTTGTCATTGGCGTGTGTGTCAGTGTGCTGGATGTGTGTGTGCTGGTGTGTGCCTGTGCCGGTGTGTGTGTGTGCTTGGGATGGGTAAGGTGCTGGGGAGTGTGGATGGAGCAGAGGCAGGAGGGGTGAGGGACCATTTGAGGAGGGACACTGCTGCCGTCAGGGAGGAGTCCATGGACCTATTGCCCCTCTGTAGGTCAGACATGCCCGATGAGATGCCCTCCATGAACGACACCAGCTGAGTCATCAGCGCGGTGTGCGCATGGAGGACACTCAGCATGGCTGTCTGGCCTACATGGAGCTGGCGAAGGAGGTACACAGACTCCTCACTCAGGGCAGCAGGGGACACAGGGGCAGGGGCTGCGGTGCCTGGCCCAAAGGAGACACGCTCCTGGACATGGGAGCCTCCACGGACCTGGGGAATGGGAGCCGATGGGAGGGCGGTGGTGGTGCTGGTGGTGGCGGGGACAGGAACACTAGCTGGGGTGTGGTGGCTGCTGACACCCACCTCCACAAGGGAGTCATCCTCTGAGTTGCTCTGGTCCTCAGCTGAGGTGGATGCTGCTGAGGACTCCTCGGTGTGGCTCCCCTCGCCCTCCGTGCCACTGGGTCCCTCCGACCACTCCTCGGCTGCTGACCCAGTCTGGCTCTCTGGCTCCTCCTGGTCCGTGGAGCTGTCCCCTTCCGTGGCCGTGGATGTATCTGCAAACAATGGGGAAACAGACAGACATCAGTCACCTGCACAAAACGCACACACCACTGTGAGCACAGCACATCACAGAGCAAGCCCTGGCATCATTAGTTGTACATTGCTAAAAGTGCCCTAACTGAACAGGAGAAGCCAATTGTCAGTCTGATGCCAAGCATGGCACTCACATCCCACATGGCCTTGCACCCATCTGTCTGGTGTCTGTTGGATTGCAACACCCCAGTGTGGACACATGCACCAAGTACACAGTAGTTGGACAGTGCAGAGGACACGGTGTAGCATGTGGACATGCACACATCACAGCTCTTGCCACTGAGTCAGTACAGGTTTCCGGATGAAAGGGATGCCCAGAGTCAAATAGGAAATGCATGTGATGCATACCAGCGACAGACACCATGATGCACCCATGTCCTGATAGCCAGCGCCACTATGGTGTGCATGTAGCACATGTCACTCCCCTGCAGGCTCACCAATCAGTAGACACATGCCATGGCGGAGGCATGACTGCAAAGTCATACATCACTGTCTCAGTGATGTATGACTTTGCAGCCAGACAACAACACTCTGCACTGTGTCACAATAGTAGGTCATGGGGAATGCAAGTCCTGGAGCTGCACAAGTGCACATGTACATCCCCCCACAACACATCCTCTCAACCCTCATCTGTCCAGGTCATACCTATTGGACATATGGGAGACCTGTGACACTACCCTCTGAACCTGAGCCCCTCACACTCTGCTGTGAATGGGGAACAGCTGCCTGAACTTCACATTCACATGCCCCAGTCTGCATGGGCAGCTGATCAGACACCTATGTGACACACAAGTATCGTCTCCTATGGTCACATCTCCAGTGGCATGCTGAGCCCCTACCAAGAAACTCCACAGCAGTCCTGGCGACTAATCCACAGCACACTGACACAGAGGCAGACACCTGAGGGGTCAAATCACTGCGCACAATGTGTCAGCTGATACACGGGAGTGGGAGTACAGAGTGTATTGTATGGCCTGGAGTAGGCATGACTGTCCAGCCCCACATGAATGAGGGATGAGCCCTGGACTGTAGGCAGCTGGCTAAGTATGTGTGACACACGTCATATACATACTCCTGGGGCCCAAACATTGTTCCCACCCGCAGCATGGGTGTGTGCCAGATACCGCAGCCACATGTGGTGGATCAGCTCAGCAATTGGACCACAGATCAAAGTAACACGCTGAATACATGTCAGAATACAGGCATTGTGTAAGCAATGGACCCACCCATGATGCCCACCACAGAGTCAGGGAAACAGATGCTGTCTCCCACCTTGAGTCAAGCAAACTGCAAGGACACAGTCCTAAGTGACAGAATTCCCTGCATGTAAGGGCCACACCTGGGTATCAGATGAGGAGTGGGCAGTGCACAATAGAGGGACATGGCTCCTGGACAACATGACTGCTGTACTGTGGCAGTTTAACCAGGCCCGAGGAGGGCACATAGCATGTTAGACAGAGTTCACAGTGCAGTCTTTGACTCACCCCCTCCTTGCTGCTCTCTGGCCTTCAGCTGCCCATCCAGGTCTGGAAAGACCACCGCCAGGATCCTGAGCATGTGGGGGTCAGGGTCCGTGTTCCGCCCCTCCTGCGAGGAGGCGACAGCTTCAGCTGGACCCGTGCAATCCTCCGGGTCCAGCCCCGAAGGTCCTGCCACCTCCTTTGGCAGTTGCGGATCCGGCGCTTGTAGACCCCCACGGACCGGACAGCCCGGACGATGTCCTTCCAGATCTCCTGCTTCCGATGGGCAGAAGCCTGTCAGGATGACAAAGTGATAAGGCCATTACTACACATGCAACATATCCGTGCATGACACAGTTGCATATACATGTCGCAATCACAGGGGCACATGGTGTACACAGGCAGTGCAAGGCTGCCCATGGACAGTTTTCCAGAAGTCACTAGATGGTATCATTGCATGGGGAGTAAAACCCTGTTCAGAAGCACTGTCACTGCACCATACCTGTCCAGTGCAAGTCACTACACACTATGGGGGTGACAACTACTCAGTGAGCCTGCTAGCCAGTGGCGTGCAGACTCTCAGCCTTGCTAGTCAGACAAAATGCACATTCAGAAAGGCAGTGCACAGGACACTCACCTGCTCCCCTGGTGTCCCATACAGCTTGCTGTACTGTGGAAGTAGGCTGTCCAGCAGGGCCTGGTTCTCTTCAAGGCTGAAGGCTGGGGCTCTCTCCACAGTACGTGCCATTGCAGGGTCCAGAGGGGCAGAGACAGCAGCAGTGCAGTGGCAGATGTCGTCTTGGAGCATGTAGTGCAGGCAAGTGGGCTCTCAGGGGAACAGCCAGCAATATATATGTGCTGGAGAGGCAGATACTGTCCCTTGTGTCCAAAGTGATAGGTCCAAGTCGTTTGCATCTTCTGAATCTGGCCAATCCATGGAATAGCAGCACCAAAACACGCCCACAGCATCCTTCAAATCTTCAACTTCATGACATACATGATTTTGCAACATTGTTGTGGGTGACCAACTGATTTTCCAGCAACCGACTCATTTGAAATTCGAAAACGCGTCCGTTGCCAGGCAAGCCCATTGTCAATGGGTGCGCACCGATCGGTCCATTGCAGTTCAACGCGCACAGGGGTACAACGCGTACCCGCACACATTGAAAGCAATGGGCCGGCCGGAGGCACCGATCGGTCCATTGCAGTTCAACGCGCACAGGGGTACAACGCGTACCCGCACACATTGAAAGCAATGGGCCGGCCGGAGGCACCGATCGGTCCATTGCAGTTTAACGCGCACAGGGTACAACGCGTACCCGCACACATTGAAAGCAATGGGCCGGCCGGAGGCACCGATCGGTCCATTGCAGTTCAACGCGCACAGGGGTACAACGCGTACCCGCACACATTGAAAGCAATGGGCCGGCCGGAGGCACCGATCGGTCCATTGCAGTTCAACGCGCACAGGGGTACAACGCGTACCCGCACACATTGAAAGCAATGGGCCGGCCGGAGGCACCGATCGGTCCATTGCAGTTCAACGCGCACAGGGGTACAACGCGTACCCGCACACATTGAAAGCAATGGGCCGGCCGGAGGCACCGATCGGTCCATTGCAGTTCAACGCGCACAGGGGTAAAACGCGTACCCGCACACATTGAAAGCAATGGGCCGGCCGGAGGCACCGATCGGTCCATTGCAGTTCAACGCGCACAGGGGTACAACGCGTACCCCACACATTGAAAGCAATGGGCCGGCCGGAGGCACCGATCGGTCCATTGCAGTACAACGCATCACTGTACATGTGACTGGCATATGTCAGCATGCCTGTCTCAGATGGACATATGCCAGCCACAGATAGCTCCCAGGGAGTGAGGGGCACACCTACATCACGACAGCCTGTCCAAACCTTATCATAAGGCATGTAAGGCTGCATTTCCTATTGTGTGTATGTTGGTGTACATGTTGTCCAGTGGGTGTCACCTGTGGGCAGCCACCCCCAGGCTGTGCACGTGTTCATGGGGACAGGATCCTGGGTGTTACGTGTACGTGACCACTGTGATGTGCAACTGTTCATATCTGTGCATGTGCCATGGTCACATTTCACAGTGGTGTTTGTGTATGTCATGTCACATACCCCGTGAGTCCCATGTGGGACGGTATGTTTGAGCCAGGGTGTCCCAGTGGCACAATAGTGATGGACCTCCACAGTCTTTGTGCATGTAGTGTTTACAATGTCTCTGATTTCATGTGCACAATGGGAGACAGTCTCCACATCCACGTTGTGTATGCATGGACTCTGATGTTGTGCGTGTGTGTCACAGACGTCCATGTCTGTCCTGCCGTGGCAAGTGGGGCCACTACCTGTGGGGGTCATGTTTGTTTTGCTGTGGTGTACACATGATACTCCATGTGATGCCAGTGTCCATGTGGCATTACAGGGTCCCTGGGAATGTACCGGTCGTTGAGCTGTGGTGCCTGGGGCACATCTGTCCTCACATGTCACTGTGGGGGTGATTGTGACACGGCAGCAGGAGATGGGAACTGTGACACGGCATCATGATATCCAATGGGCCAACCTGGGACAAATTGATGCCACCTGTAGGACCGTGTTGACAGATGTTGGCCATGTATGTACCATACATGTCCTTCCGGTACTGCACACTTCATGTAGTTGTGCCTCATAATGATGTATGTTGGGATCTTGAGTGTGTTCAATGCCGCATATGTGGGGTGACTGACAATCTTGCTTACTTCTCCTCTGCACTGCAGGGCTCCTGCTGTCCATCGGCCATTCCCAGACCTGGAAACGATGGTGGAACGGGACAGCATCCGACGGTACCGCTTCACCAGGCAGCTGATTGAGGATTTGGCAGTGCAGTTGTCCCCACATTTGCAGCCTGGCCGGCTGTATCCTACAGCGCTGACCCCCAAGGTGAAGGTGATGGCAGCCCTACACTTCTTTGCCACCGGTACCTTCCAACATACTGTGGCGACTGCTGGTGGGATGTCACAGACCATGTTCAGCCGTGTGCTCCGCGATGTTTTGGCGGCAATGTTGCTCTTCCTGAACCGGTACATCTATTTCCCTAGACTGCGACGACTCACTGACGTGAAGAGTGACTTTTATGCCCTGGGGAGGATGCCGCATGTAATTGGCTCCATTGATGGGACACATGTGGCTTTGGTACCACCACAGGCCCAGGAGCAGGCCTACAGGAACCGCAAGCACTACCACTCGGTCAATGCACTGGTGGTGTGTCTTGCAGACATGACCATCACACACGTGTGTGCCCGTTTCCCTGGTTCAGCACACGATGCCTTTGTGATGAGGAGTAGTCGCATCCCCAGGATGATGGCACAGATGCAGAACCAGCGTGCCTGGCTTGTCGGTATGTACTGACTTTGTGCCATTGTGTGTGATCTGATCTGTAGTATTCCGCCCACTTTTCCAAGCCAGCTAATGTGCACTTGTCTGTCCGTAGGTGACTCGGGATACCCCAACATGCCGTGGTTGCTGACACCCCTCAGGAACCCTGTGACACCTGCCCAGATGCGCTACAATGAGGCACATGGTCGGACCAGGAGAGTGATTGAGCGGACCTTTGGTCTCCTGAAGAGCCGCTTCCGCTGCCTGGACAAGACCGGAGGGTCCCTCCCATATGCCCCTGCGAAAGTGTGCAAGATTATCATCGTCTGCTGCATGCTCCACAACCTGGCAGTGCGGAAGGAGTTGCCTCTCATCCAGGATGACAATGACCAACATCCGCCACCTGTGGAGGATCCTGGCCTGGACCACGATGCCAGTGACGATGATGATGATGGTGATGGTGATGGTGATGTCCGCACACAGCTCATCACCAACTTCTTTAGCTGAATGTGAGTATCCTGAGGTGTCATATCAATGATGTGAGTTGGCATGATGTGTGGGTGGTGCTCTGGTGCTGTTGGAGTGTGTCCATGGGCTACTTGACTGGATGTGTGTTGCGATGTGTGGTGACAGGTGGGCTGTACTCCCCAACAGTGTTGACATGCTAACTTGGTTCTGGGTGGGTATCTTGTAACATGTATTGTGCATGAGTTTTGCTGTTCTGTCCTGTACTCCATTGCTTTTGACTGTGTGTCATTTCTGTCCTTCACAGGGTACTTTCAGATTCGTTTGGTCAACTGTGTCCACCGACGACGTGATTGCACATCCAGGCTGGTAGCTGCTGTGTCCCTACAGGTGATGTGCGCCACACCCATGGACTTCCTTCCGTCTACAGTTGTTGACTGTGTGCCCGCTACCAGGTGGGGTTACCTTGCATCTGTAGTGGTTACGGCATGTTGCAACTGTGTAATAAACCTGTGCTTCACTTTGTGATGTGCGTTGTCTGTGGTCACACATTTGACTGCCATTTGCTTACTGCACCAGTGGGCTACTTGACTACAACTGGGAATGGGTGTGGTGTCTGTGCATTGCACCGTCTTCCCTGGCAACATCAGTGTAGGCAATGAGTCAGATGGCCTAGGTGTGTATGTGTCGTGTAGCCCTGGTGGTGTGTCTCCCTCATGTATGTCACGTTGCCTGTACTCACATGCCTGTGTTGTCCTTGCTGTTGCAGTTCGCATACACAGTGTAATTTTGCAGTTCATCATCCCCATAACAGCACCCACGTTGGAATCACGACAGAGGCAAGTATGGTGTATTAGTGTGTTTATTGTGATACATTTGTGTTAATAGTGCATAGGATGGGTTGTGCTGTACATGAATCTTGCAATCCCAAGTTCCTAGGTGAATTGAAAGTCCGGGTAGACAGGATCCCCAGTATCGGGCCACAGTTGTCTGACACATTGGTCCAACTTGTACTCCCCATGCAATGTGTGGGAGTAGTGTTGCCGTCAACAGGGTGAACAGTCTGTGCACAAAGGCGAACATCCAGAACAGGTTCAGGCTTCCTGGGAGTTGCGCTTGGCCATCGGCCTCTCACTTTTCCCTCCTCGGACGACCCCTCTTCTTGGGGGGGCCCTCAAGTGCAGGCTGCTGCGGTGCAGGGGACTCTCCGCCAGAGTCCTCCTCCCTCCCTGTGGCAGTTGCAGTTTGTTCGGCACCAGATGTTGTTGGCACACAGGGAGGTGTGGACTGGTTGCTGTTCATCTGGCGGAGGCATTGTAAAATGTCCTTGTGCACCGCCGTCATCTCATGCAGTGCATCCCACTTGGACTCCATGCGGGACATGTGTGAGTCCACACGGGACATGTGTGACTCCACGTGGGACACGTGGGAGTCCAAGCGGGCATGATGGGCAGCCTGCTGCTGTTTAATGTCTCTGAGGAGCCCCACTACCTGGCTGAGCTCTCCGGTGCTGGACTGGTACGCATCAGCTATGCGTACCAGTTGTGAGTCGTCATGCACACCAACAACGTCTGCAAGCAGCGACCTCTGTCTCCCACCCCTCCCACCACCCCTGCTGACATGTGCAGTGTGTGCAGTGGCACGCACAGATAACCCTGGTCCACCTTGGGGGTTGGTGGTGGTGGTGGTGTCCATGGCCCCAGGTTGGTCCAGGGTCACTGTGCTGGTGTTGCTCCTTATTCTGTCCATGTCGGCAGGGATGGTATTCGTTGTAGGGGTGGGTGCAGGGGGTGCAGCTGGTGGTCCTGCTGGTGCTGCAGCTGGTGGTCCTGCTGGTGCTGCATGTTGACTTGCACCGGATGTGCCAGGTTGTTCTTCATCGTCCGAGGAGGACAGAGGCTGTACGACGCCAGTGAGCTCAGCATCCTCTTGAGCCTGGGACTGGGACTCCTCAGCGTCTGCTGCTGTGTCCCCATCATCACCTGTTTTTGGGAGACACAAACAATGTATGTCATGTTTCTGCAGGCATCAATGGTTGACACACATGACAGTTGTGACTGTGCCTCTGGGTGCGGGCCTGTACATTGCATTGTCCTAAGTCGTCACAGTCAGGGGTTGATATTGGTGTGGCACATTGTCCTGCATTATTTGGGCATTTCTATGTATTTTCTGGGGTGTGAACATGGTCTGCATTGCTTGTGTTTGGTTGACAGCCGGACCTCCTTCCCACCCACCCAGCCAGTCAGTTATCCCACCATGGAACGTGCTTGCATTGCAGGGAGTGTAAGTTGTCTCTCAGGATGTCAGTCAGTGGTGTGCTGCTGTTTGTTGGTGCACAGTTGGCAGCAGGGCCTTGTGCTCCCCACAGCAGTAGCCAGTGTCAGCCATCTTGTGAGTCCTTCTCCACTCCCTGTGATGTGAGCATGGTTCAGGGTGGTGTTGATGGGCCAGTTGTGAGGCTGAGCAATGTCTGTGACTACAACTCCCATCATGCTATTGCCTCCACCCCCTTCCCAGCATGCCCATGCTTCCTTCCTTTTGACTCTGCTTCCCTGTGGGTTGGGCTGACTGTGCTGACAGGATGGCTGGGAGTGTTGTCCTGGCAGTTGTTTGGCTAAGAGTCCCAAGAGTGTCCCTGTGCTTCACACAACATAACCCAGGGTGGTGGTGCTTTGTGGGATCTTGTGTTAGGATGGAGGGCATTGCATTCTACCAGGTGGGTACTGTGGAGTTTGTGTTGGGGGGGTGAGGGGAGGTGCTGGTGACTATAGTCAGTGCTGCAAGTCCCCCTTCCCACCCAGCCAGCCAGATATCCCACCATGGAACGTGCTTGCATTGCAGGGAGTGTAAGTTGTCTCTCAGGATGTCAGTCAGTGGTGTCCTGCTGTTTGTTGGTGCACAGTTGGCAGCAGGGCCTTGTGCTCCCACAGCAGTAGCCAGTGTCAGCCATCTTGTGAGTCCTTCTCCACTCCCTGTGATGTGCGCATGGTTCATGGTGGTGTTGATGGGACAGTTGTGGGGGGCAATATGTGTGACTGCGACTCCCATGATGCTATTGGCTACACAGACTTGGCCAGCACACACAGAATTCCTTCCTTTGAGTGGTCTTCACTGTGTGTTGGTGTTGTTGTGGTGGCTACATGTCTGGATGTGTTTGTTAGTTCTATTTGTGCCACTGCCTAGCTGTAGTTGTAGTTGTGTTTGTACATGTGATGGCATGGTTGGATGTTACTTTTTTGATGGCATGTGTTGTGTTTATCTGACTGACATACACATTTTGGGATGATTCTGTTCTGGTTGCTGTGTAAATGCTATGAGTGCATGGTTTGACTCTCCCCTTGACAGTGATGTGTGTGTGTTTTGTGTCAGAAAATTGTGTACATTTGTTGTGTACTCACCAGGCTCTGGGATGTTCTCTAGTCCATATACGCTCACTGGCGGAAGGATGGCCCGCACCTTCTCCTCCCAGGGCCTGAGGTATACTGGCTTGGCAGGAGGGCCACTGCCGGTGTATTGGCTGATGAGGTAGTCTTTCTTGAGCAGCTCCCGGACCCTCCTGCGCACGTCATACCACCTGTTCTGGATGTCGGTCTTTGTGCGCAGACATGGTAATTGTGCATTCACCCTGTTGATGATCCTCTCCCACATCTTGGTTTTCTGCGACATGGGGGTCTGTTGGACCAATGTGCCAAACAGCTGTGGCTCTACCCTGAGGATCTCGTCTACCAGGACTTCCAATTCACAATCTAGGAACTTGTGATTCTTCTTGGGGGGCATGGTGATGGGTGGTGATGGTGAGTGATGTGTGTGTTGGTGTGCAGGTGAGGGTGTGTGAGTGTGTGTTTTGCTGGGTGTATGTGAGGTAGGTATTTGTTGGTGTGCTGATGGTGTGTGGCTTGTGTGAGGGATGAGCTGTGGGTGTGTGGTTGCTTTCTCTTGGGTGCTGGCAGTGGAATGGCATTTGCAAAGGCTCATGGTAGTGATTTGTGTCCTTTATATAGGTGGAGTTGTGGGTGTGTCTTTGTTCTCTGTCCCCACCCCCAGTATTTATTGGCTTGGTAATTGCTTGTTTGGCCTTTTTTTGGGTGATTTTTCCTTTGTGCTGTTTGTGTATGTTGGAAACGTTCTTGTGACCGAGTCGGACCCTGCATTGGTCTCGTACGGTGTTCTCCGTTTCGTTCACGCTGTGTTTGTGCAGTTTTCTATGCTGCGTACGCGTCGGTCGGGGTGTATTGTGTTGCTTCGGCTCGGTTTTGTATGCGTGTCGGTCGTACGGCTTGTCCTCCGTCCGACTCGCTCGTGGTTTTTGCGCCTTGCATCGTACTTAGCGGTTTGGAGTTAGCGTGTACGTTTCGGTCGGATTTGTTCCGGGTGCGTGTCGGTCGGTTGGATTCGCGTGTTTTTCCGGCCGGATTGCTGTTTTCCGTGCGGCTCGGTCGGTCGACTTGGTTTCGTTACGTGTCGGTCGGATTTTTCGCGCCTTGCATCGTACTTGGCGTGTCTCGCGCCACGGGTACGTGTCGGTCGGTATTTTTTCCGGATCCGAGTCGGTCGGTGCTTTTTCCGGCCCGAATCGGAATCGACCCCACTGTGTCCAACACTGCTCAGCCCTCAATGTCCTTGCCCTGTGAATGGCTCACTGTGTCATGGAGGTCACATTTAGGGACATGATCTTACAATCTCACACCCTTCTCACAAGGTCTGTCGTGTGCAATCTACAGGGCTGAGATAGCTCTTTGATGGATTGTCTAGCAGACAACCCATATGTTTCACTCTGTACATTCAGTGATGTGCCCTTGTCAGGTTGGGCAGTGACTGTGCAGGACAGGTGGGCTCACACTGAGGTCCAACGTGGGCTTCAGAAATGTCACATGCAGGGACAATATGAGAGCGTATACAGTGCCTACACATGTGAGACAGTACACATGCTGATGAAAATGGGAGGGCTCTCTACAAAAGTACAACAATCTGCTGTGTCATAGTTGAATTACCACCAAGAGTGTCACCCTCTGGCATTTAAGTCCTGTGCATAGTGCTGACCTATACATGGTGGCAATTTTGAGTCAGACACACTTCCATCAGTAGCCTCTGGATGTATACCCTTGGTAATGTCACAGATGAGCCTGTGAAGAACATCATGGACCCACACATCCATTCACACAGGCAATTTCTGTCCTGACTCCCGCTTGACCAACTTGCTGTGTCACTGTATGGCAGAAAAAACAATGCATGTCCCTCCCATTCTGATGTGCAGCCAGGGAAACGTGAAAAATAGGCTACACAACCCTTTCCCCTGAAGTCAGCATGCTAGGCACTGTATGACACAACCCCACACTCTCAGGCACATACTGCAGCAGATCAACTTCATGTGTGCACTCCCTGCACTCTCACTTCCACTCTGAAATACTTACTGTAGGAGAGTAGGATCTGCTTCACATGGGTACCCCCACTTTTTGCTGATGCTTCACTGTTTTTCGACGTTAGTCTGGCTGGGGCCCTGCTAATCAGAACCCCAGCCTAGCTGCTTCCTCTCTAAAATGGTTTCCATGTGCCTTAGGCACATCTCTGATTGGAATCTGGAGTGCCCTTATAAGTCCCTAGTATATGGTATACTATGTACCCAGGGCATAGGTACCTCAGAGGCCTACCAGGGGCTGCAGCATGTATTGTGCCACCCCTGGAAGGCCATCCAAACTGACACCACAGGTCTGCTACTGCAGCCTGGGTAAGGTGGTGCATGCACCCTTACTGTGATATAGGCTACCTATATCACTATATACATACACACATATAAACCTATAAGTCACTCCTATGGCAGGCCTTATCAATCCTGAAGGCAGAGTGCGTGGTTCCTATGTGAGAGGGTGCCCCTGCATGAGCATGGCCCCTCTGCAGCATTCGGAGACCCTTCTCTGATGCTGTTTGTAGTGCAGCCTGACCATATACTCTTAAGCGCATTATAACCTCGCGTTAAATGCTAACTTTGGGATGGCTGCACGGAAACATGTCGTGTTTGGTGTCAAACATCTTGGAATACTACCCCCCACCAATTCTGGCGGCAGGGGTAGCATTCCACCCTTCTAGAGGGAAAGACATGTACACACCGGTATGCCCGGTACTGACTTTCCAGAGCCCTGGCATCACAAAATGGATGCCGCTGCCACAGACACGAGTCTGGCCTCCTGCTGCTGACCGAAACTCCGGCAGGGGAGGCCTGGACAATAGGTTTCCTGTCCCAGGGAGGTGTGACCACCTCCCCAGACAGGATAATGTGTATTGGGGCTGGGCGGGAGCACTCTCTGGTGCTTTGAAGTCCTGCACTGGGGGCACATTTGGTGTCCCTGTGCATACCCCAGTTCAAACCGGCTCAGGGGCTTCCAGCCCCTGCTCTGGCACGGAAACTGGACAAAGGGAAAGGGGTGTAACCACCCCTCTGCCCTGACCCTCCCATAGGTGGGGCCACAGAGTATGTCCAACCCCTACCTTAGTATAAGTAGGGGAACCCAGTCCTTAGGACTTTAGATTTACCTGGACGAAACTCTGACACAGAATCCTGGATCTTCGACGCTCTACATCAAGATTAGAGGACTGAAGAATCTCCTTGGGGTCAAGGAGTGACTCCCCTGCTTGGCAGGCACCAAAGAAGCAATTGTCCGGTCTGCATCGCTGAAGCTCCCGTCGGACGCCGAAGTCTTTGCATCACCAGAGGTGGATTTCCAGACTTCCCCGAGGCTGCCCTGAGTCCCCAGCAAAGCTGAGGCCCGTAGCTGTCGTGGGTAACGTGGAACCGTGACCCCTGGACATCGAACGCATTTGCAAGTGCATCCTCTTCTGGGTCTCCCACGAAGTCGTGCTTTGGGCTCCGAGTAGCCCCAGCCTCCAGCACCAACTGCACCGAAGATCACTGGCCTCCACTCCACGAGTGTCCTGTGAGCCAGCTCCACGTGCACCGACTCGAGGCTCCTTCACGGTCGCTAGTCCGTTGGCTAGTAGGCCCTCACGAAGGCCAATCTGCTTGGGCTCCCTGGTTGCTCCAGGTGTGCCCTGACTTATCCTCGCTGGGTGAGTCCCCCAGACCTTGCTGGTCTGCAACATCGTCCTTCTTCAATTTCCACGAGACTTGCCGTTGCCAAGGCTTGTTGGGTCCAATCCGGTCGCCGACACCCCTGCAATCGACAGACGTCGTGGGACAGCTCGAATCCAGCTCCTGGTTGTCGTCGACACCTCCTGGACCTCGTGGCTGAAGAGTCAAGACGACCGTCAACCTACCTGAAGCACTCGACATCGGTGGGCATCTGCTCATCGCCTTCCTGGTCACTGGCTAGTGACCCAGACTCTGTCCCCTCTGCTTTCAGGTTCTTCAGGTCTTCGATCCACCTTTGGATCCACCCGAACACTTTCGACTTGGCCGCCAGCAGCACTTTGCAGCAGATCGCCATTGAAGGCGACGACGAAACCCGACCCCGAAAGACACCTATGCACCCGGCTCCCCTGGGTGAGGTAACTCAAGTACTCCGGTGCTCCCGTGGGTATTGATACTAGAACAGCCTAGTTCTCAAAGGGTTTGCTTCAAGTCCTCCTCTAAGTGTCCCTTTTCTTTTAAATTCTAATCGCGTCTTTCCCCATAGAAGTTAACGGTGGTTCGCGGTTGTGTTCATACACTGCACGCGTCCCCCGTGGGTCCCCTGTGTCACTGCCTTGGGTGGTTCCTTGTGGTCCAAGCACTTCTACAGCCTCTAGGCCTTGTGTCTAGCTCAGTCGTGGTTCTTATACCACTTTATTGGTATATGGTTTGGTACGCCCCTGGGGCTCAAACGTGTATTTGTGCTATTACTGTAGATAACGAACTCGTAACGTATGTACTTGAACTCTAGCCTCATAAAGAGACTAGAGGGGTGTGTTTAGTAATAAATACATATATTTTGAATATATACCTGGTGTGGTCCTCTTTCATTTGGTCACTCAAGAGATTATAGACTGGTAAAACAAGCTGCTTTACATTCCTTCAAGACTTAGCCTGAAGGCTGCTCTCCATAGCTACCACTAGGATAGCTTTCAATAAAGGTTGTCTTTAACCTATCTCCAATAAGGGGTTGTTTGGACTGGTGCAAGGTGCCCACTATAATTAGTGGACAGCATATGCCAGGCCAACTTCTCACATTGGTGTGCAGCGTGCCGGATTCCAGCTTGCTATTGTTGTACCAGATAATCTCAATTGAATTGATCAACTGAAAACCACTAAGGGTACCTAAGGTACATATAAATCAAGCTTAGTAATACAGTAAGTTCTACTGAACTTAGAGTTGTGTGTTAAGGGACAGCACACCCTTTCTACAACTCAAGAGAGTTTAGTAGGCCACACTAGAGTAGGTAGTGCATACACCACACCTCACTAGTGATGTCTTCAAAGCCAGGACCCAGTGAGTCCTTGCCAGAAGCCAGTGGGCTTCTTCCCTCCAAGTATGATAAACTCCCATTCTTGGAATTGAGAGCATTATGCACTACTAGGAAGTTGAAGACAGGCAAAAGTGCCAGCACCCAACACCTCAGGGAGGTGTTACTAGCTGATGATCTCAGCAGGCCCCTAGGGTCTGAAGGGGTAGGCAAAGAGGGTGGGGCAGAAGATGAGGAAGGGGCCATGGGTGAAGAAACCCAGGCCCCCCTCTGAAACTGGCCAGGAAGGTGAAAATGACCTTGCCCTGGAAAATCCAATTCCTCCTGTGGAGGAGGAGGAGGAGAGGATCAGACTGACCTCCACTTTGTCCCCCAGGAAGAGTTCTGAGTGTGCCCAGAAGGTCTAGGTCTCCTTCTCAGGAGTCTAACCACTCTGACACCTCAATAGGGACCTCTGTCTCCTCTCATAGGAGGGAATCCTCTCATGAGAGGAGAAAGAGACTGATTCAATATGAGCAAGCTCAACTTGAACTCAGGAAACAGCAATTGGCTATAGACAGGGAGTCCCTAGATCTCTATAGAGAGAGACAAAAGTTGGGACTAGAGTCCCATGGTGGCAGCAGTTTCCCCAAAGACAGGGAAAGGTCTTATGACCATAGAAACCTGAGAAAGATTGTCCCTCCCTACCAGAGTGGGGATGATATCCACAAATGGATAACTGCTCTACAGAGGGCCTGTAAAGTACAGAGGGTCCCTCAGGAGCAGTGGGCAGCAATCTTGTGGCTCTCCTTTGCAGACAAAGGTAGAGACAAGCTCCTCACTGTTAGAGAGGAGGATGCTGATAATTACAAAGTCTTGAAGAGTGCTCTAATTGATGGGTTTGGCCTAACCACTGAACAATACAGGTTAAAGTTCAGGGATACCCAAAAAGCACAGACTCAAGACTGGGTGGACTTTGTTGATTGTTCTGCCAATGCTCTGGAAGGTTGGTTATTGGGCAGTAAGGTATGTGACTTCACAGGATTGTACAATCTGATAATGAGGGAGCAGATTCTTAATAACTGTCAAAATCAGCTGTTGCATCAGCACCTGGTAGACTCTGATCTGACCTCTCCCCAAGAATTGGGAAAGAAGGCAGACAAATGGGTCAGAACCAGGGTGAAGCAGAAGGTACATAACCAAGGTGGTGACCCTAAGAAGCAAGATTCGAAAACCTCTGATAAGGGTGGGGAGAAGGGTAAAGATCAAAAGTCTTCACAAGGCCCCCAAAAATCTTCTTCAGGTGGGGATTCACAGTCTACCAAAGGGAAAGGCCAAAGAAAACCATGGTGCAAGGTCTGTAAGCAAAAGACCCACTGGACCAGTGATTGCACCAAGTCCAAAGACTCTACTCCAGCCCCCACCAATGCCCCTAAGGCACCTGCTCCCCCTAGTGCAGCTACAGTTGGTGGTGGGACTACACAAGCCAAGGGTTTAGTAGGGTTGACCCTGGGTAAAGAGATGAGCTCTGACCTAGTCAGAGAACTCAGGCTGTCCTAGTCTGTGATGGAGGCATGGATATGACCTCCTCTGTGAGTCCCAGTAATCTGGGCAAGTACAGACAACAGCCTTTAATCAATGGCAGAGAGGCTTTGGCATTTAGGGACACAGGGGCAAGTGTCACCATGGTGACACAAGACCTTGTGAATCCTGGGCAGATAATACTTGGTGAAATGTACCAAGTGACCAATGCTAGCAACGTCAGAACAGACCATACTCTGGCAGTTGTTAACTTCTCCTGGGGAGGGGTAACTGGCCTTAAGAAGGTTGTGGTAAGTGCAGACCTACCCGTTGAATGCTAGCTTGGCAATGACTTAGAAACTTCAGCTTGGGCAGAAGTGGAGCTCAGGACCCATGCAGAAATGCTGGGGATCCCTGCAGATGTGTTTGCTGTGACCAGGTCACAAGCCAAAATGTCTAGCACTGAACAGGCCTTGGATTCTGGAATAATGGACCAAGTGCCTTCCAAGAAGAGGAGTAGTAGGGTAAAGGCAGTGCCTTCCCCCTTGGCTCAGAAGGAAGATCAGTCCCTTGAGGGGGATGATCTCAGTCCTGAGGAAGGAACTGTCCCAGAGGAGCTTGAACCTGAACAGGTTGAGTTCTTGGGGACAGGGGGACCTTCCAGGGCAGATCTGAGCCAGGAGCAGCGAGCTGCCCCTCTCTTGAACCCCTCAGACAGCAAGCTGCTGCTGATGCTACTGGGAAAGCTAGTGGTCCCCATACTGTGTATTGGGATGATGGACTCTTGTACTCAGAGTGTAGAGACCCCAAGCCTGGTGCTACCAGGAGGTTGGTTATACCTCTGAAGTTCAGGGGCTTCCTATTGACCCTAGCCCAGGATATTCCCTTAGCAGGTCACCTGGGCCAGAACAAGACTTGGGACAGACTTGTCCCTCACTTTCACTGGCCCCACATGTCTGAAGACACCAAGGAGTTTTGTTGCTCCTGTGTAACCTGCCAGGCCAGTGGCAAGGCAGGTGGCACTACAAAGGCACCCCTGATACCACTACCTGTGGTGGGGGTTCCCTTTGAAAGGGTGGGGATTGACATTGTTGGTCCCATGGATCCCCAAACAGCATCTGGGCACAGGTTTATCCTGGTGGTAGTGGATCATGCCACCAGGTACCCAGAGGCTATTCCTCTTAGGACCACTACAGCACCTGTGGTGGCAAGGGCCCTCCTGGGAATTTTCTCAAGAGTGGGCTTCCCTAAGGAGGTTGTATCAGACAGGGGTGCAAACTTTATGTCTGGATACTTAAAAGCAATGTGGAAGGAGTGTGGAGTGACTTACAAGTTCACCACACCCTATCACCCGCAATGCAATGGTTTAGTTGAGAGATTCAACAAAACCTTGAAGGGCATGATTAAAGGGCTCCCAGAAAAGCTTAGGCGAAGATGGGACATACTCTTGCCCTGCCTTTTATTTGCATACAGGGAGGTGCCTCAAAAGGGGTTGGCTACAGCCCTTTTGAACTTTTGTTTGGTCACCCTGTCAGGGGTCCACTGTGCTTGGTGAAGGAAGGATGGGAGTTACCTCTCAAGCCCCCAAAGCAAGACATAGTGGACTACGTACTTGGTCTCCGCTCCCGGATGGCTGAGTATATGAAAAGGCAACTAAAAACCTTGAGGCTAGCCAGGAACTTCAAAAGGCCTGGTATGACCAAAAGGCTGTACTGACTGTTTATCAGCCAGGACCGAAGGTGTGGGTGTTGGAGCCAGTGGCCCCAGCAGCTCTCCAAGACAAATGGAGTGGACCCCATACCATTGTTGAGCAGAAGGGTGAGGTTACCTACTTAGTAGACCTAGGAACACCCCGGAGTCCCCACAGGGTTCTCCATGTCAACAGGTTAAAACCATATGTGTACAGGGCAGACATGGGCTTGCTCATGGCTACTGATGAGGGACAGGAGGAAGAGAGTGACCCACTCCCTGACCTGCTCTCACAGAACCCTGGTGATGGGTCAGTGGATGGTGTAGCCTTGGCAGGCAGCCTCACTACCCAGCAGCAGACTGATTGCAGACAGGTGCTCAATCAGTTCAGACACATATTCTCACTGACACCCAGTCAGACTACCTGGTGCATTCATGAAGTGGACACTGGGGACAGTCTGCCTATTAAAAATAAGATTTATAGGCAACCTGACCATGTCGGGGACTGTATCAGGACAGAAGTCCAGAAGATGTTGGATTTGGGAGTTATTGAACCCTCAGATAGCCCTTGGGCTAGTCCAGTGGTCCTTGTGCCAAAACCTCACACCAATGGTGGGAAAAGAGAGATGAGGTTTTGTGTGGACTACAGGGGTCTCAATGCAGTCACTAGGACTGATGCCCATCCAATACCAAGGGCAGATGAGCTAATAGACACTTTGGCCTCAGCCAAGTATCTAAGCACATTTGACCTGACAGCTGGCTACTGGCAGATCAGACTAGCTGATGATGCAAAGCCAAAGACAGCATTCTCAACCCCTAGTGGGCATTATCAATTTGTGGTGATGCCCTTTGGTCTGAAGAATGCACCTGCCACTTTTCAGAGGTTGGTGAATACAGTCCTTACAGGTCTGGAAGCCTATAGTGCAGCATATCTAGATGATATTGCTGTCTTTAGCTCCACCTGGGAGGATCACCTGGTCCACCTCAGAAATGTTTTACAGGCCCTGCAGAAAGCAGGCCTGACTATCAAGGCCACCAAGTGCCAGATAGGGCAGAGTCAGGTTGTGTACCTGGGCCACCTTGTGGGTGGAGGCCAGGTTCAACCACTGCAGAGCAAGATCCAGACCATCATGGACTGGACTGCTCCAACTACCCAGACTCAGGTGAGAGCCTTCTTAGGCCTGACTGGGTACTATAGGAGATTTGTCAAGGGGTATGGATCAATAGTGACACCCCTGAATGACTTAACTTCCAAGAAAAGGCCCAAAAGGTTCAGTGGACAGTTAGCTGTCAAAAGGCATTTGATGACCTGAAGCAGGCCATGTGCACTGCTCCCATTCTACAGAGTCCTGATTACTCCAAGAAGTTCATTGTTCAAACTGATGCATCTGAATTGGGGGTAGGGGCTGTACTGTCACAATTGAATGATGAAGGTCAGGATCAGCCAGTAGCTTTCATTAGCAGAAGGCTGACCCCTAGAGAGAAACGTTGGTCAGCCATTGAGAGGGAGGCCTTTGCTGTGGTCTGGGCTCTGAAGAAGTTGAGGCCATACTTGTTTGGTACTCACTTCCTTGTTCAAACAGACCATAAGCCCCTCTTATGGCTAAAACAAATGAAGGGTGAAAACCCCAAACTGCTTAGGTGGTCCATTTCCCTACAGGGGATGGACTTCACAGTGGAACATAGACCTGGGAGTAACCATGCCAATGCAGATGGACTCTCTAGGTACTTCCACTTAGAACATGAAGACTTAACTGGGCAAGGTTAGTTTAATGTCCCTACGTTTGGGGGGTTGTGTAGGGAGTAGGATCTGCTTCACATGGGTACCCCCACTTTTGCTGATTCTTCACTGTTTTTCGACCTTAGTCTGGCTGGGGCCCTGCTAATCAGAACCCCAGCCTAGCTGCTTCTTCTCTAAAATGGTTTCCATGTGCCTTAGGCACATCTCTGATTGGAATCTGGAGTGCCCTTATAAGTCCCTAGTATATGGTATACTATGTACCCAGGGCATAGGTACCTCAGAGGCCTACCAGGGGCTGCAGCATGTATTGTGCCACCCCTGGAAGGCCATCCAAACTGACACCACAGGTCTGCTACTGCAGCCTGGGTAAGGTGGTGCATGCACCCCTTACTGTGATATAGGCTACCTATATCACTATATACATACACACATATAAACCTATAAGTCACTCCTATGGCAGGCCTTATCAATCCTGAAGGCAGAGTTCGTGGTTCCTATGTGAGAGGGTGCCCCTGCATGAGCAGGGCCCCTCTGCAGCGTTCGGAGACCCTTCTCTGATGCTGTTTGTAGTGCAGCCTGACCATATACTCTTAAGCGCATTATAACCTCGCGTTAAATGCTAACTTTGGGATGGCTGCACGGAAACATGTCGTGTTTGGTGTCAAACATCTTGGAATACTACCCCCCGCCAGTTCTGGTGGCGGGGTAGCATTCCACCCTTCTAGAGGAAAGACATGTACACACCGGTATGCCCGGTACTGACTTTCCAGAGCCCTGGCATCACAAAATGGATGCCGCTGCCTCAGAACATGAGTCTGGCCTCCTGCTGCTGACCAAAACTCCAGCAGGGGAGGCCTGGAGAATAGGTTTCCTGTCCCAGGGAGGTGTGACCACCTCCCCAGACAGGATAATGTGTATTGGGGCTGGGCGGGAGCACTCTCTGGTGCTTTGAAGTCCTGCACTGGGGGCACATTTGGTGTCCCTGTGCATACCCCAGTTCAAACCGGCTCAGGGGCTTCCAGCCCCTGCTCTGGCACGAAACTGGACAAAGGGAAAGGGGTGTAACCACCCCTCTGCCCTGACCCTCCCATAGGTGGGGCCACAGAGTATGTCCAACCCCCTACCTTAGTATAAGTAGGGGAACCCAGTCCTTAGGACTTTAGATTTACCTGGACGAAACTCTGACACAGAATCCTGGATCTTCGACGCTCTACATCAAGATTAGAGGACTGAAGAATCTCCCTTGGGGTCAAGGAGTGACTCCCCTGCTTGGCAGGCACCAAAGAAGCAATTGTCCGGTCTGCATCGCTGAAGCTCCCGTTGGACGCCGAAGTCTTTGCATCACCAGAGGTAGATTTCCAGACTTCTCCGAGGCTGCCCTGAGTCCCCAGCAAAGCTGAGGCCCGTAGCTGTCGTGGGTAATGTGGAACCATGACCCATGGACACCGAACGCATTTGCAAGTGCATCCTCTTCTGGGTCGTCCATGAAGTCGTGCTTTGGGCTCCGAGTAGCCCCAGCCTCCAGCACCAACTGCACCGAAGATCACTGGCCTCCACTCCACGAGTGTCCTGTGAGCCAGCTCCACGTGCACCATCTCGAGGCTCCTTCGCAGTCGCTAGTTTGTTGGCTAGTAGGCCCTCACGAAGGCCAATCTTTTTCTGCTTGGGCTCCCTGGTTGCCCAGGTGTGCCCTGACTTATCCTCGCTGGGTGAGTCCCCCAGACCTTGCTGGTCTGCAACATTGTCCTTCTTTGATTTCCACGAGACTTGCCGTTGCCAAGGCTTGTTGGGTCCAATCCGGTCGCCGATACCCCTGCAATCGACAAACGTCGTGGAACAGCTCGAATCCAGCTCCTGGTTGTCGTCGACGCCTCCTGGACCTCGTGGCTGAAGAGTCAAGATGACCGTCAACCTACCTGAAGCACTCGACATCGGTGGGCATCTGCTCATCGCCTTCCTGGTCACTGGCTAGTGACCCATACTCTGTCCCCTCTGCTTTCAGGTTCTTCAGATCTTGATCCACCTTTGGATCCACCCGAACACTTTCGACTTGGCCGCCAGCAGCACTTTGCAGCAGCTCGCCATTGAAGCGACGAGCGAAACCCGACCCTGAAAGACACCTATGCACCCGGCTCCCCTGGGTGAGGTAACTCGAGTACTCCGGTGCTCCCGTGGGTATTGACACTAGAACAGCCTAGTTCTCAAAGGGTTTGCTCCAAGTCCTCCTCTAAGTGTCCCTTTTCTTTTAAATTCTAATCGCGACTTTCCCCATAGAAGTTAACGGTGGTTCGCGGTTGTGTTCATACACTGCACGCCTCCCCGTGGGTCCCCTGTGTCACTGCCTTGGGTGGTTCCTTGTGGTCCAAGCACGTTCTACAGGCTCTAGGCCTTGTGTCTAGCTCAGTCGTGGTTCTTATACCACTTTATTGGTATATGGTTTGGTACGCCCCTGGGGCTCAAACGTGTATTTGTGCTATTACTGTAGATAACTAACTCGTAACGTATGTACTTGAACTCTAGCCTCATAAAGAGACTAGAGGGGTGTGTTTAGTAATAAATACATATGTTTTGAATATATACCTGGTGTGGTCCTCTTTCATTTGGTCACTCAAGAGATTATAGACTGGTAAAACAAGCTGCTTTACATTCCTTCAAGACTTAGCCTGAAGGCTGCTCTCCATAGCTACCACTAGGATAGCTTTCAATAAAGGTTGTCTTTAACCTATCTCCAATAAGGGGTTGTTTGGACTGGTGCAAGGTGCCCACTATAATTAGTGGACAGCATATGCCAGGCCAACTTCTCACACTTACCATGACATCTGGAGCACCATATAGCCTCCCATACTGTGTGAGCACCTCGTCCACCATGACCTCCAGCTCCTCGGTGGTGAAGGGACGGGCCCTGATCTTGTCAGTCCTCGCCATCACTGGGTCCAGAAGACAGGAGCAGCAGCAGTTGGTGGTGAGGGGTGTCAGGCAGCAGTGTCTGGAGACATGAGCAGCAGCAGTTGGTGGTGAGTGGTGTCAGGCAGCAGTGTCTGGAGACAGGAGCAGCAGCAGTTGGTGGTGAGGGGTGTCAGGCAGCAGTGTCTGGAAGCAGTGGAAATGTGAGGCTCTCTCCCACACATATATCGCCCCCTGGGGTAGTTTCAGTGGTTCTAAGCTGCTGCAATTGGTGTTCCAGGTCCGCTTTTTTCAAATGCATCCAATGACCGACTCCGCGGTGGCGGAGCGCGCCTACCGCGATTTTCAAAATTGCATTAGGCTACCGCGATTGCGGTTCCCATTGGCTGTAAGGGCCTGGGCATTGGCGGTGACACACCGCAGGGGCCAGGCGGTCGCTACCGTGGTCTTGCATCTTTCAATTGCATCCAATGACCGGCCCCGCGGTGGCGGAGTATGCCTACCGCGATTTTCAAAATTGCATTAGGCTACCGCAATTGCGGTTCCCATTAGCTGTAAGGGCCTGGTCATTTGCAGTGACACACCGCAGGGGCCAGGCGGTCGCTACCGCGATATGGCTGCTATACATTAGAGCCAGTGACCGTGATTGGGGTGTCGGAGCATGCCAACCGCCATTTGACCATAAACATATATGTATCACTCCCACGAGTGTGGCTTTGGCATTAGCGGTAACACACCGCAGGGGCCAGGCAGTCGCCACCACGATATGGCTGCTATACATTGGAGCCAGTGACCGTGATTGGAGTGGCGGAGCATGCTAACCGCCATTTGACCATAAACATATATGTATCACTACCGCGAGTGTGGCTTTGGCATTGGCGGTGACACACCGCAGGGGTCAGGCGGTCGCCACCGCAATATGGCTGCTATACATTGGAGCCAGTGACCGTGATTGGGGTGGCGGAGCACTTTGACAGCACCTATGGTCACATCATGCTATGTAAATGGCCAATGGCCAGTTCTCAACAGTGCACAGTAGACACATGAATCATGGCACAAGATTGTGAACACAATGCCAATGTAACATTTACCCCACTGCTGACTAAAACATTCCATGTTGGTGTATATGATTGAAAACATTGGCATGTACTCCCTCACATGTCACTCATGAAATTGTTATGCATGTACCCAGAACAGTGTTGTGATGTACTCTCCAATGGGTACACATGTCAATGTGTGATAGGGCTGAGCAACTCACAGTGTTGAATGTCTGACTACACAATGTGCATATTTCACTGTCTACTTTGCTTGGCTCATGCACATACTTGTTGTTTACGCACAGACTGTGCTCATTGTGTTGTTGATGTGTGCCCTGTTCGACTTACGCAAGTAGGTGTGGCAGGTACAGCAGCTAGGTAGGAGACAGTAGTGTTGCTGTTTCACACATATGCTGTATGAACTACTCTCAGGGCTGCTCATGTAAGATGTGGCCATATCCCTTTGGGCATTCACATAGTCAGATTTGTTTTGGAGGTACTTGCTGTGTGAAAAGTGGACAAGTGTACGACTATTGTAGCTGAAGGTGTCCCTACATGTAAGTTGGGCTGTAATCTGAACTGTGATGACAGTCATTGTTGGCGTTGTGTCAGTCAAAACGTAAGATGTCGGACACATCTCATGGTGGATTGCATTGCCATGTGTCCCCTTTCATCTCACCTAGGAGGAGACCAAATGTGCATCGTCCCTTCACAGTGCTGGCAGACATGGAGGATGAGGAGGTCATGCGGAAATTCCATCTGGATCGACCCACCCTACAAGACCTATGTGCTATGTTGGAGCCCCACCTGCGGCCTCGCACCAACGTCTAAGGTGATGGTGGCCCTGCATTTTTTTGCTACTGGATCATTCCAGTACACGGTGTCCATTGCAGGTGGGATGTCGCAACCTATGTTCAGCATGGTGCTACGTGATGTCCTGTCCGCTGTGATGACCTACAAGGACAGATATATCCATTTCCCCAGGAGGCAAGAGTTGGCGGCTGTGAAGAGGGATTTTTATGCCCTTGGGCACGGGATGTGCCCAAGGGCATATGCGGTGACCCAGTCCAACAGACGGATGCCATTAACATGGCAGTGTGGGGAAGGACAGTCAACAAAGTCAATGGCAAGGTGAAGAGGGGTGCCATCATGGCTGGCTCCTTGACTGGCGTTTGGCAGGTTCTTTGCCACGGGATCCTCCCTTGGATTTCTTTGGACGGCCCCTTGGTCGTTTGGCAAGGGCCGGTGGGGTCTGAGGAGTCCCCCCTCTCCGTGGCCACAGGGGAGGATGTGGAACTGTCATCCTGCGGGCTACCGGAGGGAGGTGGAGGTGTTGTTTGTGCCGCAGGCCTGTCCCTCAGAACCGCCACTAGCTGGCCCAAAAGGTCCACGATTTGGCCCATGCGGGTGTCTATGGACCTCAGCAGCAGGCGGAGCTCACGTGAATCTTCCAGAGCCTGGCCCGTTTGTCCCTGGGCCTGTTCATAGGCCCCAAGGACTCTGGTGATGTTGTCCAGGGCTTCGGTCCCAGTGTCCGGTTGGCTTAGACTCCCCCTTGCCCTCCCACCTGCCATGCTGTCACAGACCTGTTGCCTCTCCACTGTACGCACCCGCCTACTCTCCGTGCCCTCCTCAGTTGGTGGGGCGGGGTGGTCATCCTCTGGGGCAGGGAGAGTGTTGCAGGCAACACTGGTGGTGGTGGTGGTGGAGGCCGCACAGGTTGTTCCAGCAGGGGTCAGCGTAGTTGTTGTTGTTGCTGATGTGGTGGCGGGGGGACAGTGGGGTCCTGGGACCTGTTGCGCCCTGGCATGCCAGATGGGCCGGCTTCAAGCTCCGCATCCTCGAAATCCAGGGAGTCATCATCAGGGAGTCCATGTTCCAGGGTTGGAGATTGGCTCTGCAGGTTGGTGTTGTCATCCTCTGCAGTTAGTTCTTGGTCACCTGTGTGACAGAGGGAAAATGGTGTTCGATGTATCTTATTTACAGGTTATGCAACACACAGTTTACTAGTTCTCACATTGTATCTCTGCACAGTAATGTGCTTCATGACATGATGTGGAGGTACATACATTAATTTTCCATGGTGTGACATGTCAAGGGATACCATGCCCCACGTGCAGATTTTGTGATTACGAGGACATGTTGTCATCTGACAACTGGCGTCAATACGACTTGATGTGAAGCATCTTTGCTGATTACTCTGCCTGGCAGGCGTTACATCTGCGCATGAACTAGCCATTGTCATCTCATGCATACCTTTGTCATGTCCTGTGCTTTGATTTATTTGTTCTACAGACCATGCTTGCTTTGTTTTCATATAGTCCTTCAAGCTCAGCCCCCATGGAACTTACAGATAGCATTCAGTGCTGTGCATGTTTGTGCTCTGATTTGCTTCAACATGGGATTTGGTGAGTCACACTTTTGTTTCTGTGACAGTTACATATGCTTAGCTGTCTGCACACTGTAATTTGATATTGTATCTGTGTCAATTTTGGTGGGATGTGAGGGCTGGTGTTGTCATATGGCTCCATGCTTTTTGAGAGGAATGGTGGGGTGCATGCACTGTCTACTTACCTGTTCTGTTGTCACATTGGGGTGGACTTTCTGACACATCTCTCTGGGTGTGTGTTTAAGTGCTCCATCCTGCTCAGGGGTAGGACAGGGGGCCTGGTGGGAATTGTGGTGCAGGCCTCCCACCCCCAAACTGCCCTCCCTGGGAAGATGGCTACCTACCTGTTCGATGAAGTTGAACAATGCAATGGCTGACACATGCTTCTGGGTGTGTGTTTGAGTGCTCCATCCTGCTGAGGGGTGGGAAAGGGGGCCTGGTGGTAGTTGTGGTGAAGGCCTCCCACCCCCAAACAGCCCTCCCTGGGAAGATGGCTAGCTACCTGTTAGATGAAGTTGAACAATGCAATGGCTGACACATGCTTCTGGGTGGAGGGGGAGTGCTCCATCTTGCTGAGCTGTGGAACAAGGGGGCCTGGTGGGAGTTGTGGTGCAGGCCTCCTACCCCCAAACAGCCCTCCCTGGGAAGATGGCTACCTACCTGTTAGATGAAGTTGAACAATGCAATGGCTGACACATGCTTCTGGGTGGAGGGGGGAGTGCTCCATCTTGCTGAGCTGTGGAACAAGGGGGCCTGGTGGGAGTTGTGGTGCAGGCCTCCCACCCCCAAACAGCCCTCCCTGGGAAGATGGCTACCTACCTGTTAGATGAAGGTGAGCAATGCAATGTCTGCCACATGCTTCTGGGTGGGGGGGAGTGCTACATCCTGCTCAGGGGTGGGACATGGGTGCCTGGTGGGAGTTGTAGTGCAGGCCTTCCACCCCCAAACAGCCCTCCCTGGGAAGATGGCTACCTACCTGTTAGATGACGTTGAACTATGCAATGGCTGACACATGCTTCTGGGTGGGGGGGAGTGCTCCATCTTGCTGAGCTGTGGAACAAGGGGGCCTGGTGGGAGTTGTGGTGCAGGCCTCCACCCCCAAACAGCCCTCCCTGAGAAGATGGCTACCTACCTGTTAGATAAAGGTGAACAATGCAATGACTGCAACATGCTTCTGGGTGGGGGGAGTGCTACATCCTGCTCAGGGGAGGGACAGGGGTGCCTGGTGGGAGTTGTAGTGCAGGCCTCCCACCCCCAAACAGCCCTCCCTGGAAAGATGGCTACCTACCTGTTAGATGAAGTTAAACAATGCAATGGCTGACACATGCTTCTGGGTGGAGGGGGAGTGCTCCATCTTGCTGAGCTGTGGAAAAAGGGGGCCTGGTGGGAGTTGTGGTGCAGGCCTCCCACCCCCAAACAGCCCTCCCTGGGAAGATGGCTACCTACCTGTTAGATGAAGGTGAACAATGCAATGGCTGCCACATGCTTCTGGGTGGGGGGAGTGCTACATCCTGCTCAGGGGTGGGACAGGGGTGCCTGGTGGTAGTTGTAGTGCAGGCCTCCCACCCCCAAACAGCCCTCCCTGGGAAGATGGCTACCTACCTGTTAGATGAAGTTGAACAATGCAATGGCTGACACATGCTTCTTGGTGGGGGGAGTGCTCCATCTTGCTGAGGTGTGGAACAAGGGGGCCTGGTGGGAGTTGTGGGGCAGGCCTCCCATACCCAAACTGCCCTCACTGTGAAGATGGCTACCTACCTGTTAGATGGAGGTGAACTTTGCAATGGCTGCCACATGCTTCTGGGTGTGGGGGGAGTGCCACATCCTGCTCAGGGGTGGGACAGGGGTACCTGGTGGGAGTTGTAGTGCAGGCCTCCCACCCCCAAACTGCCCTCCCTGGGAAGATGGCTACCTACCTGTTAGGTGAAGGTGAACAATGCAATGGCTGACACATGCTTCTGGGGAGGGGCAGTGCTCCATCTTGCTGAGCTGTGGAACAAGGGGGCCTGGTGGGAGTTGTAGTGCTGGCTCCCTGTACACATGCAACCCTGGGAATGTTGCAGGCTACCTTTGTGGTGATTTAGATGGAGTGGATGTTACATCTGTGAGACCTGTGTTGGGTATTGTGGTGCAGATGAATGGACTTGGGCCTAGGGGGTGTAGCTTTGTGGTTGTGCAAGACAGTACATAGCAGTGTAATGGTATACATTTGTTTGTCCTTACCAGCCTGCACTCCCCCGGCTATTCCTGTGAGACTCTCTGGATGCAGTATGGCAAGCACCTTCTCCTCCCATGCAGTGAATGTTCTTGGTGGAATGGGAGGGCCACCGCCAGTCATCTGAGCCAGCTGACGGTTCTTGTTCTTCTTCTCTTTCACCACCCTCTTCAGGTCATGCCACGCTTAATGATTTCCTGCTTGGGGTGCGGGGTGGTCCCTACTCCATTGACCTGTTGACTATCCTTTCCCACATTTGTGCTCTTGTGGCTAATGGTGTCTGTTGGACCAGGGTACCAAACAATTGTGGTTCTACTCTGATTATCTCATCTACCATGACTGACAACTCACTCTGTGTGAATTTGGGCATTTTCTTTTGTGCCATGGTGTGTGCTGTGCAAATGTTTTGAGGTGCAGTTGTGTGGGGGGTGGTGGTGGTGTGGGGGGGTGTATGTGTGTTGTTGTGCTGGTGAGATGTGTGGTGTTTTGCCTATACAATGTGCTGCAGGGTTTGGTTCCTTCAGGGCTGGAGTAGTGCAAAGGATTCTGGTCAGGGAAGGGGCTGGTTTTATGCTCAGCTATGTGGGTGTGTCAAAATGGGGTATTGCTGTCAGGTCTGTTGTGTGGGTTGTCCTGGGATTTGTATTTTTGAAGATGCCATGGGGGTGTGTCATTGGGGTGTGTAAGGTATTTTTGGGAGCTAGTTTGATGTGTGCACTTGGTGGCCTTGTTGTGTGTTTTTTTTGTCGACCGCCATATTTGTCACGGAGCGTCCGCAGTGGTGGCTATGCAACAGCCCTTGCGCCGGCTCTTCCATTCATCACTGTTTGCGATCGCGGCGGTCGGAAACAGCGGAACTTCCCGCTGTCACATTGAGGGAATCCTAATTTTACGTGCAGTCACTCCGCTGGCCTCTCGGCGATTTAGTGTGTTTCCGCCGCGAATCCGACCGACGCAGACGGATTTTCACCAGCTCCGCCCGCTACTGGCGGTCTTTCGTGGCGTCGTTCCACCGCAGTCTGGATTTTTGGGCGGTTGATCCTAATCGGACCGCCGGTGTTGCTGCGGTACCAGCGGACGGTTGATTTCTGCTACCATGGCGGTCGGGGTGGTTTTCCGACCGCCATCCTAATAGACCCCTACGTTTGAGGATGTAACATGGTCTGAGGGGCTCTCTTTTGTCACGTTGGATGTTACCAGCCTCTATACGTGCATTAAGAAACAGTTTGGCCTCCATGCCCTCACTCATTTTCTAAAAAACAGAACAGCGGACTGGTATGAACATAATGAGATGCTCCTAGAGATGACAGATCTCATCTTATCAAAGAACTATTTTTTACACAGCGGACACTGGCACCACCAGCTCCAAGGGAACGCAATGGGTTCAAAATTTGCCCCATCATACGCAGGACTATTTATGGGCTGGTGGGAATCAGAACATGCATGGGGCCGTCATGCCTCCCCCTGGATAGAAAACATAATTTTCTGGGGGAGGTACATAGATGATGTGTTGGTCATCTGGAATGGTTGCGTGGAACAACTGAGGGACTATTTTGCCTTCTTGAACAACAACCCATACAATGTTACTCTTACGATGACACATCGACAAGATAGGATCGACTTCCTAGACATCACTTTTTATGCCAAGGAGAGACGTATCCACAGTACACTATACCGTAAGCCCACAACTAGTAATAGCACACTACACACTACCAGCGCGCACCCAAGAGCCACAGTCAATAACATCCCCTATGGTGAGATGGTGAGGGTACACAGAAATTGTAGTGAGACTGATACCTACACGACCGACCTGGAGGCGACTAAAGATCGCTTCAGGAAAAGAGGATATAAGGAAAGGGTTCTGCAACATGCAGAACGTAGGATCAGCCAGAGATCTAGGGCAGATACTTTACAGCAATACCAGACAAACACCAAGACACCAGACAGGACATCCAAAATTAATTTTGTCACTAAATATAGTAAACACAGCCAGGGCATTTACAAAACGCTTGCAAAACATTGGCCCTTGCTACATGAAGTGCCAGGCCTTAAGGACCTGATTTCGCCAAAGCCTAGCAAAACATACCGACGTGGCACTACTCTAAGGGATATGTTATGCCCAAGTTACATCAAATCGAAACAACCAGTTGGGAATTGGCTGACCAAACAGACACTTGGCTTCTTCACATGTACGGAGTGCAACATTTGCCAATATGGCAAAAACAAGCTTAAGCAGTTCCAATACAACACCGAACAGGTTTACACCATCCGTCAGACCATTACCTGCAAATCATCCTTCATAATGTATGTAATTGATTGCAGTTGCAATACTATTTACGTAGGGAGCACAGTTAGAGCTCTCAAAATCAGGATTCAAGAACATGTGCAAGCTATTAAATTACAAGACATCAGGTATCCCATGACTGCGCATATGGCGGCACAACATGCAGGCAAACCGGACATATGGTTCCATGCAATAGACCATGTCCCTCAAAGTTCAAGGGGGGGGGCAGGGAGCTGGCCCTTCGACGCAACAAAGCAGGCTGGATTTGCTGCTTGCATAGCGTCATGATGGGGCACAATACAGATGAGGAATTGCATTACTTTCTATAGCTACAAAACACTTGATCCCGGTTCCAGAACAAGATACTTAATATATCGGTTACACATCACTCTGTTGTTTTATCATTCTTTGAAACTGCCTTAGATGATAATTGGCACTCCTACCTGATGTTTATTTATAACTGTACTGCTCTCCCAACAAACTACATCATGTAAGGGAGTAATGTGCACACACAACAGGAAACTTACCAATCTCTCCCGTGTAAAGACCTTTGTCACTACTTGTTTTTACTACTATATTGCTTTATGTTTTTCTTTGTCACGTAATTATGTACTCTAAGAATGTATGGTTTTATTTCTATCTAGGAGGTCCACATATCTTAGATGAGTATCTATCCTGAATGAAATTGTCTCACATTCACAGGTATCATTAGATAGTCAGGTTAACCGCTGTCCAACAATGTACTACATAGTATACTAACTTTAGGAGGGCGTTCACTGTTAACATTATATCATAAACAAATCACCTTCCCTTACTTGGGATTTTTGAATCGTATCACTTTTACCTGACCAACTTGATTGGATATTTTCATGTCACAAAATTCACATTTATAAATTTTGTATTTCCTCTATCCGTATCTATGGGGTAATCATTTCTTCTGTCTGACCTTTTCTTCTCTTCGCCATGGTACCTAGTGCTGTGGGTCCCTGGCCCATGACACTCTCACTCATAGGGCATACATTCTATTCAACCCTTCAGGCTTTGAGTCCTTTTAACATACTTTTTAGACACTCCCCAGATACTCAAGAGCGTGTCCTAGGTAACCACGCAGGATTTGTATAGCGTAATGACGATGATTTGGTTTTTAACCCCTTCGGTGCTCATGACGAGCTGGACTCGTCATGGCACACAGTGCTCGTGTGCTCATGACGAGTCCAGCTCGTCATAAGACCCACCCACGGGGGAAGCGCTGGCGCTCCCCGTGGGGATCCGATCGTTGGGTTTTTTCGGGAAGGTAGGGGAAGGGCTTCCCCTGCCTCCCCCGCCCCGCCCCCTTCAATGACATCAGCGCACCTCGCGCTGACGTCATTGGGGGTTTCCCTTGTTTCCCGACGCGCTGGAAGCCATTTGCTTCCAGCGCGTGGGGAATAAGGTAAGTTTTGGCTCGGGAGGGGGGTTTGAAAGAAAGAGGCATCGAGGAAAGGAAAACCCTTTCCTTTCCCTCGATGCCTCTTTGTGCATTCCTGCTGCACGATCATGCGATCGTGCAGCAGGAATGCCCACTAAACACCAGGGAATTTTTTTTTTTTTTTTTAAATGTATAAATACTGTTTCAGGGAGCGGCCCCTTGGGCAAGGGTCGCTCCCCCTTTGGGGGCCATATGTATTTGGTGCTCTGCCCCACTGGGGGGGGCAGTTTTTCCTATTGTAGCCCACTAGACCACCAGGGAGAAACGGTGGGGAGTGGCCCCTTGGGCAAGGGTCACTCCCCTTTGGGGGTATTGTGGCAGATCGACCAAATGATATAGTGCCCACTATTTTATTTATTTATTTTATGTAATGCGTTTTTATATAGCGCAGACTTTACCCGAAGGTGTCAGAGCGCTTCACAATAGGGAGAATGGCAGTGCATACACCACCCCTCATGTGAAACAAAAGAGGCATCGATGCCTCTTATGTGCATTCCTGTCTAAATACTGTTTTGGGGAGCGGCCCCTTGGGCAAGGGTCGCTCCCCTTTTGGGGGTCATATGCTTTTGGTGCTCTGACCCCCTGGGGCCTTGAATCGGGCAAGTATTGTGCACTGGCCTGGCAGGTTGCTGGCAGTGCATACACCACCCCGTGTGTGGCAGCCCGGGCTGAAACAGCTTCCGGGCACACACACATGTGCATGATATAGAGGTATACTGCAATAAGTGGCACTCAGAACACAATGAAGAGCGAACTAGAGGGGGCTGAGAGTGAAAGTATAGTGTGTTTGGAAGAGAAGAGATTTGAGGTCAGCTTTGAAGATCCGGGTAGAGGAGGTGGCACGGAGCAATGGGGGAAGCGATTCTCACCGGATTGCGCCATCGATCTTTCCCTTTTGAAGAGGGGGGTGCGCAAGCAGAAGCTTTTCCGCATTGCGAGCCACCGGACAATTTCAATTTATTCGGCAGGTAACGAGGGAGGACGTGTGTAAGGCTTTGTGTGTGATGCAGGCAGTTTTGTAAATAGATCTTGCCTCGATCGGAAGCCATCGAAGAGAGGACAGGATAGGAGTGACGTGGTCGCTTCGTTTAGACCCTGAAATGAAGCGAGCTGCTGAATGGAGGATGGATTTGAGAGGGAGAGGTGGGATTTTGGTAGGCCCTTCAGAAGAGAATTGCAATAATCCAGTCTTGAGAGAACCAGAGATTGTACTAAGGTTTTTAAGTCTTTCTCCGGGAAGAACCGACGGATCCCCCATAGAAGGCGCAACTGGTAACGTGCGTTCTTAGCAATAGAGTTGATGTGGGAGATTAGGTTGAGTCTTTTGTCAAGAATGACACCAAGGTATTTAGCGCTGTCGACAATGATGGGTTTGTTGTTGAGTAGGTTCAGCTGATCCATCCAAGATTGAACAGGAGGAGGTGAGAGAGAGGTAGAGAGGAGGAGGAATTCAGTTTTGGCGGGATTCAGAATGAGTTGGTGAGCTAACATCCAGTTGTGAATAGAGTTGAGAGTAGAGTTGAGTAGTGAGAGATCGTGTGCGGAAGATAAAGGTATCTTCCCACTAGTCCACCAGGCATTTATTTGTGGAGAGTGACCCCTTGGGTGGCAGAATAGCAGTTTGTTTTTAGGCCCATCTGCCCCCAAGGAGGGCAGAAGCCACTAGACACCAGGGGTTTTTAATTTTTGTGTTGGGGAGTGGCCAAAAGGGCAAGGGTTGCTCCCCTTTTACGGGGGTGAATATTTTATTTATACTCTTTGGCCCACCTACCCCTTAGCTTGGCTGGTGCATTGTGTGTGGACTGGTGCATTATTTGCATATGTGATTGTAATGTTTTTTTCTCCTTTTTATTCTAGTGTAAAGCTTTTGATTCCTGTTTGCGGTTTCGGCAGTGGTTGTTCTGCAGTTTTGCGTAATTGCATTTATTTGGTAAGAAAAATATTTTTGTTGTGTGTACTCCAAATGAGTATTATTGTCATGCATGAATGAATTTTTTGTAAGTGGTGTCATAATGGCAGCATATTTGTTAGTGTTCAGAGCATGAAATTCTTTGCGATGTTTTGCATTGTCTTATGTGTAATTTTTTTCTTCTTTTTTAGTGGGATATTGATGATCCGTACTGTGTCTGTGCAGAGTAGGTGGTGGTGAGTCTAGCTGCTTCTGTCACGTGAGTGGTATAGTGTTGGAGTATATAGGTCTTTGTGATAAAGCTACATTTTGTTTATTTCTTTTTTTACAAAGGGTTTGTTGTTGTTGACTTGTTTGACAAGTAACCTTTATTAGTAAGCATTATGGCTAGCCGTAGAATTACTGCTCAGCAGGTGGTTGGTTTGCTTCTTGAATCTTCCTCTGAGCAGGATTATGAGACTGACAGTGCGTCTGAGGGAGAGGAGGGAGGGAAGATTCAGGCAGTGAGTTTTCTCTCCACATGGAATCATCGGATGATGAAGGTACTCTCAGTGCAGATGAAGTGCCTGATTTAGAGGAGGCTACTACTGTGCCGATGGTGCAAGAGGCATCTGGATTGCAGCCTGGGGCTGCTAGGCTTCCTACTGGATGTGCTGGACTCTGGGTTGATCCAAACATGGTGCAGCCGGTGTTGCCTGCCTTTAGTGGTTATGCAGGGTGTAGAGTGGATTGTGAACATTATTTGCCTATACAGTATTTTCAGTTGTTTATGGATGATGTATTTTTGGGTGAGATTGTTGAGCAGACTAATTTGTATGCTGAACAGTTTTTGAGGGACAACAGTGCCAGACTTAGGCCCCATTCTAGAGCTACCCGGTGGAGTCCCACAAATCTGGAAGAGATGAAGAAGTTTTTGGGTTTGACTTTTTTGATGGGTTTGATAAGGAAGCCGTCCATGTGTTCATATTGGTCTACCAGTCCCTTGATGGCAACGGCCATATTTCCTGCAGTTATGACTCGTGATCGGTATTTACTTTTGCTTCGGATGCTGCATTTTGTTGATAATGGTTTTGCGTTGCCACGAGATCACCCTGAATGTGACCGTCTTTTTAAGATTCGGCCTGTTCTTGATCACTTTGTAGATCGATTTTCAGAGATCTATACTCCAGGGAAAGAAATATCTATTGATGAGTCTTTGGTCCTGTTCAAGGGCCGTTTGGTTTTTAGGCAGTACATTCCTAGCAAGAGGGCACGCTATGGAATTAAGCTGTATATGTTGTCTGAGAGTAGGACAGGATATGTTTTTAATTTGCGTGTGTACACTGGTAGGGATTCCACTATTGACCCCCTGGTTGTCCGTCCACTTTTGGAGTTTCAGAGAAAATTGTGTGGGATCTTGCTAGAGGACTGTTTAACAGAGGCCACCATTTGTACCTTGATAACTTCTACACTGCTGTGCAATTGTTTAAGGAATTGTTCAAAGTGGACACTTTTGCTTGTGGCACAATCTGCTCTAACCGTAAAGGTTATCCAAAAGAGCTTGTTTGCAAAAAACTTCAGAGGGGACAGTGCAGTGCCTTGCGTAGTGAGGAACTGCTAGCTGTGAAATTTGTGGACAGGAGGGATGTGTACATGCTGACTACCATCCATGATGAGAGTACTTCACCTGTGGCTGTTTGGGGTCAGATTGCTGAAGTGCGCAAACCTGTGTGCATTTTAGACTACAATAAGCACATGGGTGGTGTTGATAGAGTAGATCAGAGGTTGGAACCTTACACTGCTATTCGTAAGTCTTACATTTGGTATAAGAAGTTGGCCATCCATCTCTTCAATTTAGCAACTTTCAATGCTTTTGTTGTGTTCAAGGAGTGTTCTCCTGCGTCAAAGTTGACTTTTGTTCAGTTTCAGGAGTCTGTCATAGGCAGCCTTGTTGTTGTGGAACAGGCAAGTGTTCCTAGAGTTGGAGTGGTGGAGGATGTGGCTCGATTGAAAGATCGCCACTTTCCTGATCACATTCCTCCTACACCCTCAAAAGACTTTCCCACTAGGAGATGTAGAGTCTGTTGGCGAAGAGGTACGCGGAAGGAGACTCGTATGTACTGCCCTGAGTGTCCTTCTAACCCTGGGCTGTGTGTGCCTGCTTGTTATAGAGCGTACCACAAGCAAAAGAATTATTGGGAGCAACCATGAGTGGTAAAGTGAACTGCCTGGTCTGTAATGTTTAAGAATTGTTGTTCTGTTTCAAGGTTGGCATTAGTGCAATGTATTTAGTTTCTGATTTTGTGTTAGTAGATTTGTATCTATTTGCAATTTGTTTGTGTTTTCTTTTTTGTATAAAAAAATCCTAAATGTGATGGTGGTGTGTGTAGGCTCGTGCTTGGCTGGCGGTGTGCGTGGAGTGGCGCTTGGCTGGCGGTGTGCGGGGAGTGGCTCTTGGCTGGCGGTGTGCGTGGAGTGGTGCTTGGCTGGCGGTGTGCGTGGATTGGCGCTAGGCTGGCGGTGTGCGTGGAGTGGCGCTAGGCTGGCGGTGTGCGTGGAGTGGCGCTAGGCTGGCGGTGTGTGTGGAGTGGCGCTTGGCTGGCGGTGTGCGTGGAGTGGCGCTTGGCTGGCGGAGTGCGTGGAGTGGTGCTTGGCTGGCGGTGTGCGTGGACTGGCGCTCGGCTGGCAGTGTGTGAGTAGTGACTTGCTGCTGTTCACTACACACACTGCTAGCCGAGCGACACTCCACGCAATCCATCAGCTTGTGTGGTTGCTGTGTTAGGAATGTGGGCGTGTGAAAGTGATGGGCCCTTGAATGGCGCTGTCTGCTGGTGTGAGTGTTGTAATGTGATGGGCCCGCGGCTGGTGGTGTGAATGGTTTTGTATTTGTCACACGTATGAAAGGTGTATGAATGGCCTGTAAAGAGGTTGGTGCCTTGTCGTGGCTTTACAGCTCACGAGCTGTGAGTCAATGGTTCAGTTTCTCGTCCTTTCAATTATTAACAGTGCATTTCATTTTTGTGAAATCACTTGTTAATACAATTGTATATACTGAACCATCACTCACCCTCGTGCCAAATCCAACCAGTATGTGTGTGTGTGCTTGAGGATTAGATGGCTGTGCAGTAATATTTATTTTTTGTCTTTCTCAAGCAGGGTGTACCTTGTCCCTTTTTGTGAATGTTGTAATGTGTTTGTTTCGGTGCCTGGGGGTGTGAATGGTCTTGTGTGTATCACGTATGAAAGGTGTGTGAATGGCCTGTAAAGCGGTTGGGGCCTTGACGTGGCTTTACAGCTCACGAGCTGCGAGTCACTGGTTCCGTTTTTGTCCTTTCAATTATTGACAGTGCATTTCATTTTTGTGAAATCTCTTGTTAATAAAATTGTATATACTGAACCATCACTTGCCCTCGTGCCGAATCCAACCAGTATGTGTGTGTGCTTGAGGAATAGATGGCTGTGCAGTAATCTTTGTCTTTTTAGTCTGTCTGCCAAGGTGTACATTCCGTCTAAGAATAACCTACCAACTGTAGATATTGTCGTAAACGAAACACCCATGGGAGTACATGGTGATATCTTTCTTGTGGATCCCAACAAGTTATGGTACCCACAATGTCCTGCAAACCTCAAAATGTCTGTCACATTTTCCTTGCAATATTGTGCCAAAATTTTCACGCTGCAGAAATAAACAACACATTATCTCAAAATGACCTGGTTTTGCAAGGGGGTCACCTGGGTTTTGGCCCGGGCTCGGCGGCCACATAGGGAAACCTACCAAACCCACACATTTCTGAAAAGTAGACACCCGGGGGCTTCCAGGGAGGTATGGCTTGCGTGGATCCCCCAACGTTTCCTTACCCAGAATCCCCTGCAAACCTCAATTTTAGCTGAAAAAATCACTTTTTCACACATTTTTGTGTGGGAAAGTGTGGCATCACTGGCCTCACACAAATTTCCTACCACCCAGCGTTCCCCCAGGTCTCCCAATAAAAATGGTGCCTCACTTGTGTGGGAGGCCCAAGTACCCGCGACAGGCAAGGGCCCACAACGTATTGAGGCGACCTCAAAATGGCCTTTCACAAAACGACCTGGTTTTGCAAGGGGGTCACCTGGGTTTTGGCCCTGTGCTCGGCGGCCATCTAGGAAACCTACCAAACCCACACATTTCTGAAAAGTAGACACCCAGGGGCTTCCAGGGAGGTATGGCTTGCGTGGATCCCCCAACGTTTCCTACCCAGAATCCCCTGCAAACCTCAATTTTAGCTGAAAAAATCACTTTTTCACACATTTTATGTGGGAAAGTGTGGCATCACTGGCCTCACACAAATTTCCTACCACCCAGCGTTCCCCAGGTCTCCCGATAAAAATGGTGCCTCACTTGTGTGGGAGGCCCAAGTACCCGCGACATGTAAGGACACAAAACGTTTTGAGGCAACATCAACATTGCCTATCAAAAAACGTGATTTTTTTCAGCTAAAATTGAGGTTTGCAGGGGATTCTGGGTAAGGAAACGTTGGGGGATCCACGCAAGCCTCACTACGTTGTGGGCCCTTGCCTGTCGCGGGTACTTGGGCCTCCCACACAAGTGAGGCACCATTTTTATCGGGAGACCTGGGGGAACGCTGGGTGGTAGGAAATTTGTGTGAGGCCAATGATGCAACACTTTCCCACACAAAATGTGTGAAAAAAGTGATTTTTTCAGCTAAAATTGAGGTTTGCAGGGATTCTGGGTAAGAGAACGTTGGGGGATCCACGCAAGCCATACCTCCTGGAAGCCCCGGGTGTCTACATTTCAGAAATGTGTGTGTTTGGTAGGTTTCCCTAGGTGCCGGCAGAGCTAGGGTTCACAAACTACAGCTAGGCACTTTGCCAAAAAGGGTCATTTTTCACTGCGAAATTGAGGTGTGACCACGTTGCGTTTGCGCCGTTTCCTGTCGCGGGCACTAGGCTGACCCACACAAGTGAGGTACCATTTTTCTCAGAAGACTTTGGGGAACGCGGGGTGGGTGGAAATTTGTGGATCCACGCAGATTCCAGAACTTTCCACCACAGAAATGTGGGGAAAATGTGGTTTTTTGACAATTTTTTATGTTTGCAAGGGATTCTGGGTAACAGAACCTGGTGGGAGGCAGTCAAGTCACCCCATCCTGGATTCCCCTGGGTGTCTAGTTTTCAAAATTCTATAGGTTTGCTAGGTTTCCCTAGGTGCCGGCAGAGGTAGGGTTCAAAAACTACAGCTAGGCACTTTGCAAAAAAGGGTCATTTTTCACTGCGAAATTGAGGTGTGACCACGTTGCGTTTGCGCCGTTTCCTGTCGCAGACACTAGGCCGACCCACACAAGTGAGGTACCATTGTTCTTGTAAGACTTTGGGGAACGCGGGGTGGGTGGAAATTTGTGGATCCACGCAGATTCCAGAACTTTCCACCACAGAAATGTGGGAAAATGTGTTTTTGACAATTTTTTATGTTTGCAAGGGATTCTGGGTAACAGAACCTGGTGGGAGGCAGTCAAGTCACCCCATCCTGGATTCCCCTGGGTGTCTAGTTTTCAAAAATGTATAGGTTTGCTAGGTTTCCCTAGGTGCCGGCAGAGGTAGGGTTCAAAAACTACAGCTAGGCACTTTACCAAAAAGGGTCATTTTTCACTGCGAAATTGAGGTGTGACCACGTTGCGTTTTGCGCCGTTTCCTGTCGCAGGCAATAGGCCGACCCACACAAGTGAGGTACCATTTTTCTCGTAAGACTTTGGGGAACGCAGGGTGGGTGGAAATTTGTGGATCCACGCAGATTCCAGAACTTTCCACCACAGAAATGTGGGGAAAATGGGGTTTTTGGACAATTTTTTATGTTTGCAAGGGATTCTGGGTAACAGAACCTGGTGGGAGGCAGTCAAGTCACCCTATCCTGGATTCCCTGGGTGTCTAGTTTTCAAAAATGTATAGGTTTGCTAGGTTTCCCTAGGTGCCGGCAGAGGTAGGGTTCAAAAACTACAGCTAGGCACTTTGCAAAAAAAGGGTCATTTTTCACTGCGAAATTGAGGTGTGACCACGTTGCGTTTTATGCCGTTTCCTGTCGCGGGCACTAGGCCGACCCACACAAGTGAGGTACCATTTTTCTCAGAAGACTTTGGGGAACGCGGGTGGGTGGAAATTTGTGGATCCACGCAGATTCCAGAACTTTCCACCACAGAAATGTGGGGAAAATGTGGTTTTTTGACAATGTTTTAGGTTTGCAAGGGATTCTGGGTAACAGAACCTGGTGGGAGGCAGTCCAGTCACCCCATCCTGGATTCCCCTGGGTGTCTAGATTTCAAAAATGTATAGGTTTGCTAGGTTTCCCTAGGTGCCGGCAGAGCTAGGGTTCAAAAACTACAGCTAGGCACTTTGCCAAAAAAGGGTCATTTTTCACTGCGAAATTGAGGTGTGACCACGTTGCGTTTTGCGCCGTTTCCTGTCGCAGGCACTAGGCCGACCCACACGAGTGAGGTACCATTTTTCTCAAAAGACTTTGGGGAACGTGGGGTGGGTGTAAATTTGTGGATCCACACAGATTCCAGAACTTTCCACCACAGAAATGTGGGGAAAATGTGGTTTTTTGGACAATTTTTTAGGTTTGCAAGGGATTCTGGGTAACAGAACCTGGTGGGAGGAAGTCAAGTCACCCCATCCTGGATTCCCCTGGGTGTCTAGTTTTCAAAAATGTATAGGTTTGCTAGGTTTCGCTAGGTGCCGGCAGAGCTAGGGTTCAAAAACTACAGCTAGGCACTTTGCCAAAAAAGGGTCATTTTTCACTGCGAAATTGAGGTGTGACCACGTTGCGTTTTGCGCCGTTTCCTGTCGCAGGCACTAGGCCGACCCACACAAGTGAGGTACCATTTTTCTCGTAAGACTTTGGGGAACGCGGGGTGTGTGGAAATTTGTGGATCCACGCAGATTCCAAAACTTTCCACCACAGAAATGTGGGGAAAATGTGTTTTTTTGACAATTTTTAGGTTTGCAAGGGATTCTGGGTAACAGAACCTGGTGGGAGGAAGTCAAGTCACCCCATCCTGGATTCCCCTGGGTGTCTAGTTTTCAAAAATGTATAGGTTTGCTAGGTTTCCCTAGGTGCCGGCAGAGCTAGGGTTCAAAAACTACACCTAGGCACTTTGCAAAAAAGGGTAATTTTTCATTGTGAAAATGTGGTACGTCCACGTTGCATTTTGAGCCATTTCCTGTTGTGGGCACAAGGGCTACCCACACAAGTGAGGTACCATTTTTATCGGGAGACTTAGGGTAACACAGAATTGTAGAGCAACTGTTATTACCTATTGACTTTCGATGCATTTCTGCCTTCCAAATGAAAGACAATGTGTAAAAAATAAGTCATTTTGAAAAATGACCTATAATTCTCATGCTAGTATGGGTACTCCCAATTTCGGAAATGTGCAAATATCTACTGTTTCTAAAATCTACATTTTGTTCCCATTTCAGAAATACATAGGTGTCTTTCATAACAATTTTTCCATGTATACATTTTCCCAAAATAATTGCTATATACCCGGTACATAATAAAAAACCATTGCAAGATGCTGCTCAATTATTGGCTCTGGGTTCGTCGGGTTCTTGGTGAACCTACAAGTCCTATATATCCCCACAACCAGAAAGGTCCAGCGGATATAACGGTATATTGCCTTCAAATAGCTGTCATAATTAGAAGAAGTTACAGGTGAAAACGTTTACACAAATGGCTGTTTTTTTCAACTAATTTTCAATTTTTCCTTTATTTAACTGTTAGTTTCTATAAGGAAAACTTTAAGGATCTACACAAATGACCCCTTGCTGAATTCAGAATTTTGTCTACTTTTCAGAAATGTATGGCTTTCCAGGATCCATTATTGGTTTCATACCCATTTCTACCATTAACTGGAAGGAGGTTGAAAGCACAAAAATAGCAAAAATAGGCTATGTCCCAGAAAAATGCCAAAACTGTGTAAAAAAGTTGGTTTTCTTACAAAAGTCTGCTTGTCCCTGAAAGCTGGGAAGATGGTGATTTCAGCACCACAACCCCTTTTTGATGCCATTTGCAGGGAAAAATCAAGACGCTTTCATCTGTAGCCCTTTTTCGCATTTTTCCCAAAAAAAACAAAATTTAGCTGTATTTTGACTAATTTCTGGGTCCCCTCCAGGGGAATCCACAAACCCTGGGTACCTTTACAATCCCCATGATGTTAGAAAAAAAGGACGCAAATTTGGCATGGATACCTTATGTGGTCAAAAAGTTACAGGGGCCTAAGCGCGCACTACCCCAAATAGCCAAAAAAAGGCTTAGCACAGGGGGGGAAAAGGCCTAGCAGCGAAGGGGTTAAACTTGGACACCTTTCTTGGACAATCCCTCACCTTTGGCACGGGCGCGTCTCACGTGGCCACGCCAAACGTAGCTTAATAGACTACGGCGGGCCCGCGTCCCACATCACTACTGAAGAGGACAAGAACACGAACGGTCCTGTCTTCATTTCGATACGGTGAGTACAGGTTCTTATTCTGAATCTGCTGTGCTTTGGGAGTCGAGGGGTTCCCTTCCTTGATGACCATACTGCAAGGAAGTTCCCATGCCCCGGCCCGTTTCTCTATGGCCACAGTTAATCGCAAGTGCGATTCGGGTGTGCCTCATGGTCTTGCACACAGAACGAGAGGGGTTTACTGTCATGGGCATTTTATTATTATTGAATTGCCTTTTTGTTATTATTGCGACATCCAACAACCCGACCCACGTTCGGTCCTGTCTTTGACTCGATACGGTGAGCAGGGGTTTTTATTTAAACATGGTTGTGCACTGGGAATCGAGGGGTTCCTTCTTCTTTTGATGGCCATAACTGCAAGTTAGTTCCTATGCCCCGGCCTGCTTTTCTGTGGTCAAAGATAATTGCTAGTGAAACTCGGGTGCACTTCATGGTTTTTTACCTAGAACGAGAGGGGTTTACTACTATGGACATTTTATTATTAAACTACCGTTTCTGTTATAGCCTCGATATCTACTAAACAAACTCACATGAATTTAGTAATACAAAATCGTACGTGGACCATGGAACCTCTCTCCGGGAGCCTTCCCTGTAATGTCTCCTCTTTATAAGATACCTTGCCTGGTGATTGGCCTTTATATGAGCGAGCGGACCTTGGGAGCTCTGTTTACCAACTACAGTTTCCGCCCTTCCGATGATTTATAGCTAGGGCACTAGATACTTATTCTGTTCGTAAGCCTATTACTTTGCAACTATTTAATACTTCCCCTTTCTAAACTCATTTAAACTCTTGGAAATTTCTGATAGCGTTTACATCACAATGGATAGCATTTTGGTTGAGAGGAGTGTTTATGCCTCCAAACCGCTAAAACAGACGTAGTACTCTCGCTAGCAGGAGGTCTATTTCTCCTCATTGCCTGCTATCTTTCTTTACAGGCACAGTAGCCTTTACATTTTTATACTGTCCCTGGATCCAGGAGGGTACAGTTTCCTTATAGGACCATTACAGTCTCCTACTATCTTCGACTATAGATGATTAGACTTATTTGCGAAGGTATGTTGTCCTAGTAACTTTACATTTCTTGGGTGACACCTTGCTCCAACTTTTGGATAGACTTGTTACCTTTATTTTTTCGGTGGAACTAAGACTTTTTCCACATGGGGCTTGGTGTTCTATCCATTACACTTATTTGACCTTTAACTCATTCTTAAACCTATTCTATTTGCTGTGTTCTAAACTTGCTCACTCTCCTTCCTATGGTATTATACTGTGAACACAATTTCTGTGAATTGTATATGTTCATTTCACTAAACTCTTTTTAACTATCCTCATTGGCATAGTGTTGATGTGTCCCTGTCATGCTGGCATTTTAAATGTAATGTGGTTCATGTAGTAATTTGTTTCATAGGCAAATCTTTTCTGCCCTTCCAAGTGTTAAACATTTGTATGTTGTCACGTGTCCTATGTCCATCTGTGGTTATTTATGTTGTACTATACACTATGGGGCCGATTCCGATCTCGGCCGGTAGGGCACCGAATCGGATTCGGCTTAACCGGATCCGATTCGGAGCCCTCTTTCCCGACCGATTCGAACGTGCGTCCGGGTGAGCGAGTACGATGCGAGCGCACGCGAAATCGCCGACCGACTCTTTTTCTGGTCCGAACCGCTCCGACCGACTCGCACGGACACGACTCGCACCGCGCAATGGAGACGTTCCCCGGCCGGGCAAGTACGATGCGCGCCTCGAGCAGTCCGACCGACTCGCGCCGTCCGGCTCCAAAGGGCAGTCGGAGCCGGACTTTGGGGGTCCATGTCGGACCCCCCTGTACGCGTAGCCACGCGAGTCGCACACAGGGGGGGGACCCATGGGTCCCCCCTACCTGTGCATGTATGGCGCGATTCACATCGACGTGTACCCGCTGTAGGGGGCGCCCTTGTTCGCCTCGCACCCATTGAGTCAATGAGAGCCCGCGTACGCATTGTACGACCGGCTCCCATTGACTTCAATGGGAGTCCGACCGAATCGAGTCCGATTGCATGCGTACGCATCGTACTCGTTCAGTCGGGCTGCTAGAGTCCGATTCGGTCGGAAATCTCTTCGGGTCCGGCTCGGTCGGAGTGATTTCTGGCCTGAATCGGAATCGGCCCCTATATGTTTTATGTATTTCACAGCCCTGATGAAGTCCACAACAGTTGGACGAAATGCGTCGGCTGTGTGGCTGTTATTTTATCGAACTGGAAGAATAAAGAAACTGTTTATATACTATCAACAGTGGATGGACATAATCTTTCTTGTGTCGGTGGTGCATTCCACATTTGTGTGAATATATTAAAGAATGTTTACTTGAAAATTCAAATGCATAGCTTACATATTTCCCACAAGAATCACATGCGGTCTTGTCAACGCAATTCATTTGATCGGAAATAGGAAAAGTTGTGGTTTTTTTTATTCTATTAAATATGTCTTGTGGTTCTGATTTACCTTTTAGATTAGAAAATGCCAGTTAGCCTTACAATGCATTTTTGGGTTTCCAATGTGAAAAATCAAATACAAACAATCAAAAAGATAAGCTTTGAAACTGCGTTTGTTATGAAGAATGTGTGAATATGCGGCGAGAAAGTAATATAGATCTTGATTGATAATTGATTTATAACAAAACAGACTTAAGTGGTGAAGTATGTTAGTTACACATTCATAATGTGATAAATGATGACACCTAACGGTTCTGAAAATGATAAGGATATCAGATTTCACTCAGACATGCGGACTAGCTCGATGAAGGAAAATTAACCACATACATTGATCTGGATGACTTTTGGTTCTTATTATTGACCACGAAATGTGTGGTTCAGTTGTTTATTTTACATTCAGCTTTGGGTAGCAACTGCAGAGTTCATTGCTCACTTCGCACCTAGCAGCCATCCAGTCAGTTCAATGTGCCCAGCAATACTTCATCCACATAAAGGGGGTTTGATCCAATAAGGCCAACTCATATGGGGAGGGATTAGTACAACATAATGCAAAATTTATAAACCCCACGTGCCCATCAATATACACCGACTTTCATAACACAACATCCATTTTAATCCAGTGTGTTCGAGAGTTTATCTCATGTTTTTACTTTATGTGCTTCTTTTTATCAGAGATATGTACAATTTATCTTAATCTCTTCATCTGCAGTACAAAAAGACAATGACACTATAAACAATATTGAATGAACATGACTAAATCTTCAAAAAGGAAAAAAACAAATAGTCAAAACATCACATAACAATTCTACACAGCTTTTAGACCAAATCCAAAGTTTCTTAGAGTTCGTGATATGAAGCCCACTTGTCTTTCGTTCAGCAATACTTCCTGGCGTATCTGGCTGCTGTGTGCTTTTCTCCCCGATTAAGTTAAGAACTTGCTGACTACAAGGAGCATGTGACATGATTGTGAGGAGGGCATTGCTAAGGCGAGAAGCTGAGGAATTGGGAGAAGTTATGGAGGGAATTAGCCCTGCAATTTACTTAGAATCTTTCGAGAACTCAAAGAGTTTTGCCGACGGTAGCCACAACTCTGAAACAAAAGTCAACCATAGTAAAGTCTGAGTAGGTCCTGGGTGTTGGAGTAGATGTGTCTTGTCCAACAAATATTAGCAGAAGAGCTGAAGAAAGAGTAAAAAATAATTTAAAAAAGAACGTATAAGAAGGTATTTGGAAAAAATATCGGAAAAATAATGTGAAACAAAAATATTGTGTCAAGAATAGTGAGATGTCAGGTATATTGAAGGTAAAAATATTGTTTTAAGTGCTGTTTTTAAAATTGTTAAGAATTTCAATTTAGAAAATGTAAGTAATATCATTTGTAAGTGTTAATTAGTATGTAGTTTATTGTAGTGTTTGATTCCATATGTTGATAAAAAAAATTATTTGTGTTTTTAGTATGTTATTTTATGAAGTATGATATTCTTGAAAATTGTATTTTTAGTTGTATTCATGTTTATAAATAATGGTTTCATAATTATTTATAGGGGGCAAGGGTGGGGAGATCGGAATATAAATGTTATGTTAATTATTTTAATGATATGTGAACTTATATTTTACAATTTTTAAATTTATATTGTAACAATATTTTTCAATTAATGTTAATTGTTTCATTAATTAAAATAGATATTAATCATAACAAATTAAAAAAATTGAAAGGTTTGAAAAATATTTTATTTATAAGAATGTTTCTAAAAATAGAAATATCCAAACATGCATTTTAATAAGGTAAACTAATTAGGATATTTTATAAAAGTTTTACATTTTATAATTTCTTTTAAAAATAAATTTGAATAGTACAAATATTTTAATATTATTTGTAATGTACATTTTATTTAAAATATATATATATATATATATATATATATTTACTGAAAAAACCGTAGGTTTCAGGCACGTTATAGTTACAAATTAGCATTTTAAAAACCTTTGAAATTCACTGAAAAAACCATAGGTTTCAGACACGTTATAGTTAGAAATTAGCATTTAAAAAACCTTTGAAATTCACTGAAAAAACCATAGGTTTTAGGGACAGTTATAGTTAGTTGGACATTGCACTCGTACAAAACCCGTGAAATTCCCCGTTATAGTTAGTTCAGCTAACTATAACTTGCGCCCGCAATGCACTGCTGATGACGTCACATATTACATCACTCATGACATGGTCAGTGACATCACTGATGACATCACTGATGACATCTCAAATGACATCACTGATGACATCATCCAGTGACTGTGTGTTTCTGTAAAGTTTAAATATGTTTAATATATATAGGGAAAGGCGTATTGAAGAATGAGTGGGTGTATAAGTGTCTGAATGGATGATTTAGTACGTGCGTGACTGACTCTACAAGTGAGTGATTAAACGTATCTTACTGAATGCATGGGTTAGTGACTAAACTGTGTGAATGTCTGTATCCGTCTGTTGGTGTGTAAGTGGATGCATGGATTTGCGAATAGCTACATGAGTGTCTATATGGGTTATTGATTGGTTCTATGAGTATCTGTATGGGTGCCTGAGTGTTTGTGTGGATGGGGTGTGTGCGACTGTGCATAGATGTGTGAGTGGGTGATTCACTGGGTGGATGGTTTCAAGAGTGCATCTGTGATAGACTGTATGGGTGGGTAAGTGTGTGTAAGAGTGTGTTAGTGAGTGAATGTATGTCCCAGTGGTACATGTGTGAGTAACTACATATGTGAAAGGCAGTATATATGTGTATTGGAGTATATAAATAGCTATAAGCGAGAGTGAGTGATTGTGATAGTGGCTGTATGGATGAGTGTGTGCTTGTATCAGTGATTGTATAAGAGCGTAACAATGTTCTAGTATTTGTATGATTAAGTGAGCTGGTGTGTGTATAACTGTATAGGTGAGTAAATGGCAGTGTGTTTAATTATTTGCATGACTGACTAGGTGTGTGAGTACCTCTATGGATGAGTGGCGGTGTTTGAGTGTCTATATAGGAGTAAGAGTGCATATGATAGTCCTGTACTGAGTGACCATAAGTATGAGTGACTGTACGGGTGAGTGAGTGGATGTGTGTGTGTAGACCTAAGAATCAGTGAGTGGGTATGTAGTTATTGGTGTTGGAGTGTCTATGGTTTTGCGAATGGCACTCTGTAATTTAGATTGGGTGTATCAAAGGTTATATTAGGGTGTGAGGAGCTGCATCAGATTATCACGTGGATGATGTCATCAGTGATGTCATTTGAGATGTCATCAGTGATGTCATCAGTGATGTCACTGACCATGTCATGAGTGATGTAATATGTGACGTCATCAGCAGTGCATTGCGGGGCGCGAGTTATAGTTAGCTGAACTAACTATAACGGGGTAATTTCACGGGTTTTGTACGAGTGCAATGTCCAACTAACTATAACTGTCCCTAAAACCTATGGTTTTTCAGTGAATTTCAAAGGTTTTTTAAATGCTAATTTCTAACTATAACGTGTCTGAAACCTATGGTTTTTTCAGTGAATTTAAAAGGTTTTTAAAATGCTAATTTGTAACTATAACGTGCCTGAAACCTACGTTTTTTCAGTAAATTTCAAAGGTTTTTAAATGACAATTTTTAAATGTATTAATTTTTATATTATTTTTTTCATACTGATTTACTACATTTTTAGAAACAATTTCTTTTACATATTTTATTTTTTAAATTACATTGTAATTACATTATACATTACATTACAAAAAATACTTTCTCAGAATGAATTACTTTAGTTTAAATACTTTGCACATAGGCAATAGACTTTTAAGTACAGTAGTTACAGTTGTTGCAATGGGCAACACATTTTCAAACACAATGCAACATTCAGCTCAATGTGAATTTCTAGTTAAATGCAATTAGTTACTTTATGGATTACTTTTCTAACCACAGGACTGGATCCTAGATTCAGTCCTGGTACATCTCCTGTAAACAGTTGAGTAAAAGCATTTTGGTTACAGTCGTGATTTTTAAGGAATATTATTGTATTTTAAAAGTTGACACTTAGAAACTTTTTCTCATAGAATCACCAATGTTATCCCATGGAAGGAAATTCACTTAGCAGGTAAAAACTGTTATCGTTACTTTTTCTTACTCAGTGTTGGATCCTGGATCCAGCACTGGTGCATCTCCTGTAAACAGTTGAAAGAATGCGTTTAAGTCATACAGGCGATTTTTAAGGAATATTTGTAGTTTGTGAAAATCAACACTTTGAAACTTTTCTGCTGAAAACCAGACAATGGATTCCTATGGAAGAAAATATAAGTTACTGGTAAGTACGGTTAAAATTACTTTTCAGGACCAGTACTGGGCTGAAAGATACAGCACTGAGGTCTCTCCTTATAACAGGTGAGTAAATCGGAATTCGTATTTCGGCTGATTTTAGAGGAATATTTGTATGTTTCAAAAATCAACACTTAGAAGAATTTCCAAGTGAAACCAGTCAATGTTAGCCTATGGAAGGAAATTCAAGTTACCGGTAAGTACGGTTAAAATTACTTTTCAGGACCAGTACTGGGCTGAAAGATACAGCACTGAGGTCTCTCCTGATAACAGGTGAGTAAATCGGAATTCGTATTTCGGCTGATTTTAGAGGAATATTTTAAAGTTCCAAAACTCCACACTTAGAAGAATTTCCAAGTGAAACCAGTCAATGTTAGCCAATGAAGGAAATTCTAGTTACCGCTAACTACGGTTAAAATTACTTTTGAGGATCAGTACTGGGCTGAAAGATGCAGCACTGAGGTCTCTCCTGATAACAGGTGAGTAAATCGGAATTCGTATTTCGGCTTATTTTAGAGGAATATTTTAAAGTTCCAAAACTCCACACTTAGAAGAATTTCCAAGTGAAACCAGTCAATGTTAGCCTATGGAAGGAAATTCAAGTTACTGGTAAGTACGGTTAAAATTACTTTTCAGAACCAGTACTGGGCTGAAAGATGCAGCACTGAGGTCTCTCCTGATAACAGGTGAGTAAATCAGAATTCGGATTTCGGCTGATTTTAGAGGAATATTTGTATGTTTCAAAAATCAACACTTAGAAACTTTTTCAGCACAAAGCAGGCAATGATATCCTATGGAAGGAAATTCAAGTTACTGGTAAGTACGGTTAAAATTACTTTTGAGGATCAGTACTGGGCTGAAAGATGCAGCACTGAGGTCTCTCCTGATAACAGGTGAGTAAATCGGAATTCGTATTTCGGCTGATTTTAGAGGAATATTTTAAAGTTCCAAAACTCCACACTTAGAAACTTTTTCAGCAAAAAGCAGGCAATGATATCCTATGGAAGGAAATTCAAGTTACTGGTAAGTACGGTTAAAATTACTTTTGAGGATCAGTACTGGGCTGAAAGATGCAGCACTGAGGTCTCTCCTGATAACAGGTGAGTAAATCGGAATTCGTATTTCGGCTGATTTTAGAGGAATATTTTAAAGTTCCAAAACTCCACACTTAGAAGAATTTCCAAGTGAAACCAGTCAATGTTAGCCTATGGAAGGAAATTCAAGTTACTGGTAAGTACGGTTAAAATTACTTTTCAGGACCAGTACTGGGCTGAAAGATACAGCACTGAGGTCTCTCCTGATAACAGGTGAGTAAATCGGAATTCGTATTTCGGCTGATTTTAGAGGAATATTTTAAAGTTCCAAAACTCCACACTTAGAAGAATTTCCAAGTGAAACCAGTCAATGTTAGCCTATGGAAGGAAATTCAAGTTACTGGTAAGTACGGTTAAAATTACTTTTCAGGATTAGTACTGGGCTGAAAGATGCAGCACTGAGGTCTCTCCTGATAACAGGTGAGTAAATCAGAATTCGTATTTCGGCTGATTTTAGAGGAATATTTGCACAATGGTGAAGGGAGGGCGGGGCCTGAGGTGACATCTGTGCAAACGCGCCCGTGGCGCGTTTTAAGTTGGGGGATTAAGTCCCCTTGAATCATGAGGGTCCCTACGGGCCAACTAGCCCACCAGGAACCTCCAGTATGCGCCAGGGGCTGCGTTGCAGAGACATGTACAGAGGTTACACCCTTTTACACCTCTCTGCAACGCAGCTCTGTGGCGCTTTCTGGACGTACCTGTTGGGCTAGTTGGCCCCAGGGACCCTCAGGATTGAAGAGGATTTAATTCCCCATCTTAAAACGCGCCACGGGGCCTGTTTGCACACATGTCACCTGAAGCCCCGCCCCTCCCTTCACCACTGTGCAAACGTGCCCGTGGCGCGTTTTAAGTCGGGGATTAACTCCCTTGAATCCTGAGGGTCCCTGGGGTGCAACTAGCCCACCATATACCTCCAAAGCGCCATAGAGCTGCGTTGCAGAGAGGTGTAAAAGGGGCATGGCCTCTGTACACCTCTCTGCAAGGCAGCTCCCTGGCGCATACTGGAGGTTCCTGGTGGGCTAGTTGGCCTCAGGGACCCCCAGTATTCAAGGGGATTGTTCCTCTCTGCAAACGCGCCAGGGGCGCGTTTGCAGAGTGGTGAAGGAAGGGGCGGGGCCTACGGGCCCGATCGTTTTTTTTCCCTGAAGGGGGGCTGTGTGGCCCCCTTCCTTTTTCCTATTTTTAGGCCCTGGGGACCCCATCCCCCAGGGCCTTACCCCTTTTTTAAATTAAAATAAATTTAAAAAACGGGAAGGGGGCCGCGTGGCCCCCTTCCCTGGGCCTGTATTGGCCCCGGGGACCCCATCCCCGGGGCATGGCCTCTTTTTTAATTTGGAGGGGGCTGCGTGGCCCCCTCCTCAGGCCATTTAAGGCCCCGGGGACCCCATCCCCGGGCCGGCCTTGCACTTTTTAAAAAAAATCCCATTTTTTTACTTTGGGGAGGGGGCTGCGTGGCCCCCTCCGTGGCCACTTATGGCCCCGGGGACCCCATCCCCGGGGCCTGGCCTCTCGTTGGGGACTGTGGGGGTCCCCAAGCCCCCACAGTCCCGCCGGCTCCCGTGTCCTACGGGAGCCGGCAGTGCTTTACACATGGGGAGCTGCTAAGATGCAGCTCCCCATGTGGAAAGCTATCGGCTTTGGATATTGGAAGAGAGAGCAGGTTTCCTGCTCTCTCTTCCAATATCCAAGTAAGTTTGCAATGACAGGACGGAGCCGCGAGGCTCCATCCTGTCATTGCAAACAGCAGTGTCCCGGGGTAGGCACCCCGGGACACTGCAGGAGCTGGCCCTGGGGGTGGCGGTCCCCAGGGCCACCACAGGCTCCAGGAGGGGGCCGCGCGGCCCCCTCCCTACATTTTGAAAGCCCCGGGAGGTGGTGGTCCCGGGGCTTGGGGGTCCAAACGGACCCCCATTTTAATTTTCTTAGTGCCCCGGGAGGTGGTGGTCTCGGGCGTGTGGGGCTGGAGCCCCCACACAGGTTTTTAATTTTAAAAAAGAAGCCCCAGGGAGGTGGTGGTCCTCGGGGCTGCGGGAGGCTCAGAGCCCTCCCGCACCATTATACATAAAGCCCCGGGGGTGGTGGTCCCTGGGGTTTGGGGGCCCTTAGAGGCCCCCACACATAAAATTAACCCCCCAGCATGCCCCCGGGACTTGGCCCACCCGGGGCCAATTAACATCGAGCGCGGAGACCGCGCTTTGATTTTTCTCGGCAGGATTCGCGCTCCCTGAGCGCATCCTGCCGATTTAAAAAAATATATATATATTTTTGCCCAGGGGTCCTTGTGGGACCCCTGAGCAGACCTAGGGGTCAGGGTGTTTCTACCCTGCTCCCTTTGTGCGCTTTGCGCACTAGTTTCTGTCCCTCGGTTCTACCGAGGATAAAATGGCTGCCAACACTTCCTGATTTGGAGTGTTGACAGCCAATTAACATAAAGCCTCGTGCTCGGGAGGATCCGCTGCCCTAGATATATCTATCTTTTTACTTTTGATTTTCTCAGCAACTACTGAACGGATTTACACCATTTAACAAAAGGGTTCTTTCTGAACCAAGAACTACCTCTTTGCCAAATTTGGTGTAATTCCGTTCAGCAGTTCGGGCTGTAGCCGTGTCTAAAGTTTCCTATGGAAAATTGCATGGGGAAAACGCGCTTTGGGACCCCCTTTTTCTCGGCCCCGCCTGACGAATCCCCGAGACTTTCAGGGTAGGAGCGGACCGGAGCGCCCACAAAGTTTGAAAATTTTGCGAAGATACGTCAACCGGCAAGAGAGTTATTTCAAATAGAATGTCGCGGATTTCCTATGGATAATAGGTTGTAACTATAACTATCTACTGGCGACCGCCAGTAGATAATATATATATATATATATATATATATATATATATATATATATATATATATATATATATATATATATTTTGTATTATTTCATGGTTACTAATTTTGGATCATTATACTTTTTATTTTATGGCTAAAAGTTTAGGAATGGTAGTAAATATTTAAAAAATATTATAATTATTTCTAATAATACAAATATTTTTATATTTAATGTGTAAATATAAATAAATAGGTTTGTATTTTTGGTTAGTGCTTTTTAGATTAAATATTAGTTTATTTTATAGTTAAACAATTGTGTGCAAGTATGGAGTATTGATTGTGTATATAATATGTTTAATTTTTATTACCTTGTATAAAATGTTTTATATTGCAGTGTAAAAGTACATTTCACCTCTTTAGCCTCCAACTACTTCTTCAAATAGGCTTAGAGTGGAGTGGGAATAGTAAATGTCACCCCTTTATTGTCCAACACCTTCCCCCAGTATGTTTAGATTGAAGTGGGAATGGTAAATGTCACCCCTTTAATGTCCAACATCTTCCCCCAATATGGTTAGATTGGAGTGGGAATAGTAAGTGTCATCTTTTTAGTGTTCAATATCTTCCCCTAGTTTGGTTAGATTGGAGTAGGAATAGTAAATGTCATCTATTCAGTGTCCAAGAACTTTCTCCAAGATTGTTAGATTGGCGTTGGAACAGTAAATGTCACTTATTTAGGGGCCGATTCCGATCTCGGTCGGAGGCGCACCCAATACTATTCGGTCGGGAAAAAAGCCATGCGAAAGCCAGTTTCCCGACCGATCCGTACAGTCACACCGAACGAGCAAGTACGATGCGCACAACAGCAAAAATCCCGGCCGAGCCGTACTCACCCAAACCAGGTCCTGTTCTCCGACCGAGGCGAATCCGGAAACGCCGAATCGAGTCGCACGGAAGGGAAAATGCAGCCCCGTCCGGCCGGACAAGTACGATGCGCTTTCCGTACGCGCCCGAACCCGTCGCTACGCACGGCACGTCAAAGCATCCGGGAGAGGCGCACATAAGCTCCGAACCGCGCCACAACACGATCCACGGCTACGAGACGAACACAGCACCGACGAGGACGACGCGAGGCGACGAGGACGAAGCCAAGCGACGAGGACGACGCGAAGCAACGAGAAGGACGAACGACACGAACCAACCATGAATCCCTTCGTCCCGATCATACCAATATTCTACATCTACTACCGGAACAGGCACGGACGCGTACGGCGCAGAAGGTAAGTCAGACACCAACCACAAAACACATACAACACGTACACGACACATCACACACATACACTGGGAATCTGAATATACTTACACCAGCAACAGCAGCACCATAGGGGCGGGATGCCCATCACCAATGCCACATATGCACACAGGGGCCTGAATGCGCGCCACCACCCCAACCCAGGGGGGCTGGATGCCAACCACCACAACCACCCTCAACCAGGGGGCAGGATGCCTACCACTACTACCACCCTCACCCAGGGGGGCAGGATGCCCACCACTACTACCACCCTTAGCCAGGGGGGCTGGATGCCTACCACCACCCTTAGCCAGGGGGGCTGGATGCCCACCACTACTACCACCCTTAGCCAGGGGGGCTGGATGCCTACCACTACTACCACCCCACCCAGGGGGCAGGATGCCTACCACTACTACCACCCTTAGCCAGGGGGCTGGATGCCTACCACTACTACCACCCCACCCAGGGGGGCAGGATGCCTACCACTACTACCACCCTCACCCAGGGGGGCAGGATGCCCACCACTACTACCACCCTTAGCCAGGGGGGCTGGATGCCTACCACTACTACCACCCTCAACCAGGGGGCAGGATGCCCTACCACTACTACCACCCTCACCCAGGGGGCAGGATGCCCACCACTACTACCACCCTTAGCCAGGGGGGCTGGATGCCTCACCACCACCCTTAGCCAGGGGGCTGGATGCCTACCACTACTACCACCCTCAACCAGGGGGGCAGGATGCCTACCACTACTACCACCCTCACCCAGGGGGCAGGATGCCTACCACTACTACCACCCTCACCCAGGGGGCAGGATGCCCACCACTACTACCACCCTCACCCAGGGGGCAGGATGCCCACCACTACTACCACCCTTAGCCAGGGGGCAGGATGCCTACCACTACTACCACCCTCACCCAGGGGGCAGGATGCCCACCACTACTACCACCTCACCCAGGGGGGCAGGATGCCCACCACTACTACCACCTCACCCAGGGGGGCAGGATGCCCACCACTACTACCACCCTTAGCCAGGGGGGCTGGATGCCTACCACCACCCTTAGCCAGGGGGGCTGGATGCCTACCACTACTACCACCCTCAACCAGGGGGGCAGGATGCCTACCACTACTACCACCCTCACCCAGGGGGCAGGATGCCTACCACTACTACCACCCTCACCCAGGGGGGCAGGATGCCCACCACTACTACCACCCTCACCCAGGGGGCAGGATGCCCACCACTACTACCACCCTTAGCCAGGGGGCAGGATGCCTACCACTACTACCACCCTCACCCAGGGGGCAGGATGCCCACCACTACTACCACCCTCACCCAGGGGGGCAGGATGCCCACCACTACTACCACCCTTAGCCAGGGGGTGCCAGATGCCCACCACTACCACCCTTAGCCAGGGGGCAGGATGCCCACCACTACTACCACCCTTAGCCAGGGGGCTGGATGCCTACCACTACTACCACCTCACCCAGGGGGCAGGATGCCCACCACTACTACCACCCTCACCCAGGGGGGCAGGATGCCCACCACTACTACCACCCTTAGCCAGGGGGGCTGGATGCCTACCACTACTACCACCCTCACCCAGGGGTGCCAGATGCCCACCACTACCACCCCTTAGCCAGGGGGCAGGATGCCCACCACTACTACCACCCTTAGCCAGGGGGCTGGATGCCTACCACTACTACCACCCCCACCCAGGGGGCAGGATGCCTACCACTACTACCACCCTCACCCAGGGGGGCAGGATGGCCACCACTACTACCACCCTTAGCCAGGGGGCAGGATGCCCACCACTACTACCACCCTTAGCCAGGGGGCTGGATGCCTACCACTACTACCACCCTCACCCAGGGGTGCCAGATGCCCACCACTACCACCCTTAGCCAGGGGGCAGGATGCCCACCACTACTACCACCCTTAGCCAGGGGGGCTGGATGCCTACCACTACTACCACCCCACCCAGGGGGCAGGATGCCTACCACTACTACCACCCTCACCCAGGGGGCAGGATGCCCACCACTACTACCACCCTTAGCCAGGGGGCTGGATGCCTACCACTACTACCACCCTCAACCAGGGGGCAGGATGCCTACCACTACTACCACCCTCACCCAGGGGGGCAGGATGCCCACCACTACTACCACCCTCACCCAGGGGGCAGGATGCCCACCACTACTACCACCCTTAGCCAGGGGGCAGGATGCCTACCACTACTACCACCCTCACCCAGGGGGGCAGGATGCCCACCACTACTACCACCCTCACCCAGGGGGGCAGGATGCCCACCACTACTACCACCCTTAGCCAGGGGGTGCCAGATGCCCACCACTACCACCCTTAGCCAGGGGGCAGGATGCCCACCACTACTACCACCCTTAGCCAGGGGGCTGGATGCCTACCACTACTACCACCCCCACCCAGGGGGCAGGATGCCTACCACTACTACCACCCTCACCCAGGGGGCAGGATGCCTACCACTACTACCACCCTCACCCAGGGGGCAGGATGCCCACCACTACTACCACCCTCACCCAGGGGGCAGGATGCCCACCACTACTACCACCCTTAGCCAGGGGGCTGGATGCCTACCACTACTACCACCCTCACCCAGGGGTGCCAGATGCCCACCACTACCACCCTTAGCCAGGGGGCAGGATGCCCACCACTACTACCACCCTTAGCCAGGGGGCTGGATGCCTACCACTACTACCACCCCACCCAGGGGGCAGGATGCCTACCACTACTACCACCCTCACCCAGGGGGCAGGATGCCCACCACTACTACCACCCTTAGCCAGGGGGCTGGATGCCTACCACTACTACCACCCTCACCCAGGGGGCAGGATGCCCACCACTACTACCACCCTCACCCAGGGGTGCCAGATGCCCACCACTACCACCCTTAGCCAGGGGGCAGGATGCCCACCACTACTACCACCCTTAGCCAGGGGGCTGGATGCCTACCACTACTACCACCCCCACCCAGGGGGCAGGATGCCTACCACTACTACCACCCTCACCCAGGGGGCAGGATGCCCACCACTACTACCACCCTTAGCCAGGGGGCTGGATGCCTACCACTACTACCACCCCCACTCATAGGATGGACAATGCATGACACAACAAGCACACCACAACCTAGGAATGCAAGATTAAGACATCCCCCCACCATGACAAGCGTGTGAGCAGGCTGTGTCAAATGCCTACAACACCGAACATGACATTGAACATACAATGTGACCCCTAGCACATGTGCCACACATATATGTGTGTGGCACCCACAATGCAAGCAGCCCATGACCATTGTGGCAATGGGGCCTAAACCCCCATCATCACAGTGACCAAAAGGCAAGTGTGGGGTCCATAGCTGAAGCACATTTTGACCATTGTGGCAATGGGGCCTAAACCCCCATCATCACAGTGACCAAAAGGTAAGTGTGGGGTCCATAGCTGAAGCACAGTTTGACCATTGTGGCAATGGGGTCTAAACCCCCATCATCACAGTAACCAAAAGGCAAGTGTGGGGTCCATAGCTGAAGCACATTTTGACCATTGTGGCAATGGGGTCTACACCCTCATCATCACAGTGACCAAAAGGTAATTGTTGACAAAGAAAGAGCTGCAACTGCCAAACTGCATGGATCATTCCTGGTCACAGAACCAAAAACTAATCTGTGGCAAAGTAGTGTATGTGTCCCATTGCAACATAAATTGGGGGAGCCAAATACTGCAGTGCAAATGAAACATTCCTTGGCAGCAATACGTAACTGAACGAAGTACA